>JBBBVU010000013.1:10669005-10686088 GCA_037177055.1 Atherinosoma microstoma
AACTCCGCCCGGGGCTCGAACCAGCGACCTTCTTGCTGTGAGGCTGCGGTGCTAACCACCACACCACCGTGCAGCCCATACATAAACTTAAACATGGAAAATAAAGAGATGTTAATAGAAGGAAGGGTTCAGTGCTTCATGGGACATCCCCCTGCAGTTTAAGCCTATGGTATCAAAACTAAATGATGGCGTACCTGTAAGATTTATCAGAAAGGAAGGTTTAAAGCCTAATGGACATTGGAGCTTAGTCATGGAGAGATTAATATGATTTGTTGCAATTTGCAGGTTATTAGATGTATCTACATACAAATTGGACCAATTATTTGGACTCATTGATTTACTGTGTATACAATTATTTAAAGGAAAGGTAAAGGAAAACCATTGCTATGAACCAAACAGAATAATGCATCAATACCTTACTCTTATTGATTTCTTCCCAACTGTGAAAATCAGTCAGGGGGTAAAACACAAACCACTCATTTTAAAGCTCACCCTGATCATCTTGTGCTCACAAGAAACCAAAGGGAATAAAAGCTTTATCTTGTGATAACTATTTTGTCAAGAAAATTTTAAAAAATAGTAAGATTTCTTGAGATGAATAAACGTTTCACATGAAAATAATTGTTATGATATTGAGATAAGAGAACTGTTGCAGGCAGGGCCGCTCTTCATATATATTTATAAAAAGAAGGGAAAATATTTTTCATATAAAACATATTGGTAGTATTAGTATGGAACTTAGAAGATAATTCATTCTCTGCGAAATATCAGTCGCTTCATACGTTATGCAGTCATAATAGAAAGTAAAAGAAAGGGCAGAAGGTATTCAAAGTAGAATAGTCTCAGTCTAACTCTGTTTAGTGGAT
Source organism: Atherinosoma microstoma (assembly GCA_037177055.1). NCBI lineage: Eukaryota > Metazoa > Chordata > Actinopteri > Atheriniformes > Atherinidae > Atherinosoma > Atherinosoma microstoma. The sequence continues at coordinate 10,669,872 of JBBBVU010000013.1, forward strand.
TAAGAGCAAAGGTTGTTCACCATCTTTAGAAACAAATTATCTGTAGGCTACTATTCCTCATTTACATATAAATGAATAATGGTAAACTGTGAAAAAAGAGAATGACTTTTGGACAGGGAGTTATGGAGTGGCACAGAATGGAGTTATTCGTCCGAGCTGGAGTTTTTGCCTGTTTGTGCGTTTAGGAACACCATGGAAAAAAGTGTGATCAGGTTGGTGATCCCATTGACCTTGTCATTAATGAATATAAAGTAGGAAGACAGAAACACAGAGCTGCGTGATATAATGTAGTTGCAATGTTTCAGATTTCAAGATTATTGAAATTTGAAACATTAAGTTATTACAAAGTTTGCTGAGTATATGACCTGCTATGTCTGCTATGACTGCTGTTCTTATGTTGTAAATCCTAACAAATGCAAATTATGTAGAAACATTTTTTTACTCATTATTCTGTAAATTTTTTCTGATGATTTTGTTATATTGCATCATTATTTCACCTTCAGAGGATTGCTAGCTAGTCGTACACTTTCTGAACTGAATCATATGCTAGTTAACGTATAACATTTTGATCTGACTGTCCTGTCTATGCACAATTTTTCATAAAAATATAATTTTGAATAGCAAAATATATTTTTTCTAGCAGAAAACAGAAACTAAAACTACCTTTGGACAAAGCTGAATAGATAATTGTGCTAAGGTGCACACATCACTGATGAGAGCATTGGCATCACAACTGTCTCCATCAGCTGACTTGCTATGTCATAATCATGCAGGTATACAGAGAAATGATTTTTGGATAAGCATACATTTTCCCACTAATACTTTGCTAATACCCTGGCAGTATATCATTCCTCCACCACAGTATTTCCCAGTTTATGTGCATTATTTTCATATCTTATTTTCATCACTGCATTTGTGAGAGGATTAATTCTCCCAGCAGAATCCTCTCATCCATATCTAACCACTTACTATAAATAGCCCATTCTTTATAGAAATGTCTCTTCCATTCAAATTAATAAGTTTTAATAAAAGTCAAATTAATATGCATTTCTATCCACAACTGTCATACAAGTATTAAGATTTAGTATACATTAGGATAAACAATTTGCAGAACCAGTCCTCCAGTTGAGTGCTGGTATACAATTGCATTAGATTGCTGCCACTAATTTAAAATACATTTAAGCCTCCATTTATTTGCTATGTCTGTCCAGTGCACTTAAGCACTTTGTTTTTATCAACTCTTCCACATTGGCCAAGCATAAAATCCTTTTTTGGGTTTTATTATAAGTAATTCTACCAAATTAAATTGTGCCTGCATTTCAGTTACAACATGTTTAGGAAAGAACAGGATTCACCAATGTGAAGTTGTAACAGTGTGTACAGTGTATACAGGTATGCAGGACATACCCAATTATTCTTCCCCAAAGCTGTTACCATTCTGAACTCAAATCTGCATTATCGCAACGCACTGATGCTCCCATACTGATCACATTTCCATGTGCAATAGTTACCTGTTATTTGTGTTCTTATAGTGTGTGTGCAGTTTATGGTGTTGATTTTTAAATTTCATTGTACTCTGTATAATGACGATAAAGGCTTTCTATTCTATTATTTTTAGTGTGAATTGGGTGGACCCACTTCTGAATCATTCCATTAGGTTGATCTCATTCAGAAAATTGCAGCAAGTCAGACTTGTTTCCTGGGATAGTGAACGCAGTACTATCCCCTTCTCTAATTCTGACAGACTAGTAACTTGCTTCCTTCCTTGGATTTGTTGCTGAGGTTGAAAGGTGTGTTATACCTTGTCCATCTGTTGGAGTCCACTGTAAATGTTGTCCTCTGAGGGTTTTCATAAGGCGCTCTATGGTAGAGTGTGCACCCAGAAATGTATTGTATTCAGGCAGACTTGTTCATGTAAATACTATGTGAGCGACCACTGCTCTATGTTTTTAACATATGTCTGCTCTGCATGTATTCCTGAAACTAAGTATGTATTAAGTGCTCACCTTAGAAGCAGAATAATCTGTTAGAGTTCAGAAAAGGCAATGACGGGCAATGTTAGGTAGGGTCATGCATGCTTCTAGTTGCTTACCAGCCCTTTTAGTTTTCTTGAAATTGTAAGGCAAAAAAATTTGATGTTTAGAATACTGTCCAAAGAAAACAAGGACATTTTTCACAATCTTTGAAGATATTGGGTGGCATGCAAGGTAACGGACCCAGGGACATGGCAGTCATTACCTCTACAGGTACACAGTGAAATTTTAGAAACTTTTCTCATTCCATCAATCAAATATGTTTTTTTTCTGATTCTGTTGTCATTTTCAAGATGATAATGTGTTTTACAGTTAATGCTTCAGGAAAGACATCAAATCAATGACATAGCCGTATTCAACTAAAATGATAGAATCTTCATGTGTGGTAATTTCATGATTTCACCCAGATGTTGTAGTTTTCATCTGTGAATGAACAAAAGAATAAATGCTAGCTCATTTGTGACAGCCCAATTGCCAAAATGCATAATTATGTAGCTGTTTCACCCTTTAGTCAGTGACCTATAAGTGACTATAGGTCACTGCACCTCCTCTTTGGCTAATTTAATTTCATTATGACACTTTATCCCTGAAGTCAACTAACAGAAGGTAAATGACGGTATACAAATACTGCTGAACTATTTTGGGTAAGCTAAATATGACAGTATCTTTGTGGTTATTGACCACTTAAAAAATAGGTCTGGAAGTAAAGAGCAGGCTCACTTCTTCTAGTACCACTATACTACTGTTTGAGGTTTATTTTTTTAACAATTATTGTACATCAGTTTAAGAAGTCAGTAAACCAACTAAAAGTGTTCAAATTCAGAGTCACTTCTTTTGACTAAGAAGTCACAGCTGGTAAAGTACAAAGACAGCTGGGCTTCAACAGGTTCAGATACTGGTTGTCTTAAACTGTATTGAAAGAATGATGGTTGTTAATTGGGCCCATTGAAGGCTATAATGAGACTTGTCTTCAGATATAATTTCGGTTTAAAGTACCACTCGTGTCCAGCTGAAGGGAATTAAGTAATTTACAAAAAGATTATAAGGGGTGTTTTTTTTTAACCTTATACCAGCCCTTACCTTGTTCTCTGAATCATTTGCTATTGATTCTGTACAATTATCTTTAGTGATTGCCATGTTTCATGCCCACACTTGTGGAATCAGAACACCAAGGAGAGAGCTATTGTTCGGAATTGGACAGTGTGAAAACTAACTGATCATGATGATCATTTGCTTTTACTAATCATACAAGATGTTTATTATGTAAGGTAATAATCTGTTTCATATGGAAATTTATTCCTCACAACAGTGCACCAATAAGGAACCACTCATTATCATTCTAAAGATCAATTTAAAACCCCTAAATAGAAAAAAGGAGAGGAGAAAAAAATAAAGAAGAATGAGTTGTATGGATAGGGGCATGGAGATGGAGTCATGCACACGGTGTAAACTGCGGAGTGGGTGGCTACTGAGGAGGAGAGAAAGAAAATGAGACAGAAAGTTATTAAGTATCTGTATCCATATATAGATCATTGAACATCTTCTTGGCCCGCAAGAACCCTGCCGCCCACCCAGCATCTGATAATTACACTTCATTAGGAGAGCAGGTAGTGGTGAGAGAGGAGAGGCTGGCTGCTGAGGGCAACCCGAGAGCGAGGGAAAGCATGTAAGTAGGAAGCACAATGGAGCAATATAATGTTGCAAAAGGATCATGGGAATATGATAATGAAGGAAAAAGAAGTGGGAGTTGACTCAGGTGACACGTAGCCCACTTTGTGATCCGAGCCTAGGGTTGCTGTGAGTGTGCATTGTTTGTTTGCGTGGCTCCACGAGTGTGTATGTGGGTAAATTTATTCAAGCTCAGGGGTCTGTATTTATTGGCTCGGTTTAGTGTCACACAAAGATGGACAGGTCTGCCCTGATGCAGAATGTAATAAGGTTTCTGTGACACACACACACACACATATCCTGTAACTTGACATTCCCACCTTGGTATTTTCTTGAACCAGCTATACTGTACCTATACCCTATACATCATGTGACGTGGCAGCTCTAGAGTAACAGTAGTAAGTAAAAGAGTGCAGCAGAATGCAGTGCTGCAGTAAAATTCTGAAGACTGACAGCCACGTGGGAACGGGTCCATATGGAAACATCCTTCACAGTACAGGCTTGTCGAAGAGTGGCTGAGCAAAATCGCTACAAATCCTTGATGTCCCAGAAGTGCAGGGTGGAAAACACAGAGATCCTCTGCGTGTGTGTAGTTATATGTGAGCTGTCAGCAGAGAGGGAGTGAAAGGTGGGGACTGCAGTATTCCTCCAGCGGGAAGCATTGATTTTCCGGCCTAGCATGGGGATGTGGGAAATGTCAGACTCTAATTGAGTTGATAAAACCGTTTTGAGTCTCAGACGTAAATATGGTTCCCCCCCACAAAAGGCCACTGCATGAGACAACTCCCCTTGGGATGTCTGTAAGGAATGAAAGGTCTCCTTATATGTGCATGTGTTTGCATGTACATACTTTAGTGCATGTGGAGTTGTTTGGTCAATGCAAATGACATACTGCCGCTGAATAAAATGTTTTGTTTCATTGTGGATCAGAGGGGAGGCTTGTTAGGATAAGCAGTTTTTGTTGTGGCAAAGGGGGCAGTAATGGAGACTTTGAGCATGACACAGAGGTCATATCCATTAGAGGTATAGAGGGTGAATAAAGAAAAAGATGAATGAAGCCTCTGCTCTTTCTGCTGATTATCAGATTGATATGCAGAGAGGCCAAAGGACTTACCTGCTGCCTTCAATGGAAATTCACCTCAGAGTCAGAGGAGAGATAGCGGCCTGTGTTTCAGTGATTTCCTTCTTGAACAATAACAGCAAGGGATTTTTCTCTGATTTTGGGTGATATAAATACTGTACAATTCTATTGAAAGGCCTGTCTGCAGTACTAGAATTATGGCTAATAGTATTGAAGAGGCATATCAGTTAAAGTAATCAAGTGATCACGATTAAATCTGTGAGGAGTGAAATGAACACACATGAGTACATACATGCCTGTTTGCATCTGTAGAACTCCTGGTTTCAATATTGAAAGTGATAATTCGACAGCATTTCACACATTATCCTATGAACACTCATGCACACACACACTCTGTTTCTCTCTCATTCATATGTGGAAGGGCACATACATTTGTGGCAAAGCCTACTGGTAATTACTGACATAATTAGGCAGACAACCATTCGTATAGGGAATGCACACTGATGAAAACACACACACACAAAGACACACGTTACCTCCCTGGTAATTAAGAGTATTAATTACAAGCATAGCTGTCCCTGTGAGGCTCTGTATCACTCACAGACTGGCACACAGCAGGGTTCTTATTACTTTATCTCACCACAGCATCACTACTTCTGTCTCCTTCTTCCAGTCTCTCTGGTTACACTTGTGTAGTCCCGAATGTACACCTGCTGGATAAACAAATGTTAGCTAATTAGTCAGAGACTGATAGCTGATCAGAGGTTAAAATCCAATGGTTTGGGACATGAGAGAGATCTGCTCTCTGGAATAAGAACAGGCCGCTATGCCTGAGGGGTTTTGAGTCTTTGATTTTTGTCAAATGTCTTTTAAACAACTGTGCCCTCGGGCTCACTTCCCCTTTACTTCTTCCTTGTTATGCCGTAGCAACTGAAGTAGGACCACACATTTAAAAGATCAGACTAGAGAGATACGGTTTCCTTTTTTGTAGAATGTGGTATATTTCATCGTACATTCTTTTACTATGCTCACATGGCAACCTATTCAGACACCTTGGTTAAACTAATTTATGAATGATTGCTAAGCTGCAGAAACTGTTAAAAAAGCAAGGAGCACATTTTTGCTTGATAAAACTTGAGGCATATTCCCAATCAATGAGCTAAACTTGGACCTAGAGATGGGGCTGCAGTAAATCTGCAGCATTTGAAGGTGCCTGGCATCATTTTCAAGATATGTTACAGTTAATTCCTAAATGTCACAGTGGTTGCGTGTTTGAATATTGCCTGTGAGTGTCTAAGCGGTCTCTGTTGAAGCCAAGGTTGCACATACCCTGAATGTGTGTGCAACGTCAAGATAGCGAGAGTGGGATAAGATATGCCTTGCTCTTTCATTACACAGTTAAATTGCAATCTTTCAAAAGCACTAACAGTAAAAAAGAAAAAAAGAAAAATATGAACTAGATTTCTGTTTAGTGCACACCATGAGATAATTGACCCGTTTGGCTTAGTATCTACTAGTACAACTATATTAGGAAGTATTTTCTAATGAACAAGGAGGTTTATTGTGGGCGGTTTATGACCTGGTGATCTTCACCCTCATATGGTCTTACATAGTAATGTGTGTGTAATATTCCTGTTGAGATGTTTATAGCCTGTGGTAGTTGTTGGTATGTTTTGGAGTCACAATGCAACCATTTCACACACACTATATTACTATGTGTTAACTCGTTTCATTCTTACATCATTCAAACCTGTTGCTAAATACCTCCCTTACTCTCTTTGTGTTTCTCTATAGTGGACGGCTGCACAGATTGGTCAGTGGACTACCTAAAGTACCGGGTGCTACAGGGTGAGCCAGTGCGACTTAAGTGTGCTCTGTTCTATGGTTACATCCGGGCCAACTACAGCCAGGCACAGAGTGTGGGCCTCAGCCTCATGTGGTACCGCAGCTCTGGCCTCGGCCACAGCGACTTTGAGGAACCAATTTCTTTCGATGGTGTGCGCATGAGCAAGGAGGAAGATGCCATTTGGTTCAGACCTGCTGACCTTCAGGACGTGGGCCTCTACTCCTGTGTCTTACGGTAAGTTTTTGTTTTAAGGAATGTATATGTCCATATGAATAAGACCATTTTTAACTTTATTTTTTCAACTCAAGTAAATGTGGCTCAAAAAGTCAAGCAAGTTTGATGAGTCTGAACATTGCATATTGTCCTTGAGCTCTGCACAATGGTGTGTTCCCAAGTCCGTTTGAAAAATGCTGATTCAGGTCCACATCAAGGGTACAAAGGGTATGAATCATGTGTGAAATCTGTCATAATCATAAAGAGTACCTCTGAAGAGGTTATGACATAAACATAATCAAAAGTCTATTACTTAATTGTGAGAGGTGCAAAAGTTTGGACATAGTCAACTCGTTAGACCTTTATAGACTTATTAAGAAATTTTTTTTAGACAGGTCAAGAGAAGGCAGGGCTGGATAACTTCTCTGACTGTTTGGTGCAAAGTACAGCAAGGCTATGAAAACATTTTAGTGCATTTCAGGCTTGCTTTGCTGATATTGCATCTATTTTATGTAGTAGCATGTTGTGTTTATGTGTAACCCGAATACAAAAATGTCATCAATGAAAGAGATGGTCGCATAATACAAAGATTTATTTGAGCTAAAACCATGATTGTTTTCTAATTCTAACAAAGAAATATTTTTAGCTGCTCCATCCATCCATTTTTTATTTCTCTATTTGCAGGCTTTGCAGCTTTATTAAAAACTGACTTGACATTTTTTTTTCTCTGATGTAGAAACGTTTATATAAAGTGTTGCTTGTAGGAGTCGTACGTTACAAGACAGAATGATGAGTCACTTCTAAAGATATGAGCGAACAACAGATATGATCATTTCAGATGGAGGACTTGTTGAAAGTGCCATGTGATTGCAGTGAAATTCAAGAAAAGCCCTTACCTTACAGAAAATAATATGTGGGTAATCAACACATTTTGGACCAGCTGGTATGGCAGCAAGAGTCTTTTTTTCTTTTTAAAAAGTACATGTGTTACAGAGTGACCTGCCCTCATGCAACATGCATGATCAAATTGAAGCATCTTATTAACCTTTACAGCAGAGTACATCCCTCAATAATCAACTCACAGCAGATCTGTATTTCACAGAGACTTTAATAAACCCTGTTAAAAAGCCTCTTTAAAACCCAAAGAGGCAGAATACATTTGTGTGGACGATACCACAGTCTATGCTGCATTTCATTACTGCACTATGCACACTAATCTGGAACACTTTCCAGCTTTGTCTCCCTCTAAATTGATATTCCCTTTAATTATTGACAGTTTCCTCTAACAAGTCTTTGCTCTTATTCTAATGTTGTGTTTGAAATTCAGGGAATAACATAATTCTGCGAAACACTTGTAAAAAGTGCCCCCAGCTTTGTGTTTCCCTGTCTGCTTGCGTTGAGCTTGGAGGGATTTCGAACCTCTCAGATACCCTAATCAGAACACTGCAAGAGATTTACCTCTGAGCTGAAATCAATTTTATCTCTTTTTGGGGGGATTTTTAAGTCACATATTGCAGCACATATGACCCAGACTCACTCCCTAAAAACTCTTTCTACTCTGGTCTGTGCTGATCTTAAGCACCTTCAATTTTTATGTAGTATATGCTGTATGCTGTCCCTCATTTATTTAAAAAAAAAAAAAGATTCAGTACTTATTGTAACGCTAGCTGACATAACTTGATATGTATGAAAATTGCTGGGATAGTTAATGGCTTCCTAACTCTTAGCGTGTCCTTTTTCACCTTAGTTAGCTTTGTTTTGTTACCTGTCATGTTTAACAACTGGGTCCCTTTGCCAAGGACATTACTCCTGTTCATTTGTTTATCATCTCAGTGCATCTTTACAATCAGGTTTCTTTTGTTTAGTGTCAAATCATCATCATTACATCCTTCCTCCTGTGATTTTGCCTTTCGGTTTTCCTGCAACGTCAGCACCATAGGCTTTGGTCTGTTGTCATTCCAGTGTAAATTAGTCCTGATATTCTTTTTAGTATCGTTGATGGCCTTTGCTTCTGTCCATTCAATGTTGTCATAGATAACTTTTTATCTCTGTGACTCTCTGTTTAATGGGGCCAGAAGAGATAGCACTAATTCCATTTAAAGCACTAGTTAATGGCAAAATATCCATTGATTAATTTTTGATTCAAACAAAATGTCAACAGTAAAATATCGGGTTTGTATAAGGCGGCCTGATGTAATGTAACCATGCCTTTTTAGATAAACAACAGAAAAATTAATGATTTACACTTGATTAAACACTTGTTTCACAATAGTTTTTTCATAGCTTGCCGGTAGTTTCAGCAGTCAATTTTTGCATAGTGATTCAGGTACAGACCAAACTAGCAGAAAAACTTGAACCCATTATTGGTATCGTGAAGATATATAGTGGCTCTATTTTGCTGAAGGGGTCATTTTGCTGCTGCGGTATGGGTTCACTCTTTCCCTTTGAGAGAAGGGTCACTACAAATCAATACAAAGTTTTTTGAGTGTTCACCTTTATCTTATTAAACTTTTCCATCCTGATGGAAGTAGTCTCCTCTAGGATGACTGTGCCCTCACTCGAAGGGCATGAGGGGGTCACTGAATGGTTTGATGAGAATAAAAAAGGTTTGAATAATATCTTTGGCCTTTACAGACTGTGCATTTCAGCTCAGCTGAACACCTTGGAGGTATTAGAAAGTGCTGTCCACTACAATCATCAAATCACTGAATGAGGAAATATCTTTTGGGGGAACATTCAATCTCTCAAGTTCACAGAGATTTGTAGAATCAGTTCCAAGATGTATTAAAACCTTCTGTGGCATCACATGATGACTGAATAACACTGTGATGCTTAATGTTATTTTTGACAATGTATTCTTTCTCATCCTTAGTTTAAGTGTAGTCAATTATAAACTATTCTGAGCCTTAAAGGGAATAGATTTTCATTTTTAACTTATTATTATTGCTTCTCTAATGTACTTGAACTCTTTATTACCCCCTTTTTGTTCACCCTGACCTGCATCTACATGCAATCATCAGGCAGCCACCACACACTTGACTTGACATTTGAGTTGTACATGTGCAAATGGAGTGTTGCTCAGTGCTCACAGCAGCAACATCAACATGAATAAACCTCCCAAATCTTAGCCTGAGGAGGAATCACCATGGTCTTATTTAGGGAAATATATGACACTAATTGGCTCTGCTAGCAAAGCCTACATCTTCAGGGTAGATCATTTGAAAGCTAAGAATGATACCTATTGATATAAATGAGTTTTGGTAAGACAATAAGTTTGCCAATTTGACTGATGGTCATATTAATACAGATGTAAAGAATTTTAAAGAGCTGTAATCTGCGACCAATTTGCTTTGAGAGAACTGGTAATAAGACGATTGAGAAAATATTGATTACAAAGTTGCAAATGAAGGAAAAGCTGGAAGTGACAAAGAGAACTGGGTACTGGCAATTACCAACACACCCAGGAATGAAGGCGGATGTGAGGGAATGGCGTAGCCCCTTTAAGTGTCAGCACTGACAAGTTGGTGGAGCAACAGAAAAAGACTTGGCATTGTGAGTACATGTATGTCTAAGTGAGAGCGGAGCATGCGAATGAAGCTGAAAAAGATAGTTTTAAGAAACTGTCTATTTAGCAGTATAGTTTTTGCTAAAAGCTTCAGGAATAAATGCCACAGCTCCTCTGATTTCCAGCTGAGTCCTGTGTCTGCTTTCCCACTGCTAAAATGAACAGGGTTAGCTAGCTGCAGCTTTGGCCCAGGTGGAATCATCTCCTTTGTGTTTTCTGACGGTCTGGAGGTAGAAACAGGAAAGATTGGCATCAGTTGCTGCCGGAATTTGAACTTGTCATGAAAGTAACAAGATCGGGCAGCACCACAGTATTTCTCTCAACTGGACAATAAAGTCAAATGCACATTGTGCTGGATGAAGCTAGTTCACCACACATCAACAGCAAGGACTCACTTACCAAACCATCATAAAAATGTTGTCCTTCAAGATCAAAAAGACCAGATGGGGAGATGATTAAAAATTATTGGTTTTGTTGTAATCAAATGTTTGTGTGGGGGTGGTGTTCAGCTCACCTGGTAGGGCAGCCAAATAGACAGAAGCTACAGCTCCTCGATGCACCTGGACCAGGTTTAAGTCCCAGCCTGCAGCCGTTTGCAGCATGTCACCCCCTTTTCCTGTCTACCTACTGTACAATAAAGGCCACTAAAGTTCACAGAAACTTGAAAACAAAAAATTAAGAAAGTGCTTGTGTTGGTGTAAGGCACACTTTATACAATTAGCATTTTATACACATTTTACAAATTCCCTCTGGAGATAAGGCAAGTCAAAGCAAGTCAAATTTATTTGTATAGCACATTTCATATACAGGACAATTCAATGTGCTTTACATAAAACATTAGAAGCATCAGGGTGCAGAAGAAGTATTAAGAAGAATTAAAAACAAATATGAAATAACAAAATAATAAACAACAAAAGAAACCCGCAGAGAAAATAGGATATATCCCTTGTTTTCATAAAAGGCTGCAAATAGAAAAGCTTTTAGCCCTGATTTAAAACTGCTGAGAGTTTCAGCAGAGCTGCAGGTTTCTTCGAGATTGTTCCACATGTGAAGAGCATAAAAACTCTGTGTTTAGTTCTGACTTTGGGAACTGAAAGTAGACTTGACCCTGATGATCTGAGGGATCTGGTTGGTTCATAACGAACCAGCGTGCAGATGTTGTACTGATTGTACTAAAGGCAAAAAAAAAAGCCACTGTGTCTTTATCCCTTTAAAGTTTGCACTCAGAAAAAAGCAAGAAAAAATGTTTCTTTGCAATTTTTTCTTTTCCTTTTGGATAATGTTAACAAGGTTTTTTTGACAAAAGGTTGAGAAAATTAGTATAACACTGGTGAAATGGTCCAAATTTGAAAAATGTGTGAGATAACAAACACTTATTTTTGGCATTACATTCACAAAACAGTGGTAGAGATGGCTCAGATAGGTTTATTTCCAACATTTTTTTTTTATTAAATTCATTATCATTTAAAGTTTGCTGCACTAAATGGTAGAGCAGGCTGTTACAGGGTTATGTGCTGGATTTTTAGTTGGGCTTTTCACAAAAGCCCTTCAAATGTTTTTCTCAGTAAGAGATATGAAGGCACACTGATTCACCAAAGTGTCTGTTTGCACTGTGTGCATATAGTGTGTGAATGGTTATCTTTGTCCTTCTCTGTCTTGAAATTCAAGTCTAATTGCGAGTTTTTATGTGAAGGTGACTTCATTTACATAGTAATCTCCATGTCCCTTCTTTGACTTTCTCTTTTATTCCTTTGCTTTTTCGCTGCCGCTCTTCCCTCTGCATATCATCTCACATTAGGTCTGTACTTCTTCAGATTCATCCATCTTTCTTCCTCTCTTCCCCACTCTGTCACTGCCACAGTCCCTCTGTTTCACCTGATAGATTATTTTATAATAATTCTACTAATGAGTCAATGTTCTTGAGTGGGTGAAACCATGCACATTTCCTTTCCATGATTACATTATCCCACATGTTGGATGATAACGTGTGGAGATTACAGCTAACGTCAGCCACTGACTAATATCCAAAGCAGCTACACTTAAATAGAATGTGACACATGTGAAAGACACTGCAGGACTGTGCATCGACCCCCATCTGTCTGTCAATCGAGCAGCACCACCGACACCTTCTCCAAATGCTACAGGGTGCCTGCTGTGAATATTTACGATGTAGAGATGTCTTCTTTTTGGCTCCCTGGGGACTTTTATTAGCTCGGATGAATGACCGTGAGAGGTCATCTCTGATCATCTCCCCATTATACCACTGAATGTTGAAATTTGTCTGCATGCACATATACAGGCTGATGACAAATTAAAGGGAAAAGCGTGCACCCTTTATGCCTCCAGTGAGGGGAATCCAGTTGTTCTGTTATGCTGTTGGGTGATTTAGCGGGCATGATTCGCACTTCACTTCTCCTTGGAGGGAGAATCACTGGAAATCAATGCATTCTAAAATCTGAATGATCATTTTTACCTATATTGAAACTGATGGAAGTCGTCTCATCCAGAATTAGTTACAAAAATGGACTTAAACATTACTTTGATTTAAACTCCCCGTTTTATTAATTAACCGAGTTGTTGTTGAAATGCAGTTTTGTCCTCCAGGGCCTTTTAGATACAAACAAGACAAGAGCGTAAATATAACATCCTATTCTTAAAGTCAAATTATCTTCATGTAATAAAGGTTAGTGCATAAAAGTATGATAAATATTTTCAAAATGAATAAGAAATATGCTATTAATGCTATTTGGAGAGCTACTGACTATTACTACAGATTCATTTGAAATTCATTTGCTTCAGTTAATACGTCTGCACATACTGGCGTGGGTTTTCTCCAGAGTTTTGTCCACTACCATCACCACAGACTTTATTAAACAAAGCAAACAGTGCATGATGAGGAAGGATGTTGCTTTTCTAGAACTTAAAGACAAATTGGTTCTTTAAATATGGCCAAGGCTTTTAAATGGTCACATTTAGCATCACAAAAAAACAAACAAAAAAACAAAACATATTTTGAGTAGTGTTTGAAAAGTATCAAAAGTTTGAAAAATCAAAAAACAAAACAGGGCTTAAATTGTTCTGAATCTTGGATCTGGACCTGGTTACCAATCAAAATCTGTGTCCAATCTGGTCTAAATTATCACTTCAACTGTTTTTTTTTTGTTTTTTTTTTTCATATCTGTTTAAAATAAACACAAATACCTAAAGCAGGAACTATGAGACTAAAGCCTTGTTGCTGTTTCAGAACCAAGAATGGTGCTCATGTTTTGTGCAGGTACCACACTGGGATTACAGTCAAATTTCAGACATATATTAACTTCCTTAGCTTTTCGAGCATATCTAACCATTCATATTTTCAGTTGTTATTATGACTGGTGTGGATATTGAATTTCAATACGTTGTGCTTTGTTGTGATGACAATTTGTTCAGCTATTACAGTTAGCACGCAACAGTTGTCCATTTTGATTCCAGGCATTTTTACTCACCTTATTAAGATATTTTATGTTGTTTCCTCCTATCATTTCTGTATTCATGTTTGTGCTGTTCACAATGTGTTGGTATTATTGTATTTGCTCTTTAAATAAATATATAGACTTAGAGCGCTCTGAAAGCCTACAGTGTCCCAGCTTCCCACTATGTTCCCTCCAGATAGGAGGTATTGAGTCAATAATGTTAGAATTCAGCACTAAGAGGGCAATACTCTGTTGCAATATCTTGCATCTAACTTTTTGTTCCAAATACCCTTTAAGTCATCTTCTTTGTGGAGGTATACAGTATCTTTTTTCCTCATTCCAAGTAGCTATTATCCCTCTGCTCCTCTCGCTGCTATCTGCAGCCAGTGTTCCACGGCTATACAAAGCTACATTTGTCTTTTAAATGAGTGTCTGTGGGTGTGTGCGTGTGTTCATGTGTGTGTATGTATCTGTATTTTATGGCCCCAGGGGTTCAAAGGTGTTTATATGAGAGAGGTGACTCCCTTATTGCTTCCATAACCTGAGTAGATCATATGAAACCCTGTCATTTACAGTGAATGGGAGCATGTGGCCAGCTGTAAATGTAATGTAATGAAATGAAATGAAAGCCCATATGGCTTTTCTCACAACCCTTCGACCTAGTCACTGACCGAGCCAGATCACAGCTGGGTTGGGGAGGCGACAGGATAGAGACACAGCCAGACATACATTAAAAAGGTATATGTACTTTTTGGGTTGTGCTATTCTTCATAATATGGACCGGGCTGCTGCTGCTGACACACTGATCCATGCTTTCATTACCTCCAGAATCAATTACTGCAGAAGCATCCTTTATGATACAAAGTCCTTGATAAACCCAGTACATCCAGAACTCTGCTTACTTACCACTACTGTTGTGACAACAGCACCCTGCTCCTGCAGCACCTCACTGGCACATTGTTCCTCATCCACAGAATCTTCTTCACAATCACAAAGCCTTCCAATACCAGGCCCTATCTGACCTTACTCATCTTATTCATCATACACCTACGATTCCCATTGCACAAAAAGTAACTGAGTTTGGAAAGGAATTACAGCATTACAAAATAACAAATTATTTGGGAAAGTAATTATTTTTCTTCCTTTTTTTAATGTTCAAACATGTTCCCTTTAATGGAACTTTCCATTTATCTGCATGTTCATTTATTCATGAAAAAACTGAACATTAGATCTGACTAGTGAATAAAATGGGCACTTAATAGAATAAACTGCCAACAGAAAAATCATTAACAATAATCTCAGGCTGCTTGGATGTCTTGGCTCAGTCTCCTCCTCAAGAAAAGTGCTTCTCCTGATTATAACTGCTTACAGCCAACCTGAAGAAACACTTTGTTTCTGGGCACAATGAACATTTCACATAACGTTTTTGTCTTTTATTTCTGTGAGGGAAAAGTGATGTCTGGGATTCCAGTTTAAAAACTCGTCCTTTGTTTTCTCTAGATTCACCATTGCTGTGTGCGTCTCTTGGTCATTTGTGTGTGTGGTTGTGTGCCTGTGTGTTCAGCTGTGCACGCTGACTTACCCAAGTCTCCCATGACACTTACTTAAAAAATACTTCTGATGTTTTTCTCAGAATTTCGAGATTAAAGTCAGAAGAATCTTTTTTTTAAATCCTTCTTAAAAATGTTTTTTTCTAGATATCGGAAAAAAGTCTGAGATTAAAGTCAGAATTCTGACTTTTTCTCAGAATTCCCTTTTTTTTTTCTTCAGTGGCCCTAATATGCTTCCATAGAAATTAAATGATGACTAAGATAAAATAGAATGAAATAAAATGCAATAAGTAAAAAATGACAGTTGTGAAGAATTAACAGTTGTTTTGATAAAAGGCAGCAACAAATAGAATTTTTTTTAACCTTGATTAGCTGAGAGCTGAGAGTTTTTCCCACAAGTGACGAGCATAAAAACTGAACGCTGCCTCTCCGTGTTTATTTCTGACTCTGAGAAATAGAACAAAGATTTGACCCTGCTGACCTGAGGGATCTGGTTGGTTCATAATACATTCAGGAGATCCTGAATGTATTTTGGCCCTAAACTATTCAGTGCTTTGTAAACTAATAGCATGATTTTTAAGTCAATTCTTTGACAAACAGGAAGTCAGTTTAAAGATCTGAGGACTGCTGTTATGTAATCCACTTTCTTGGTCTTAGAGAGGACTGGAGCAGGGACATTCTGGACTAACTGCAGCTGTCTGATGGACTTTTTAGGGAGACCTGTAAGGACAATGTTACAGTAGTCTAGTCTACTAAAGATAAATGCATGGACAAGTTTTTCTAAATCCTGTGGAGACATCAGTCCTTTA
>JBBBVU010000013.1:10693673-10706127 GCA_037177055.1 Atherinosoma microstoma
TGTGTGTGTGTGTGTGTGTGTGTGTGTGTGTGTGTGTGTGTGTGTGTGTGTGTGTGTGTGTGTGTGTGTGTATTTGTGTGTGTTTGAAGCTCTGATCCCGCTCAATGGCCTCGATTACAAAAAGTAGAGGAGTTGCTTTCTGGGGTGAAGTCAGTCTTGCAACAGCAAAGTTATCTATCTATCTGTCTATCGTTATGGGCACAAACACATGATCAAGTTGATCCAGTAACCAGTCAATAGAGTACAGATCCTCCTCAGGTTAACAGGGATATAAAATAAACATTGACGCATCGCCTCATTTTATGTTTCTTCACGGTGCATTCAAATATTCTTACACCATTACATCATCCTGAGCATGTGCACACAGGGAGCTGCAGCCTGTGCAGGAACATGCATGTAGTGAGAACAGAAATACTGCTATCAACAGATGGGGAGATTTTGTTTTCTCTTTCCCCTCAATAGACTTTCACCTCCACCTCCCATCTGTAAAGAGAGTGCCTTTTTGTGTACTCTTATAATTGATTCATAGCAGCAGCAGGTTTGCTATTTCCTGGTTCCTCTGAGGAATTCAGAACGTGGACAGATTAGTCTACATTTCTGTTTACCCCTTCCTGCTTTTAGAGACATGAAAAGCAATCCCTCCACTGAAACCACAATCCACCTGTGATTAACTGATACTTGTGTGTGCGGTGTGCGCCATCATATCTATGCATACTTGTGTGTTCTTCTCCTTAAAGTTGTATTTGCATGACAACCTGGTGCTTTATGTCTTGTTTTTTCGAGGCACATTTAAATCGTTTTTGCTCAATATTCATGGTTCTCCCCAGACTCAGCCCTGCACTGTGATGGTAATACTATAATAGTATAACACCAGATAAAAGCCCCGTTCAGCTGATGTATGCAGCTCTTTCTGCGTTGCGTGAAAAGGAAAATATTTTACAGAGAAAACGCAGAAGGATAAAGAGAACAAGGGAGTGAAAGTGACTGATAACAGGAAAGAAGAGGGAGAAGCGATAGAAAGTGAAAAAGATAGAGGTTGGCGCTCCTGTATCTTATCTATATTCTTCGCCAGTGTTTCCCAGCAGAAACAGTGTGTCCAGGACTATAAACAGACTATTATCCCAGTGTTTATCACAGTGCACATTACCGTTTGCCTCTGTCGGACTTACTGTAATGGAGTCGTTTGGTTTGATGGATGCCTTAGGCGTGGGTTTTTATCTATTGCTCCCATTATACCTCTGTCTGCATCCCCTCACTGTAGAAATGTCTGCTTGCACATTCAGCATTGCCTGCAAGCATGGTGATTGAGGTTATGGCCAATGTAAATGTACCATTTGGCACAGTGAATTGAAGGTGAAGAGGGCAAAAGGAAATCGAGGGAAAGAGAGGAATCGTCTTCCTACATTACCGCTTATAGAACATCCACAGTGAGAGGGGTTACACTTGAGAAACTGGTATTGTGAATAAATATGTTAATGTATGAAAATGAAATATGTGACAGTTTATGGTTTACTTTATTTATTCATTTATTTACTTGTGGTGGTGAAGTGCTATATTATGTGCTTCCTGGAAGGTATTATGGATGAATTGAAAGTCTTCAGCAGGCAAAGCTTAATTTAAAGATTCATCCATCAGACTTCACCGTAACCCGATTGCCCTTGTCTCTGTGGGCTGCACCTTCCATTTGAAATAGGACAACATGCATAACATGTGGTGTGAATATGTGTCTTAAAGATTGTGTGTGTGTGGCTACGCATTTGTGTGTGTAATGAGGGGTTGAAGTGTGGGGAGGTGAACCAGGACATCGTCTCATTGCCATAAAAGGTTCCTTATGGTTCTTCTTCTGTGGGGTCACCTTCAGGAGCATGAACAATTCACGGCCTTATAATACATTAGTGCATGTGGCCACATGCTTGAGCGTGGCCATGCAATGTATTTATTTATTTATTCATTTATTAAGGCAATACCTTAACTTACCTATCCAGCTGGATGCAATCTCAGTGGATGTTGCAGGAAAAGACAGAGGCAGTCAGCTGAGTCGCAAGGTAAGAGGGCTGTGGCATCCACCCCTCCATCTGTTTTCCCTCCTCAACTATCAGGCTGAAGGAGGATAGATGGATGGAGAAGCACAGATTAGCGTTGATATTATCCTAGCGAGCGGGCAGAAGAGGAACAAGTGGGTAGAGATTAGAGGTGTGGGGTGAGAAAAAGAGATGGGTTTACTCTCAACAGAAATCCTCTCCATCTTGGAGACTATATGCTTTAGGTATGTATACATTGCACCTCTGCAGCTTGCTGGCCTGTTGCTATCCCGCTAAACACTCAACCCCGGATACTGTACATATCCTTGGAGAGTTGATGATAAAATCACACCTGAGATAAGTGTTACTCCAGCAGTTGACTTTCCCTAGCTTCACCCACATGTATGTGGTTGTGTACAGTGCATCAGTCACACCCATGGGAGGCTGGAGAACACATTGTAAAGGCGTTTTAATATGTGAGATGGGCAATATAACCCACAGTGTGTCACAACCCTCTCATATCCATCCAGTGTACAGAAGGTCTGGCTTGAGGTTATCTATGGGGCATGTCTACACACTTTTAAAGCCTATAAATATATCGAGCAGCCCAGTTACTCATGAAACAACAGTACTGCCAGCATTGAGCAAAATGGCTCATTAGTTTAAGGTCAGCCATCACCTTTTTTCCTTAACTAATCTCGCTCCCTCTCCTTTTCTCTCACCTCTAACCCCTCTATCATTTCCCCTTCCCTCCTTCCTTCTATCTAGGGTTCTCCACCCTCACTTCATTACCATTCACCAGCTGTCCTTTTAGACTCCAAGCAGGCCAGAGTTCACATTGTTTTAATTCAATTAAAATTGACATCAATCTGCATGTGACGAATGAAATTTACATACTCCACAATTAATCTTGCCTGACCTACCCGACTCCACCCACATACTCACCCTCAGTCACTGGTTATTATCATTATCTAGGCCCAAAGGGCTCATACCAGTATATGAGTGAAATTAAAATTATAAGTCTGTCTTTTGAAAGTCTTTTGAAGTGTCGGTCAATAATTGAACAGTGTTTCTCTGTAACTGGCAACGCACATCTGGAGAAGATATGCTACCGCTGTAGTTAAAAGGCCTGAGGATTTGTCTCCATTCAGTGAAACACTTCTCTGTATTGACGTTGACGTATTCAGCAGCTACATCTGCGGAATTACTTGAAAGTCATTAGTCTTAGTATGCTACAGTTAGATTAAAGAAAAGAGGAATTTCTTGTGTTTGAGTCCAAAGATTTGACACATGTTCAGCTTTGTTGTAGGATAGATCAAGTAATTTAAAAAGAAAAAAAAATAGCATTGATGGGTATTAACATTTCCCATGATACTTTAGCAGAATCACCGAAGCTGATCCCCTTTTATTCAGGCATATATAATACCATGTTTTGGCTACAGCTCTCACTTGACTTTGAGGCTCAGACCCTTGTCTACGAAGCTCCTTTTTAACCATTGGACTGCTGTCTTCTTCAAGAGCTCATTCAAGGAATACTGTGCTTCAAGTCGCTTTTGCAAAGGGATGGACTGGCTATCGGGCATATTGGCATTTTCTTCATAGGCCGATGCATTTATTGGTCTGACTGGTCCAAACAAATCGATTGATTGGCGGCCAAATTGACGCTGCCAAATGTCCAAAGATGATTGATATGTTTGTCTCAGCAGGACCATCAACAGCTGCTGTGGATGATGATGATGATGATGATGATTGTAGAAGCTGTGGTAAGCTGCACTGCTTTCACATCACTGAGGTTCTGTTCTGCGTAAACAGACCCATTAAACCCAGTAAGCCTGAGTCATATGAGCCATCGGTGAACACGCTAGATGTTTACAAAGTGATGATGAAGTGATGATAACACATAAATAAAACAGCTGTCTTATTGCCATGTTAGTTTGTCTCGTTACATTTATAAAATTGATGACATCAGTGTTTCCAAATGTAAATTTTTGTCAAAATGTTAATACTGATGCAACTGTTGGCCTCTATCAGATAAATTCTAGACCTGACTGCATCAATATGTTTAAAAAACAAATCAGGATTAATTATCTGTTTAGAGTCTATGTAAGCTTCTTAACAGCTTACGTAAGTATTATATAATGATAAATATGCAGGGTAAGGACTAATTTCGACTCATAAGTTTATTTTACAGCACTATTTAACGTTAGCCTTGCTATCAATTATCTATTAGATGCACTTTTTCCTAAAAAAAAAAAAGTATTCACCCAAGACCTCACAATGCACAATTACCTTGTTTTCTTGTCTATATAAACTTTTTTACTCTTTGACTTACCAGAGTGTAAATCAAAGAGATTGCTGGTCTAACAGGTCAAGTGAAGAACCCTCTAAACATAAAAAATGGGACCAATAAATGGATCAAAGTTACAGCCTGTAAACAAAAAGAAAGCCTTTAACATCCATCTCTTTATGCATCCACCTGCTAAAGCTATGATCAATAAATAAAGACCATAATAAATCATGCAGATTGTAGTGACAGTTTTGCTTAGTTTTAACACTGAAACATTGTGCTTTGGGCTTTGTCTATTTTGGGGTTAATTCCATATTTTTTTCTCTGCACTGATTCAAACAGAACCTTGCCTCTATTCTGGGAACTCTTGATTTACACAAAAGCACTTTGTATAAATATGAATAATAACAAACGTAAAAGAAGCACACTGTGCATCACAAGGTCTGGAGAGCAGCGAGTTGAGAGAGATGCAGTTTATTGTAATTTATTCCTAATTTACACATGAATCATTAAACATAGAAAAAACATGGCCAAAATATCCTTCTGTTTAGAGACATCCAAAAACACACAGTCTTTTTAGTGGAACTTCTTTGAACATGAACTCTGGTGTTAGGGTGAAAGGAAAGCTCTATTGTGCCCATTGTGTACACTTATCAAATGCTCACATTTTAATAAATGAACAGACAAAATAACAGACAAAATAACAGTAAAACACCGCTTCTCGAAGGCTATGTGGGTGACCACAGATATCTTAAAAACCTTTTTTGGCTCTAGTGGCCTTTATTTGGTTGTAGCTTGGCAGGAAAGAGTGGGTTCAAAGAGAGCAAGGAATGCCATGTAGCAAAGGGCCCCAGGCCAGGATTCGAACATGGGCCAGCTACTGAGGAGCTGTAGCCTCTGTACATCGGACATTTGCTCTATCAGTTGAGATTTTAATGTCACCCACTTAAAAACATTTAAGAGGTGTTGCCCCTATAAGCCATCTAAAACACTCCAGTTGAAAGCACCACACATTGTGGTGTGTACATGTGGTGAGCAGAAAAACAAAGCTTTGTTGTCATGTGCTCTCCCACTGATGTAAATCACTCATGTAAGTGCTTTCAATCCTTTGTCTCTGGAGAGCACAAGGCTTTTTCCCCCTGTGTCTTTTTCTGTCTCTATGTGATGCAGTATGCTGCCTATGACATTACCATGCATGGTTAAGTAGCTACCGCAAAGCTATCATTTTGACCTCAGTTTGTGTCCAGTTCATGTCCTGAAAGACAAAGTCCTTTTGAACAGCACACTCCGATGATGGTGAACATGTTGAGGTCTACATGTGAATTATTTGACAGTTTTGCACCTTAAAGCGAAGTAAGAGCTCCTGTAATCCCTATTTTAAACACAGCAGTAGCCGTAGTTGCGCCAATAGGCTCACTGTGAGCTTTAATTTGAACTAGCAGGGAATATACTATGTTGCACAGTGTACATTAGTGTTTTGACTCTCATTCTGTGCCTTTCTACCTCCCTGTTATTTGTCACAACAGTTATTTAGTTGTAATTGTTTAGCTCTGAAACTTTCCTTTCATTCCCTTCCTTTCTCTTACCTGACTGATTAAAAGAAATATGCTTACAGTTCTGTTATAAACTGAACTGCCCTTACTGCAGTATGGTTCCCATGACAGGGATGTCTGAAGGTCAGTTAGAGAGCTCTAAATAACCCTCTCATTATAAAGTGTCCTTAAGAAATGAAACTCCAGAAAGCCATCTGTCCAATTAAAAGATAAGGATATGACCATTTACAACCAAAGGGGATGCTGATGATTAAAAGCAGAGATATTGTCATACTTTTTGATCTCAGCCACAAAGAAAGGATGGACACACTCTTGGGCAAGCCCTGATGTGTCCAAATTAATGGGGTTGGTGAGGATGAAATGGGTGTGTTTGAGCATCTGTGAGTGTAATTGCATATGTTAAACATGCCTTTAAATGTATGGATGGGAAGCAAAAAGAGGTGATCAGTATGCACATCCAGCTACTCTTAGATAGGAAGTGGACAGACTGCTTGCACACAAAACTTTTCATTAGTCTTTGGTTTTTAGTTGCTTAATGAAAACATTGTGGGTCAAAACATTGCTCTAATCAGAACTTGGCAATTTCAGTGTGCTGACAGCTTGTTTTGCAAATGTATGTGCACGCCTACAGTATGTAAAGAAAGCATGCTATACAGAGAGGTTGGAGACATGGGAATAGAAAGTGCCTCTGTTTTTTTTCTTTTTCAGGGAGGAGGAGGGAATTGTTTTTCCTGTCAGCATAACACAAAAAAAGTAAAACATTCTGCAATACATGAGGCTCAATAACAATAAATGTCTCTCTATTCCCCCACCCCCTCACTCTTTTTTTTTTCCTCGAGCTATTGATCCTCATCAGGCTGTTGCACCCCTTGCCCTTTTATTGTCGCTCAATACTCTTAATCATACATTTAGTGCACAATCAAGGCATCACCGCAGTGTGGTGGATACAGAAATAGAACTACACAAACTGTTGAATGTGGATTTCCTGCCTATTTACATTAGTGTGTTCCTACTCCTAATGTATGTGGGCTGCGCTGCCCACCATGTTCAGGTGCAATGACTGTTATACTGCCCTACATCTTATTTGTCAGAGACCTGGTGGCTGCGCCTCCGAAAATGTTGCATATGTCAGAATGATGGTGTGTTATATTTTCACTACCTTTCAGTAAGTCCGTGACTAAACGTCTTAACTGTCATTACCATTTTGTGTTGCCACCACTTTTCATGGCACACAATGAAAATGATGTCTTTACAGCAGCGTCGCTGCTTCTCTTGCTCTCTCTTCCTCTCTCTCTCTCTTTTCTCTTTCCTCCACATCCTCCTCTGCTGGCATCCCTGCAGAGTTTGTGAGGCTCTCCAAGAAGACAGTGTCAGCATCTATTCAGACGGTGTGTGTGTGTGTGTGTGTGGGGGGGGGGGGGAGAGAGAAAGAGAGAGAGAGAATAGTCTGTGCCGATATTTGCAACTGTTTTGATGCATGTGTGTATATATTACTGCACTTATATCTGCTGCACAAACCTGTGCATGAGCCTGGTTGCCCACTCACGCAGGCCTGCCCGGCTGTGATAACTGCTAATAAATGGCACTGTTTTTCTCTTCTTTTTTTTCCCTTGCTCCTCCTTGGGGACTATTGCCCCTTTGGACAAACAGGTGAAAGCCTTCAGTCTTTCAGAGAAGAGGTGGTTTCTCTGAAACAGGCAGTGCACCAGTAAAACTGACAAGTTTATACCAGCAGCCCCCTTTTTTTTCCTTTGTACTGTTGATATTCTTTTCTCCCATCCTCTCATCTCCACCTAGCTCTTTAGCCTTCACCATTTTCTCCTCTCCTAACTGTTTCCTTTTTTCTCTATTCTCTGTATTGCAGTTGGTAGGCTGTACAGACAGATAATTGGTTGGGAGCTGTTTCCCTATCTTCTGCCATACTTTATTAGTGCAGTGCATAGATACTGGGACTATGAGTACTGGGGCGCACCGTTTAAATGGGGGTACAGCAGCATTTTTGATGAACCAAAACTTAGAGAGCTTCCCTGGAAAGTTATATGATGACATTTATTCATTTTTAGTATTATTTATTGTATATAACTTAACCACTGAATTGTAAAAACAAGCAGAATTCATAATAGAACATATGTGGTGTTGTTAGATCTTGCCACCTTTAGAGATAAAGTTTTATTCAGGCAAACTTAAATGACAGTGTTCACTTTTTTTGTATCCACTTATTGTTTACAAAAGGTGCTTTGTTCTGGGTTTCCTTTGTTCTCCTCTGTCCATAAAACATTATTCCAGAGAGACTGTGACATATCTTCTTAAATCATTGCAAACATTGCTCTTTTATCTTTTTCTGCTTTTTCTTAGTTCAGTGTACAGCAGATAATTCACCCTAAAACCACCACTCCAGACTACCAGGTCTGCCTGAAGCTCCCTGAATGACTTCAATGTGTTTTTTTCCACAGTCAAGAGGAATCTTTGCACAATTATCTCATTAGATTTCTTATTATTATCATGTCTTCTGAGTGCTTTAACTGTTATAAGATTGTGAAACCTCTTGGGGATTTTGCACTGTCAAAACTGGATTTCAAGATCTCTGATGACCACATTCCTTTGGTATTCTTACGTTTAGGATAGTCTTTCTGCTTTCAGACCACACTTTTAGTAATCATTAACTTGGTATATATAATCATGTGAACACTGTAAATTGGGCATAGGTGATTCCTTTGTTTTGAGAGAAATCTATTTAAATTAAACTATATAATAGAATTTTTTTTAAATTGTACATTTTTGCCATTTTTGCCATTAAAAAGTTGTTTGTGGCCTGAAATCATCCAGTGTAATTAACCATTTAAAAAGATGTAAAAGCGAAACTACCAGTTATCAGTAGTTTTCTTAATAATTCTAGACAATGATTTATATGAATTGCATCCATGCTTCGTGGCTCACTGGCATAGTGTGACGGCCATTTGTTATTTAGCGGTGCACTGAAACAGACTTTATGCTGATTAACTGCATCACAACTGATGGATTCTCAGCGACCTCTCCACCCCTCAATATAGCTCTGGAAGACTTTCAGGAGAAAAAGGCCTCCCATTTTAATTAGACAAGAATAGGAAATATATTACTGAATTCAGACAAAGCTCAGCGCTGAATGACGAGTTGCTAAGTTGCATAAATGTTAAACAAACTCGTCCATGGTTATCTCCTTGTGAACAGCTGGTGGACTCTACATCACAGGTGAGGTATCAAGTGGAATTCTGTTTTAACTCAGCAATTAAGTTAATAGCATGCACAAGCTGCATTTTACAGTGAGCATGTTGACTTGGCATAGTCCAAAAAGGTAATAGCCTACTTAAAATGTTAAGCATTGGCTTGGTTCCACTGAAAGTCCCAATAAGCTGGTGTCATTGGGTGACTGTGTGAAGGTACATTTTGCAGTTTGACCATTGTAGTTCAGTGTTGCTACTGTAGTTCCAAATATGAACCTGCATTTCCACACTATACACAACATTTCTGCTCTGTTGTAAAGAAAAAATTCCTGGAAAAAATAGAAAAAAGCAGCTATTACTAGTTTTATGTATTTTGCAAATGAATTGATTTCAAATTAAATCAATTCATTTGCCACAATTCTAAACACAGTCCCAAGATTAAGTATCCTCCAGCATACTGAGCATGTCGACATTATCAACTGAAAATTATCCCGTTAAATGCACCATTTAAAGTGTTGTTTTGTGGCAGATTTTTGTAAGAATTAACCATCCTTTTAAATTCAAAAGGTTTAAATTTGTGTTCGAAATGGTTGACAGCAGTCATGCACACGTAGTCAACTGTATGTGTGTTGTTGAGTCATATGCAAGCACTATACACACATTGGAAATCCTGATACCATCTCAAGTGTCAACGCAGAGTATTTTGGAGTGTGTAGGTGTGTTTGTGTGTGTGTTGAAGCTCTACAGCTGTGATAAATAATAGACCAGAGGTCGTGATGTCCATGTTATATTTATGTTGAAGAACAAACAGAACAGAGGGAGAAGAGAGCACCAGTGCCACAGCACTGTCCCTGCCTCAACCACTCAAAGACACAGTGCAGCTTCAGTGTTTATTATTTTCACAATGAAAAAGAAAAGAAAAAGGGCGGGGGTTAATTTTTAATGCAAGGGCCAAACTTTCATTGGAAAATGTTCAAATGATTTGTTCAAAGTTTGCGGGGAGGAATATTTATGAAACAATCAGCTGAGGTTCGTGTGATCGTAGCCTTCACTCATAAAATGCTCACTTTTGACTTTTTATCTTGACTTGATTGATTAACGTCAATGCGTGTGTGTTTTCCATATTGCAATGCATTGATTTAAGAAGGCGGATACAGAATGAGCCTTACATATAGCGCCTCCCCTAATCCTTTGCCTTGTAGATCTGCACTCTCTTCCACACGCCTTCATCTCATAGCATCTGGGGTATCTCACTGGGATAACATGTTACATAATTAGCACCAAATTAACACTCAGTTAGGCAGTCTGTGTTGAGAGGGAGGGAACATACTTATCTTCTGAGGATTTAAAAATCACATCAGAGCCCCATTCACCACCTGGTCTACTGAGAATATGCTTCATGTAATGTGTATAAAGTTGAATTTCCAAAATATAAAACATGCTCATTATTCAAAGTGAATGTCTGCTGTGCTGTATTGTTTGATTGATAAGAAGATCACACTTGTTCCAATCTGTTCCGTATAAGTTCCATTAATATTTACTTACATTGGCTTCAGTGAAAAATGTGCAGTTGCACCATTATAAGCATTACAAACATGGAAATGTCTCTTCCCTCAAGAGATAAGTGAGAAGAAAGTTTTAAGAGCATTTCCACAAAAATGTTTCCACTAAAAGATCAAATACTGAAAGACTGAGAATCACCTCCATGACATCACAACATGGTCCCGATTGGCTGAATACTTACAATTCTATTTTCCAATCCTCAGATTAATTTTCTTCTCAAGTTTCTTTTTCATAAGGGATGTAACTTCTCCCCTTGGCAGCTCTTTTTCTGTACATATGGGCTCCTAATATTACAGTATTCATCTTCAGGAGAAAAGCTGTTAGAACAGTTCAGTTCAAATTGTTCAAAGTGATGCCTTTCAGGGTAATATTTGAATCCTTTTGATTTACTTTCTCTTCACTCTCTTAGCAATGTGATTTGATAGAATTCTTATGTTAAAAAAAAAAGAAAAAGGTTTTGTTTCTTTCTTAAAGTGTCACTGTTGTGAGCTTACATAAATATACCGTGGCCGACTTGACTGCAGTCTTATTACACACTCCACCTCCTACAGTACACTGCCGGCAGCTCTCAAGTCAGCTGAAGTCTCACTCAAATGCATTTATTGTGAACAAGCGCAATTAACCACCAGTTGGCATGACTAAAAAGTCCATACTTTTCCAAGCTGCTACTTTTTTATGAAGCCATGGTTGAGAAAAGAACTCATGACATCCAAAGCTGAAGGGAA
The DNA here is from genome assembly GCA_037177055.1 of Atherinosoma microstoma. Classification (NCBI taxonomy): domain Eukaryota; kingdom Metazoa; phylum Chordata; class Actinopteri; order Atheriniformes; family Atherinidae; genus Atherinosoma; species Atherinosoma microstoma. The sequence continues at coordinate 10,705,023 of JBBBVU010000013.1, forward strand.
CAAGATTTTTTTTTTTTTCACGGCCGCTGGAGCAATCACTCGTACAAAATACCTGCCTCAGACTTACTTCCCTTTCCCTTTTACCGCCTCCCTCTTAGGTTTTTTAATTCTCTTCAGTAAACTCATCTCTGACTTCCCCTGTTTTGTCCCTTTTCTCTTATTGCACACAAGCCAATACACTTCAACACACACACATTCACACCTCTGTTGGGGTGGGGTTCTTTATTTCATTAACAGCCGTTTGCACGCCAAAATTCATTATGCCAGCCTTCTGTTCTCGTGCACCCAAGCATGCCAGCTAACGTGCGGAACAAATTTCTCTCCCCCTTTTTTTCACCCTTCCTCCCTCACTCTCCTCCTTAACTCCTGCTAATAAGTATGTTTAGGATGGGATTCACCTGCATCAAAGGCTCCCTGTGAAGAGGCTCGCTTTGTATCACTGGGCCATGATTAGTCATTACTGTCAAACTCTTAGTATTTCTCTCTGTTGCCATGCTTTGAAACTAACAGGTGGTTGTATCTGAAATGCTAATAACCCTGATATCTTTACATCCTTATGTTTTCATTTATTGTTTGAGAATGTGATAGTATGGTTCCCATGCTATTTCTTTGTAACACATCAATGTATGGAGTGACTGCCAGTTAATTCCCTTTTATCTTAGCTAGAGAACTTCACATGTTTGAGTTTTTTTTATCTTCTTTGGTAAATTATTCATGCACAAAGGAATGGTAGTTTGACTATCACTACCTTTCACTGGGGAGAGCGGAAAATTGCTGAAAATGAAAATTAGAATAACTTCTTTACTAGAAATCCCAAAACTAAATAAGCAAAAATCAAAGTTCTGAGGCTGAAAATAAAATGTATTCTGTACTCTGTTTCTGTTGAATGTAAAAACAGCTGGGGAACATTAAAAAAAGACATGTAAATAAATGCACACAGGAACAGATGTAAGTATGTAAGCTGTAAGAACAGAAATAAGTACTGGGGGTGGGAGTGTAATGGGAAATAATATAGACATACAGTGCTCCAAAATAATAAATAAAGGAGGGAACACAATCATTACCATGTATCTCAAAGTAAATTACATGTCTGGGATATCAATCT
>JBBBVU010000013.1:10706227-10736753 GCA_037177055.1 Atherinosoma microstoma
TATATATAGTAATTCAAATAAATGGAGACTGAAAAAAGTAGTAATAAATATGAAATTGATAAATTATAGTTTAGTTAAATGAAATTCACTTTAAGATGTATTTAATTTTAATTTAATTGAGTTGGAAAAAATAATGAAAACCAAACCGACAAATGGTCCTAGACCAATGAGAGGACTTTGCTGATGAGCAGGGGGCCAAAATACCTGCCAACAAGTGTAGAAGTCTAATTAAGAGTTGCAGAAAACAAGTGATTGCATTGATTCCCTCAAAGGATTGCTCAACAAAATATTAGCTAATGAGTGAAGTAAATTAATTTCTCATATTTTTTGCTTATTTTTTAATATATATTTTATGATATAAATATATATAGGTATTTTAAAAGTGAATTAAAATCACAACTAGCAATCATATGTTGCAGCTTAACCTTATTAGGATTTGTTATTTCCATTTAAAAAGTATTGTATTTACATAAAGAGTCTGGGCATGTATTTAACTATTTTTACATATAAATAGCTGTTTGCATCAACACCGAATGAAGGATTTTGGGTATTGAATCAATTGTAATGGACTTGAGCACGATCCTCCCAAAATGTGCACAGTGCATAGTGGAGTGACCAAATCCTGACCAACCATATGTGGATGAAATGTGAAATATGTTACAAATACTGAAAGGTAGAGTAAAGTTTTGATATTATGTCAAACTTAAAGAATAAACACACTTTTTATGCTAAAGATTAGATCTTTAACATCACAAAAACTAAGAAATTATTTTAATTTGTTTACAGTGTTCTTCACACCTCTCTTGTATTTCCATTTTTACGCACAGTGCTTTTTTATATATATTTATCTAGTCTCTTCTTCTTCTTCTTCTCTGAGTGAGTCTGAAAAGTTGGTCGGCATAAGTCTGTTTGGAGTGTTACACATTGTGGTAAATGTTGCTTATTTTGGCTGCTGTTACTTTATTGGTACTGATACTTTATTAGGTTTCAGTAGGAATGCATCTATAGATTGGCACATCTCTGTATGGCTCATATGTACTGTGTTGCTTCATGTCACATTGTTCTTTCGTGCAACAAAAAAAAATACTTTGTTGCAAAAAGGCAACAAACTGTCCTTCAGTGTAAACTTTTGAAAAGTAGAGCTCATCCAAATGTGGGACATCATCTCAGTTTGTGGGATGAAGGACAAGTGATAAAAATACCTACACACACACAGAGAGACACACGGTCACCTTAGTGTTTAGGCATTGGAGATGATCAAATGTAGGGGTGACTACAATCAAATTTCGACCTATGCGTAGGTTGAATGCTAAACTGTTGAAAGTTAACTTGGGCCTTGAAGGGCCGACAACAACTGATTTTATCACTAAAAAGACAAAAGTGTCAAATAAGATAAACAACAGATGAAAGTTCACTGGACTAGTCTTAATTACTTTAACACTTACTGAATCACCAAGTAGCTCTCTGTTCACTGCGGCTTTTGTCTTTTCCACCGCAGGGCAAAGCAGAAGAGCCAACAAACAGTGACACCAACACGACCAAGAGTAGTTTATATATCCGAGGCTGCCCCCACTTGGCAGCAAAATACTATAAAATCCTAACATATAGATGTGCATTTACAAAGGGATACACAGAGGGCTAGCAGAACCATGCCCAAGCTTTAGTTATCACAATGCTCACTGATTTTGTCCAAACTAAATATGAAGTGATCTGTTTTTAAGATTGAATCTTAAATAATGCTGCAGTTACTTCTGCATAATCTGTTTAACTGTGATTCTTCAGTCTAAATCCCAAGCAAACACTTTCTACTCCTGCTTCACTAAAACTTTGCCCACTTCCCTCTTTTCTACATTTGTCAAAGCCACAAACCATGTTTCCATGGAAATTGATAGGGTGGAACCATGGGCTCGGCCATGTTGTGACAACTTATTCTGAGTGGAATAGAAAGGGGCTTTGTCTTGAAATAAAACAAGAAGGGAGCCTCTGAGACCAGCCTCATTTATAAGACACCAGTGAACACACTGCCACAGAATAAAGCAGCCAAACATGACTGTAAGGGAGACTTAAGGTCTCCAAAGGTTTTATTTTTCCTGCAAACAAATAAGATGTTTTTTTTATGTGTTCAAATGAGATGTCAAAGAGGGCTAAAAATCAAAAGAATGTGCAAAAAAAATTAATAGCGCTTCACATTTCACTCCTCATTCCTGTTTGCCCAAATATTCCTTTGGCTGTGTTCTCTCTTATTGCCTATCATTGTTGTCTTGCTATGCTGTTCCTCACATTACACTTTGGCTTTTGGCAAACATATTGCCTTGTCTTTTTCTCTAGTTCTTGCAGCAGCACTGTTAGACAGTGCTGCATTGCTTTGTGTGTGTTTCTATTTACTGTGTGCATGTCAAGGGATTTCTGTAGGGTTGTAATTGCTCGTTGATTTGTGGTCTGAGAGGATTAGACATCCTCCAGGGAACATGTCAGGTTTTTAAAGGCAAAAAAAAGGAGCCCAGCCCTGCACCCGTTTAACCGCAGCCACCTACAGGGAGGTCAAAGCACTAAATCAGCCCCTCTACTTTTAGTAGCTCAAATACAGTCAAAGGGTGGTTAAGGGGATGCATGCACTCAGTTGTTTGCATGCATCTGGGAATACATGTTAAGGCTAACATTTGCATAAACCATCTTTTAAAATGGGACTGTGAAACCTTTTCTTCGCAGCGACATCAGCAAGCTCAAGGTGATAATTACGGGAATCTAAATTCTGTTGGTCTCTTAAGACATAGAGGCAAAGGGTCCTAGAACATAATGTGTGAAAATTATGTGTCGTACCACAGAAACAAAGAAAGCCACTTTGCAGCTCTTTTTGGTGGTGAAACAAATAATTTGCACAATTTACACCTGATTTAGCAAAACACTTTCTAAAGTCTCCATTAGGAGGTAGGAGAGGATGGTGATGACGTCTCTAAAAGACAAAACAAACCAACCATGGGAAAAGTGAGTAGATGGTTTGCAGTGTTGTCTTTTATGTTAATCTGTGCACATTCAGCTCTCGAGGAAAAGTGGGTAGAATGGAAACCTTTAACTTTAACACATTACATGTCTTCACTGCGTCATGTTTAGAGGTTGAAGACATTTAACTTTTTTCTACATGATCAGGCTGCCACAAACAAACTTTATATTGACTGGCCAACTAGCAATAGGGAAAAGACTTTCAAGTAGAGGGACAACTAAAGGAACTTGTTATGGTGCGTTCAGATCAAACGCGATTTCGGTGTCAGGGGCATCAGGTTTACATGCAAAGTCTATAGCCGACGCGCATCAAAGGGTGGCGAGCCTTCTAGTGGCGCGTTTTGAGCGTCAGGCGCTGCGCCTTTTGAGATTTTGAGCGTCCGGCGCGCGTAACGCTCATCCAAGGCGGCAGATGCCAGAGTTCGAAAATCTGAACTTTTGCCGCTCGACGGGGGGTGTCAACCAATCAGAGCGACTCAGCGTCATGATGTAGAGATGCATTTTCTGGAAAGGGAAACATCCAGGTCCTGCAGACGCACATTTCGGGCATCAAGAACGTTTTTGATGCTGGATGTCAAGCGTCTGATTTACCAGTGTCAAGCGTCCAACTTTGAGCGTCAAAATTGTGTTTGGTCTGAACGCACCATTAGTTATTGTTATGGAAATTTTTATAAAGTCCGAGAGAGAGATCTTCATTTAAAAGGTTTATTACAGATTGCAATCTGGAGAAACACATACAATGAGAATTGTAAATGCCTCTGAAGGCTGATCTTTCTGTCTTCTCTTTTAAACCCACGATACACCTTTGAGCGCATTATTTTCCACTTCCAACACTACATGAAAAGTCCACTTTCCATCACCATGTGGAACCTTACTGGGGTTTGTTTGAGGGTTATTTTAACAGAAATCAGATAATAATCAGCACAATTGGTACTTTGTAGGGCAGGTGGAGAAGCGCCCATCCAAAGGTGCAGCTTAGCTGATTATTAACAAGTCATGAGATCTTCACACAATAAGATGAGTTTATTCGTTTAGGAACATGTTTACACAAATCACAGAATTTTCCATTAGATTATCCAATATGAGAATATGGTACAAAAAGGTATAAAACCATTGAAAGTAGAATCTGGAGTCTGCTGCTTATTCTATGAATTATATCTGCTCATGGCCAGCCATTGCTTGATATTGCATATGTTGTGGTCCCTGAGTTTTTAAAACCCTGAAAATAAACATTTTCAAAAGGATGAAATTAAAAATTAAAAATTGATGCATAATGGTTGTTGCTTGAAATGAGACTTTTTTGTTTTTGTCACTTACATCCACTTCTCAGTCATTGGCTTGTGACTAATATGCCCATCCCATAGCTGGTCCCATAACTGTTTTTGTACTGAGAGATTAAGAGTTGGGGCCACGGAGGACGTGCAAAATGAAATGATGGATTCAGCCCAGATGGTCACCAAGCAGGACAGCAGGAGTTCTGTTAGCAGTGTTCAACACTATTACAAAAAGGCCCACAGCTTCATTGGTACATTATCAATAATAAAATCCATCACTCCACACTGTGGGGTGTTGACTTGTATATGCGTCTCATAATTACGCCAACAATGGCAGAGATTCACTGATATTCAATAACAAAATAAAGATTTGACATACCTTTCAATGGACACACTTTTCAGTGTGATTTTAATCTCTAGGCAGATTGTGTGGTATTCAGAGTTGTGAAGTTCATCATTAGCATTTTATTTTTATTCAAACATGTGATGTAAAGAAATGGTACATCTGGGGTTTGTCCAAAGAGGTGCCAGAGTGGAATGTCTTGACGGAGACTTTTTCATTCACTCAAGGATCAGCAGGGCCTAATGGCTTCTCATCAATTCCTCCTGTCTAGGGAAGTGTGTGTCATGACTCCTGTAACTGCTTCTGACAAGAGTGATGAAGCACTTGTTAAAGTTGTAAGATTCTGCTGGAGTTTGAAACCTTTTGATATAAATCTGTGTAGAAGGAGATGGACAGAGACAGTGAGTGAGGGACAAATAGAGGCGGGGACGAATGAAAAGGCAAGATGAAGAGCACCAATGGTTTAGACATGACAGATTGAAGGGTAGAGGGGAGGGGAGAGAGGAAAGCTAATGATCTTCATCTGTCTTTGAAGACTGGGAGAGAAGAGCATTGTTAGGCTTTTGGAGTAAGTGGAAAACATACAAACACATAATTTGCAGACATAACCCTGCTTCTATGTTTTGTGACTAGCGTCATTTGAAGCATCTGGTGGAACATTGCTCAGGGACAGTTTAGTCCATCAAATGTGTCATAATACTCTCCACTTAGAGCATTTGTGTCAAAGTATGCATACTTAAATCATATATAGCAGAGTCTATGTTTCTGTATTTTTGTCTGAGTTTTTAACACTCTTAGACCCTGATTTACTAAGATCCCAAATTGCAAATGTAAGATTGCGTACTAAGATTGTTTGCGCTATTGATAACGGGCGCAAACAGTATTGTTTAAATGAGGATTTAGTGTGCACAATTGATTCTCTGTGTAAAAGAAGAGCAAGAAAGGCGCAAACGGAAAACAAATGGAGATCGAAATATTAAAAGAGGCAAATAGAAATATGGCAAAGACATCTTAATGTGACCAGAAGGACTGCAATATGGGAGATTATTTGCCAAAAAGTAAAACCAGTCGATAAAACAAGAAGAACACCATATGATATTAAGAAAAGATGGAAAGATATTAGATGAAGAAGAAAAGAAAACTCATAAAAAAACCTCTGTGAGCAAGACAGGTGGGGAGGCCGACAGAAGAGATTCCTCTGACCAATATTGAGCAACTGGTGCAGCTCACTTTCTGCGATCTGGTTTTATGTAAAGATTTTATTCCAGAAGTTCAGTCATCGCCTCCCACCGCTCATGAGAAAATATTCTGAATCAGACTGATGCGCATCTGCAATTCTGCAGCTTTTAGCTGTTGTCTCTCATCCAAACTGCAGCCGTTTGTGCGCATCTGAGCCAAGATACCCCTGCCTTTCAGAAGCGCTAAATATAGGTGTGAAAACAGCCATCGCAATCAGTTCCACGTTTAGTAAATCACATTGCGCGTGCAAAGCTGATTGAAAACACCATCAGAGTCCATATTTCTATGGACTTCTGTAGAATAAAATGATACAATGGAACAATCCTTTATTTTTTCTCTCAGTGAAAAAATGTATGTTTTAGCTGAATGGCAAAAAAATGGAGATTAAATTTATCTGTGAATTCCTGTTGGTAATAAACTGAGATGTAAAGATCAAACCATATATCCTCTCAGGAGAAATACAGGGGTAAGAATTACTTTTACCCTGTTAGCATTGATTCATCCTTGCATTTCCAGAGTTGCAGCATTTCAACTCAGTGTTGACAAATGACATCATCTTACACAGTGAACAAGACCATTGTGGATTTTACATTTATGTTGTAAAGCAGTAGTATTCTGGTGTCAGTGGTGTAAAACCTGAACATCAAAGGGACGGGAATGGATTGTGTCCAATAATAAAGGCATATCGGGAATGATTCCAAATGACAGAAATTGATTTAATCAATCTAGAACTCAGTGAAATGTGTTATCTACGGTATGCAGGTAACTACATTTCTAAGATTTATTTTTTTGTTATTATAGACAGATGAGGGGCAACAGTAAATTCGGGGAACTGCTGAGGTTGCTGTGGAGACGGGTCAAAGGGAGCTGATGGAGCAGATGGTATTGAGGTGACCCTGCAGGCTGCCTGTCTGTTCTTCTGCTGCTCCATGTAAATCTCAGCCCTCTATACAGGTAGCCCACTGGCACTACCAATGTGTTTACACACCTGGCTAGACCTGAGGCCGATATGCAGCGTGGCAAAAATAAAAATAAATACACACAACCTTCCAGTGGGATTTTACCCAGTGCATGCTGGTTGTAATGTGCCAGGACTGTGTTAATCCTGTCCCTCAGGTCTGTATCCACCTGCTTTGGCTCTTCTCTGCAGCTGACTGGGTTGGCCTTATACTACTGCTCCAACAGAACAACAGAATGGATAGCAGGCCACTAGGGCTTCCCTCTGAATCACCCACTAAGATCAACACTGATCAGTAGCTAATCCTCTATCATTGCCTGCTGTAAGGGTAGCCACTGGATGTTTTCATGGTCAGTATCTGTCATGACTGGAAATGTTGTTCTTCCTTTTTGTGTGTCACACGTCTCCCTTGTTGATTTCCCTGCTCTGCCTATCTGCATAAGCTCCATATGTGTATTTATTGTACATTTCTTGCTGTTTCATTTAGTAGGAAGGCCCCTTTTATCACCACTCCACCGCTGGGTTTTGTTATCTGAGGCTGACAGGAAGGTGTTTATGCTGCATGGACGTGTGGCGTGCACGTTTGTCAGACAGTGCGTGTGCTTGCATGGATCATCTGTGTTTGCGCGCAAATGGAGCAAGTGCAAATGTTTACATGTCTGTCTTAGTGAGTGTGTGTGTTTATGTGTATGTGTGATGCTTGGGTGTAAACTAAGGTTATACTCTGGCAGACAAGCACTGACCTGCATTAATGAATAATGTACACTGTCTGTGAGCTCCAACTTAATGGAAGAACAGTGTAGTGGACTCGCTACACATTTGGAAACATTAAAGTTCACACTGATAGTATCCAAGATACACTGCACAAGTGTACAGATACTGCACATGCTGCCAGGGAGAAGTGAAGCAAAAAACGACATGACTTACCAAAAGGTAAAAAAAGGGTGCAGTAGGGACGATTCTTGGACATTGATATATAGTGAAATATCAGTCTGCGCTACAGTGGAAGAGCTTAAGCATAACAGGATAAAAAGAGTGTTATGTTTAGATCAAACATCACAAAACGCATTTCATCTAAACAAATTATTGACACATTGATACATCATTAACGATCTGTTTCTTTATATCTGACTAGTGTCTTACGAACCATTCAACAGAGGCTCATTAGATAAATAGAGACATGCATATACCGCTTGCAATAGGCCAACCCATTTTTTAATCATTTTCTAACTTTGAATTCAATCCCAGTTGCACATCTTCTCTTGTGATCCACTTTTATGTATCCTCACAGGAACATAAGCCTGTATTGCCATTGTTTTCTCCCACAAACATTCTTCTCTTACACTTCATTTTCTTTATGTTTGACATTTGTAGTTGACTGTCTTTCCTTCACTACACGCAAATGTGGATGACTGCGCTCTCCCAAACACACGTTTGCAAGTCTTGCAACACAAAATTCCCTCCTGTGCTCACTGTGGTGGGTTCCCAAGGCTTTCTGATGCTCCTGTTCTATAACTCTGTAGTGCACTCAAAGATTATAAAACAGTTTAAGCTCATGCCTTGTTAATCTTGGTCTTTTCTTAAAGTGCAAGTTCTTTGGCATAGAGCATCTGGCAACTGGAAGACTGGAACAGCCATATTTCATACTGTAACACATCAGAGTGCAACACACCATATGTGTCACACATCCCTAAGGACTGTGAGGAGCGATGATTGGGCAAGTTGTTTCTGTGCTTTGTCTGTGTGTTGTGTGGGAGCTTTGTGTTGGTGTGTGCATGTAGTGGGGGGAAAAAAGATACTGCATTTGTCACACCAGTGATGCATGTACCCTACCTGTTTTTATATAATTACTTGTGCTCAGTTAGATTAAAAATCTACATTGGAAGTCATTGTTGTCACTTCAACAGAGCGTAAACCTCGGCTTGTATTTTACTTTGTATGCAAGTCATTAATTTGAGTCTTTATGTCTTTCATCTTCTTAACTTGCATTCATCTCCCAAGTGTTTGTTCGGTTTGGTTGTGTTTTTTCCCCTATTTAACTCTGATGCACCATGGAGACCATTAAATCTTTAGGTTACCTCCATTTTTCACCTTAGTACCATCGCATCACTGTTTAGTATTCAGTAAACAGTAAGCAATAAAATGCTCGTCAATCATTTCAAAAACTATGTTCACATTTCCGCGCTCCTTAACTGAACCTCTTACATTAAATACAAGGTACTCCATCATCTCGCGCAAAATGTAATCCTTATTGTGAGTCTGAAAAAGCCATCATAATAAGGTTGCTTTTTATGTATGACATCAATTATGAGCATGTTATTATGCATTGTGTGATAGTATAACCTTGTTGAGCATTAGTTTTTGCGTTCACTGACTAGCCTGATCGAGAAGATGCTGTGGTGAATTGATGTCAAATTCTGTTAAAGTCTGCTGACAGTTTCCCTGGGGAATTATCAGTAAGATTACTGGATCAAGCAAGAGCCACCAGAAGGACTAATTCGAAGTTTGCGCATCCATGTGTCTTTTTTTGGTCGATGTGTCGTAAAATCCGCCATCTGCACTAGTCTACGAAAGTCCACAGAGAGTCCTTTCAGCTTTCTGTGTCCACAGCACATATATCGTACAGATTGTCCAGTGACTGCACCTGAGCCAGGAAAACAAACACTGTAGTTTAGTTTTATAAGTACAGGTCAACGTGTTGAAAGAGCTGACACACTTATAGAAATACAATTGTATTTATCATTCATCATTAGAAGATCGTGTCTGATAAGGGTCATGCTTTCAAATGCAAATGCTGTACCAGTATGTCATGGTTGAGAGACATGAGCCAAAAGGCGAAGCTGTTGTTTTACCAGCCATTCTCGTATTACTCTTCATCCATTAGGGTTGGGTTTAAAAAAATCGATTAATCAATTCAAATCGATTCAAGTTAAATTAATTCAATATTGATTCATAAAACGTAAGGATACATTTTTTATGTCCATATTTTCTGATGAAATGACCCAATTCTCACGTGACTTTGCTTAGGCTCCAAGAGATCTTAGCAAACACAACTGGTTTCCTGTTTCACTTCGGTCCAAAATCAGCTTTTCTTGCCGAGATAAGGCCCCATTCAGAGGTTTTCATTCCCCAGTGTGGATTATATTCACCTTTAAACTATTTAGCAGCGTATTATGTGAGCGCCGCCACATTCAACAACACGAAGTGAAGTCACCACCCATGTACCTCTGAAATAATTCCGATTTGGGCGCCCCATCAGGTCTGAACAGAGGTAAGATAAGTCACGTCTGTTCTAGAACAGGTTTACACTTCGTTCTTTTACTAAAAACTAAAAAGTCTGACATTATTGATCTGATTTACATGACGGCTCACAGCTGCTCTCTGTGTCTTCTGCACACAGACAGACACATGCGCGCACACAGGTGATCGGCGGACAGAGCGCGCATCAGAATATCAAACAAAAATATGAGTTTTAAAAGTTCTGTCAGTGAGGTGAAGATGGAAAGCCTCTCGCTCCAGTGAGGAGCAGCTGGATTTTTTATCCTGCACTGGTGTTTCACAAAGAGCGTCATGTCGTCATGGAGACGCGCGATGCACCGTCATTGTAGGAATCTCTGAATCATATTGGGGCTTAAAACGGATCCAGTATTCTTTGTAAGTTTTATTAACATCAACACCTTCTCTAAGACCTGACCTTTAATGATATTTAGAGCAATTTTATTATCATGCTCAGTCTTTTATAAAAATAGTTACCTTAGAATTAAAAAAAAAAATGTTATTAAAGAATTTGCTGTAGGCTAAATGAATCAAAATCAAATTAAGATTCTTTTAGTTTGTCCTTCCCATAAAAAAATGGCAGCTTATGATGTCGCCATTCTCTTTCTTAATTCCTAATGCTTGTAATCAATACTAACTATCAAAACTATGAAACAGCCTATTGAAGATAAATTGGCCAATAAGCCGCTTCCAGACTTGCATTGCGGAATTTGTGCGGTAAAGTCCATCCGCTTTTTAACTGGAGTTGTCTTTTCAAAACATATCACTTCCTCGCGGACTTTTAACGTTCACACATGGGGAAATGTTCCAGATAAGTCAGTTGTCAAAAAAGGGTAGGGTGTCTTTGTGTTGCGACTTGTCCTGAACATTTTTTGTGCGTTCAGGCAAAACGACGTGCCGCGACATTTCCGCTCTTATGAGATGGGGGCTAGCCGGTAAATGTCCGCTACAGCTCCGGGGTAAAAGAGCGGAACGTTTGTCTGAATGCAAACGGTATAAATGACAAAGTCTGCAACTATAGTCCGGGCTATAGTGTCACACAACACCATGTGTATCCATGTCCACACACACATACATGTTGAGACAGCAGGATGATTTCAATCAATCATACATTTTCTCAGTCTATCCTGTTCACTGTGTCGGTCACTGTCCCTGTCTTTGCATTGCTCTTTTAGCTTTCACTTTGTCAGTTTCCTTTTTTCAGCAAATTCATTTTTAATTGCTCTTCATGTACTTCTTATTAGGTAATGATTTGTTGAATGTAGTCTCTAATGGTTTTCTTTAAATGGGCAGGGAAGTGACTGGCCAGCACTTTTAATTTCCTCTTAATTCTTATTTCACAAAGATGTGGATTATTGAATCTGCACAGCTGGAGCACCACTTTGAACAGCTTCATCGCCACCATGTTTCATCACTGAATAGCTTGAGCTCAATAAGAACATGTCAGATGGCCATTTGGCCAAAAGAGGCCAATTGTATTCACTTTTTGTGATGATAGCCATTTGACGTGCCAGTGATTTTGGTAGCGGGACCTGTCTAGGCATATTTCTGGGACAGATTGAACACTATTTCTGCTTTGATGTTGAAACACTTCAGATTTGCGAGAGGCACAGCTCTGAGACAGCACAACAGTGCTGCACAGTAGGGGTGTGCAATATGGTTAAGGATGAATATAACTGCTTTTATTAGCTACTTCTAGGTGATACCAACCAGCTCACTGCACAGCTTCTTTCATGTGGGAAATGGTTAGGTCTGGAATTGAATTCTGTATACACTGAGGTGACTTCATAAGGAAATCATACAGGATGGTTAATGCAACATCAGGAATGAAATGAAACTGGCTCAAAGGTGACAATGACAGAGGAAGGTCATTTTTAATATATGGAGAGCTCCTGCAGTACAATACAGAAGTCTACCAGCCACAAAGGAAAACTAAGACTTCTCTGTTCAAGCTTAGCTTAGCAGTCTTTGGAGACTCACAAGGACTAAGGACTTTATTTGCTCAAGTCACCTTCCTTCTAATTTTGCTTTTCTTCTCCAGCTTGACTGCTTTTGTTGGTTAGGAGAAAAAAAAAAGAAAAGAAAAAAACCTTTGGGAGCCAATTTTGTTAGACAGGAGAACAATGAAAGCCTCTGTTGAAAACTTCTTGTGCATGAGTCCAAGCACAAGTGTTTGTCAAAGTCAATGCACTTCACGTGGCAGCCATATGTAAATTAGATTTCTTCTCGTATTCACCATTCTTACCAATTTGTTAAAGGCATATTTCTTTCTTGCAAACCCCCTCTGCAAACCATCCCCTTAAATGAGACGGCTAACAGAAAAAAGCCCAGTGATCCAAGTATCTCAGCCCCATCCTTAATTCATTAATTTGCTGTTTGCCTACAGTCAGTCACCCGGAATAATCCATCTGGAAAGTCCACTGAGCTTAGCCACCATCAAGCAGAAATGGGGTTGTGGATGACTGATCACAAAGCTTACATCTTCACTGTCCCACGCTGTGTTAATAAATCCACATGTAGGCCAACACTCACACACATACAAAGCGTGGTTTGGTCTTTTTTTAATCACACTTACTTCCAACTTACAATGGAGTCACTTCATACTGTCTTGTGTCAAAGTATACCAAGCTGCTTTATTCCACATTTTCCACAAAATTAGGCTTGAGCAGTGGATTAGATCGTGTCTTATTTAAATGTTACAACTCCATTCAAAATACATTTAATAAAAATAATAGATTTATGTGTAGAATAAAGTGTTTTACTGTGTATCTACAAAAGGAAAAAAACTCACAACACTGCAGAAGTTAAACTAAGATATGCTCCAAAAAATATCAAATAAAACCTTTAAATAACCATGTCATATTGAAAGATAATCATTGCATAAATCAAACGTTTTATTTCCTAATCTCTGTGTCATGCTCTGGTTAGCATCACTTGCTTCACTGTGTTGTCTTCCACATGTTATCCTCTGATTGGGTCTGTTTCCCACTGATTTAGGGATTAATCTACATGTTCTGTGTATATCATCAATAACACTGTGAAATGGCTTCACTCATGCATGTCTGTATTGATACACTAATTAACCATCTGCTAATTATCAAAGGTTGCTAGAGCTGTTCTTTCGAAACCACTGATATAGTTAAAGTATAGTAAGTTACAGTAAAATGGATCAGTAAGTGAATACCTTATTGAACTGATCCAATGATACCTAATGCCAGATATGGACTGTTTTAAAGGTCCCATTTGGAAACGTGATTTGATTTTTTAAGTACATTTTGAGGTTGAAAAGAACATGCCGTAAAAAATTAGAAACATATTACTTTTGCCAGTTTTTTAGCTCCCCTTTCAAGTAGACCACATCCCAGATGTACAAGCCAGTTGGGATTTAGCCATTTTCTATATTGCAAATGGACAGCAATAATAACATAGTGATAATTTGTTTGAAGCTGACTACTAAATCAGATGCTCCACTGGAATAGTGTTCCAGTGTCGAGGGGTTGATGTTGATACAAAATGCAGCATCTCTGTATGTCTTTGTTCTGCACAAGGGAACAGATAAAAGAGATAAGTTAGTGGATGTTAAGGATCTAGAAGGGGCATTCATAACATATCTGATAAGTAGTCATGAGCTTGTCTGTTAAGAGATCTAAAAACTTAAAGAAAAAAATCTTAAAATGAATTCTAGATGAAAATAAAATTCATGAAGAGCTTTGATTAAAAAAAAAAGAAAATTATATGGCCATGGTAATTTCATTCATGTTGCAGATTTCATTACAGGCAAACTCATTAGCTATACATTGAAAGAGAAAAACGTGGGAATACAGGCAAGACATGAGGGGAAAGGGGATTATATTTTCTCCTGCTGTTCTGTACTTTTAGTTTTGTTGAAATGAAGAGCTGCTGCATTTTGAATCAACTGAAGTTTGTTTAAAATTTCTGAAAGGCTTGAGAACAGAGCATTGCAGTAGGCTAGTCTGTTAGAAATAAAGGAATGAATAAGTCAGCTGGTGGAGACAGGAAAGATTGCATGTGAGCAAAGTTTCTGAGATGATAAAGTGCATTTCTAGGGTTACTGCAGTTGAAGCACTGCTGTATTCACAAGCTAAATACACCCCCACCATCATTGTTAGCTTGAAAAGTTTTCAGAGATACTTTGTGTCACCTTCTGAAATTTATTCAGCCTGGTTTGCCTCAGAGAATAGACAATCTATCTGCCCTGAGGATGCCCAGACATCAATGTTTTACAGTGAATCATTGATATGAGAGTGAATTTGCATGCTAAGTATACCAAGTGAGCCATTCAGGTCCCCCAAAGACACAACTTAATCCAGTTTGAGCCGCAAAAACACAAAAAAAAAAGTATTTGTAGAGAAAGGATACATACAGCATCATGTTCCTTTTCTGACCTTACACCCTTTCAATAGAGCTCACCAGATATATTTGCATGTTTAATGACCTTTTTATTATCTTCACCAAGGTGCAGAGGTTATGTTTTCGGCAACATACGTTTGTCTGTCCGTCTGTCTTTTAGGAACATGACAGAAAACGAACTGGACAGATTTCGATTTTCAGGAAATCTCCAAAATGCAGCAACTGATTAGATTTTGAGGGGGATCCGGATCACCGTCTGAATCCAGGAATTTTTTTTATCACTAAAACCGCCAACATTCGAAGAACCATCCCCAAGAACCACAAGAGGGGGGTCACACAAAAAAGAAAGATAAAGGTGGGGCTTACGGGAGCCACATTTTTCCACCATTTCAATCTTTTTTAACAGAGCACTGGATATCAGCCGATATTGATTTATTGTAGCACTCGTGGAGAGCTCAATAATGAACAAACGGAGGAACGTTCTGGCATTGATGCAGCTCCGGTAGAGGACACATGCAGTGCAGCCATGTCCAAAACGTAACAAAACACTGCAAAAGGGCATCTTCTAGTTACGGCTGGAGATGAATACTACCTCAGCATCTTGTCAAGGATGTCTACTGTTCATTCTTCTGCTAATTCTTATTGAATTATGTTTTTTGGTGCGTAGTTTGTCTGTCTGTCTGTTAGCAACATAACTCAAAAAGTTATGGACTGATTTTGATTAAATTTTCAGTAAATGTCAGAAATGGAATAAAGGAACAAATGATTACATTTTTGGGGTGATCCAGATCACCGTCTGGATCCTGGAATTTTTTTAAGGATTCTTTATGATGGGGTAATAGGGATCATTTTGCCATTATAGCTTCTAACTCAACAGATAATGACCAGTCATTGGCAAAAAAAATTAAAAAAATTACAAGATACATTGGTAGATGTTATAATCTTTTTTAGCTTAGACTTTAGTTGATTTTTACTTATCTAAGTCTTAAATACTTGATTTGATATTTTATAATTATTTATTATTAGTCTTTTTATTACCATAGCTTTTTTATTGGACGTTATGTTTTATTCAATGCTTTTATGTTGCTTTTTGTTGTTTATGGTTCCTCCCAGTGTTTCCTTTGCGGGGGCCGTCTGTGTTGGGGGTGGTGATTGGCTGTGGCTTACTGGCTGTGGTGGTGTCGGGGCAGGGGTGAAGGATGATTTTTTTCTCGCCTCGCCTCCTCTGGTGCCTCATGCCTGTGCCATACGGTTACAGACGGTGTGCCGCCCCCGATGCAGACGGCTCCTCTGACGGGGTTTCCTGACATTGTTCATCTGCATCTAGCCTCATGTTCTATGACTGATCTCAGTTGGGGGAGGGGGTAGGTGGGGTGCTTGGATGTGTTTGAAATGGTAGTGAATGCCTTTGTG
Organism: Atherinosoma microstoma; assembly: GCA_037177055.1. NCBI lineage: Eukaryota > Metazoa > Chordata > Actinopteri > Atheriniformes > Atherinidae > Atherinosoma > Atherinosoma microstoma. The sequence continues at coordinate 10,722,102 of JBBBVU010000013.1, forward strand.
TGTCTTAATTGATCACTGCTATCTTGGGGATCAGAGGGTTGGTCGGGTGGGAATGACTTTTACTTATAAAGCGCTTTGAGTCGCAGTCTTGTTGGAAAGGCGCTTCATAAATGAAGATTGATTGATTGATTGATAATCCCACATTGTTTAACCAGGATCGTGTTGCTATTCTGGATCTGGTGATCCAGAGGTTCAAAATATGTGGGGTACTGGGTGGGCTGTTGGACCTTTTAGGGGTTTTTCTCAGGTGAGTCACCCTATGGCTTGGTGGAGGTCTGTGCTCTCTGAGCGCTTCTAGTTCTAATTATATTGATTCCAGACTTTACTTAGTAAAATCAAACAAAGACTCTTTCTATTGTTCAAAGTTGCTCCCAGTTCTCCACATTTTAAATGGTGTCCCCCTCCTGAACTGTACTTGATGTATTTCCTATAAAGGAGTGGTAATTAAGATAATGAGATTTTCAGAAGCAAGTGTAGCATGCCAAAATATACTGAGGGTAGGGGGGGGTATTTGTGACTGGTAATTGTCAGCTTTACATAAAAATTTCCACTTTTTTTCTCCTCTCTTCTTTTCACCAACTCCCATTTGTCTGTGCTCTTTCCTATCTGCTCTCTCTTAACCACATCTGCTTCCCCTCTTGTGTTCCTTACACAGCTTGTCCTTATTTGTTTGCTCAGTGTATAATTAGCTATAGGATCACCCATTGTGTAATTATGTATAGCAGTTTGATATGTAATTAAAATTGTATCAGTATCCAGTGTAATTTGTGCTGTGTGATTACCTATTAACAGTGCAAACAGTTGTGCCTAAAAGCCCGTGACCGCCCCTCTCATAGATGTCACAGAGCCTCTGTCACTATTTACATACAAACAGGTACAGCATATGATGCAAAAAAAACAAACACACAATAGACTAATAAAATTAGGCATAATGAACATAAAAATTTAAGCGTATACAGCCTCACATAAATACATAACCAGTCATAGTTAACTGTGTTATCATGAGGCCTTGAATAAAACCTTGAACTTCAAACAAGTCTTTGCTTTGCTGAATTACTTGGCACAGCAATGCTTGTTGCTCTCAAAACAGACAACAAAACAGAAGAGGGCTTTCAAAGAGCTTGTTAGTGCACCCGTAATAAGGTTTAAGAAAGAGCATGTGAGGACACCCACTGGAGGCATCTTAATAAAAGCACAGTACTAGAAACTGCCCTGAATAACCCCCCTATTGCAAATTCAGCACTAAATTATTAAAGATGCCTCAGAAGTCTGCTTGTGGGAGTTACTTTTGTTGTATTCAATGTTTTGTCTTTTTTTTTTACTGCTGAACTAGTATTTGCCCACTTAAAGCATATGATAGAATGTAGTATGACTGATTGTTTCTGCATCTCTGCATATGGCAATGAACGTCAGCTTCTCAAAGGTTGTGTCCCTCCTCACCTCACTGTTCACTGCCAAAATGTGTCCTAATCACAAATAATCTGTTTTACTCCAGTAAACCTTTCTTTATCTGCAGTCTGACAAGCTGTCATGTGCTTCCCAGGATGTGCAGAGAAACATGGATTAGAATGTGTTTAGTACGCTAAAGATTGTCATGAAGGTAAAAAACTGTTGCAGACTGGATTAAGACATAGTAAACTGAAGCGGTATGTTCAGATCAGTAGTAGAAAAAAAAACGTGCAGGGCATGAGAGTTATTTTTTCTTTATCTATGCAATGGAGCCTGCAGACAGGCAATGATTATGCAACTGTAGAAGATAAGTGTGCAGGTAAAGGTAAGGTTACTAGTTTTTTTTAGTTCCTGGTGAGCTGAAACTTAGATGTTCTCAAAAGCAAATGTACATGAGTACAAGCAACAAATTCCAGCAGAAATAAAGATTGTGCTTTTGTTTTTTAACTTTAGCTAACATGCATTCAGCAAAGGTAGTATTGTGGATTGACGCAGTGAAACAGCACCATCCGAGTGCCTTGCACGGAGGCATGACAGATCTAATCACCATATGCTGGAGAAGAACTCCTGTTAGAGTAAGTGGCTTTTGATTGGACTCATGGAGACGCCCCTAAACTTCTTCTAAAGAGTTAATTTCTTTGTCCCATTACTTTTTTCAAATGCAAAGTTTTAGAAATTCTAACAGGATTACAATATCACCTCTGTCATCCTCTCTGAAAATACCTGGCAAATCAGTGCAATTTTGCTAGTATCTTTCCACTTTTCTTATTGTTGTCAGGCCATATTTCAGTTAAAGTCTGGTCTCCTTCTCTCTCTCCCTGGGTTTTATATGACTAATTTATTTCCTTTCAGTTTTGATGATGGCCTGTGGTAACTTTTAAAATATGATCCGAAGCCCCGAATAGAAGCAATAAAAGCCAAATCATTTTTCAGTTTGACCACGACTAAGACCACCTATTTTGACCAAGTTTCATATCTTTGGACCAGTCTGTGGTTTGGAGAAGATTTCACACTTCTACCTGAAGTGAAACAGTCCTTTAGTAAAATATTGTCTTAATGATGTCCTTGCCAGTTTGCCAATAAGTGCCTTTGAGCAATGACACTGAACCCCAATCTGCTCCTGTGCTATCAAATTATGGCTGCAAAGGAAAACTCTCAGCTCTGTACTTAAGGAAGTGACTGTGTCTGTTTTTGTATTTTTAAGTGAAAGATTAAGGATCTCAAAAGCAAGGCATCTGCCATGTTGACAGAGCCTCGACATTTTCTGTCTCATGTTGAGATATTTGCAGAAATAAAATACCCTCTTTATGTTTCCCTCACCCTTTAACCCTACCGAGCTCAGCTTTTGTTGCAGAACATATAAAGGCTTTTAACAACAATAAAACTACTGCTTGTTCTGGCACTCCCCAGAGGAACAACTTAAGCAGCAGCTCTGGCATCCGCCGTATGGATGATTAGCATCATTAGAGCATCATCTGCTCCCTCTAACTCAGGGACGTGCACACCCCATGATGGCTCTTCAGATACCTAACATTTAGATCAAATGGTGCCGTGTTCTTGGTAGAATAGTGATGCATCAGTGATTGAAAGTAGGTGAAACGATTAGAACCCAAAAAGTCTCCAGACTAAAACTGTGGCTGCAAAGATTCAGCTACTGGAAACCACACAGATAGTGGTTGTTGGGTAATTATTACAATAAGGATTGTGAAGAAAAAGACAACAAAGGAACAAATGAAAGGCAAATTAATCAGAAATTCCCATCAGTCAAAGATGGTTTGCCTGTGTAGCTGGTTTCTGTTGTATATTTCAAATTGTGTTTGTTTCCCCTTTCAGCTCCTTTGACCGACAAGCCGCCGAAGATCCTGTTTCCCACGGAAAACAAGATTAGCAACATGGAGCTACAGCTAGGTAAGATCATCATGGGATTCCCTCCAGCTGCTGTCAGTCGTATCAGAGCTGTTTCCGAATGACAGGAAATGGATGACTTTACAAATCCTCTCCAGCACACCTCCAGGCACCGCATGCAGATCGATGATGGCACTTTTATTTGCTGGACTGGAGAGATGGTGAAAGAAAAAACAACATGGCAAAGTAGTTTCCATATATGCAAATTGGGCATGCCAATGTCCCTAAGGCTGTTTTGTCAACAATGGAGAGTCCATATGTTCCCAAGGTGTCATACGCTGGCCCACCACATTACGAGGCGGCTGCTTTTTGTCGCCATTGTTTGTCTTTTTTGACGTGGGGTCACAGTGGGCCTACCATGTGGGCTTGCATGCAAGAGAGACTATATGAGAGTGGTGTGTTTATTTGGTTTTTTCCATGACAGCATATTGCTTGATTTCTGGGCACAGTCCGCTATCCACATGGCGTTTGCAGTTCTGTGAATGGCTAATGTGTCTGTCACGGAGAAGCCGATCAGACAAGACTGAGAGGTCTGAAAAAGCAGAGAAGGATTGGAAGCGCTTGCGACAGAAAGAGAGGTGTGGAGACAAAAGCAAAGAAGGTGCAATGATTCACTGAGTGCTTGCCTTTTGTCTTCTATCTGATGCTACTGGAATGCAGTTAGTTCATTTGAAATGTCTCCACGGTTGGCTGATCAAGGGTGAAAAATTGCTGCTGTTGATAAACTGACAGGCACAGACTCACGTCGGCCGACTCACACCCATGAATGAACAGGATGCACAATGTGGGCCCTAGAGCTATTTGTGCCATTAGTCTCTATCTTGATTCCTCTGAGATTTTGGTGAATGGGTTGGCTTTTCCCATGAAGCTGTCACCTCACTGATAGTTCTCTCTCCTTTTGGCTGTTTGAGTGTCTCTGATCTCATGTTTGTCTGCTCTGTTGTGCACGCGTGTGCATTTAAAGACTGGAATACCGCTGTAAAACTCAGATGCTTGTAAGAAATTGTTTTTAATTGGAGAATACTTTGAATTGGAGCAGCAGAGTTACAAAAATTTGACAATAATAGTGACAGGAAAATGTTTTGGTGCAGATCAAAATGAAAATGATTAAATCAAGATAAACTGCAGCGATCTCTAAATACATACATTTTAAAGGTGAACATTTTATTAATTGTATTACTTGACTCATTTTTTCCCTTTTAAAAAAACACAACACAACAATTACAAACATTCTTGTTTTAAGGCCAGATGATGCAAAAAACGTAAGTCTTACAAACTCCTTAAACTCAGCAAACAACAGCCATAGGCTCGTATAAGGATCTGTCTAGAAAAAAATGTGAACAGGAAATGCACACAAAGCATAGTAAAGCTATGATGAAGTCAAATTTAAATCATTAACACCAAGAAACCTTTCTGAGAGAAGTAATTATAGGACTGGAAACACTAAATTAAAACCCTTGTTTAACTGTAAAAGACTATTAGGAACATTTGGCAGACTCTGGAGGAGCAATTCACTGTTCTGCAGCAACAACTAGACGAATATGACCTTCACGTCAGGGACATCAGAAGAAAACCTTACCTCTGTTCTCATTGTACGAAATCAGAAGTTTGGAAATGAATGCTTTTTAGTTTGAACAGGATTTTTTACTGTAAAGACCAAAGATATGCTAAAAAGAAAAAGGCTGCACAATAGCTCTCAAACTCTTAAGCACCGGTGTTTTTTAAACATGCAGCAATTTTATTGTATAAGGGGAAAGATTTCACTGGTAGAAGAAAGAATTGATTTAGTTAAATGCCTGCAAACTCTAAAAAGAAACATCTTCGTCCATGAAAACAACTGGATAATGACCTTAAACAAGCTTGTGTAAACCAATAGGTTGACGCATGAAGAGAATGGATTGGTATGACCCTCATGGTCTCTAAAAATCAGCTCAAAATATGTGGTGAGCACTCAAATAAATAGTGCATGCAGGACAACCCAAGAATCTCAAAAACCTAGAAGGCATGTGAGGAATGAAAATCCACCTTACAAGATGTGAAAAACATATTCAGTTATAATGCTTGCTAAAAAAAAGAAAGAACAAAAAAGGTGGTTTTAAGGGAACCCAGCTTTTGTCTCTTTTTTGTTATTTAGAATCTGTAAAAGATGGAAATAATTTTAGGATAGGTGATATAAATGATAGTATAAATGTGTCAGATTACATGCACACCTTTGCCATCTTCAACTCACTTACTGTGGGTCATCACTGGGGTGCCCAAACTTTTTCTGCATATTAGCAAGCTCCAAAAACACTGGCTCCTACATTTCTCATATAACCCTCGATGCCAGATTAATGCATACAGCTTCCTTGTCTCTAGTATCAAATGCAATGTTTCCTCAAGTTCAAGCAAGGGTATTCCTGGTGACATAACAAAACTTGTTCTCGAGCCAGATGGGACATTAGCGAATGTTTTCACAGGCTAATTTGTTAATGATCTACCTTGACAGTTAAAATAGAAGAGTTTCCCCTGAATAATAACATGCTGCACAAGGGTTTTCTCCAACCAGTGATGAGCTATAAGCAGGCAGAGCAGGATTTAAGTTGTAAGAAAGGGAGAGTAGGACACAATGTATGGGTTATGTCATGCAGTGACTTCCCACAGACTCCAAGCAGATTGTCTAAAGCACTGAGACACAGAGGTAAATATTTCACAATCTGGCTCCATTTTGTGTGCAGAAAAGTTATCTCTCCCTCCTCATGAGAGTTGCTTTTTTTTTTTTTTTTGCCATAGCTATTTATTCTCTTCCTCCTTATTATTTGTTGAGCCATGCCCTGCTCAGCTTTATGGAGCAGTGTGGCAGATTTATAGAATCCAGAACATGCATAGAAAGAGGCCGGTCCCTTATGGTAAGTGGGGAGTATAGAGAAAGAGAGAGAGAGAGTGAGGGGGGAAAAAGACATGAGATTCAGTTGAGGCCGGCGGATGGGCAGTAAAATCAGAGTCGTAAGCAGAGAGATAAATCTGCAACACTACCGGGAAACACAGACCCACTTTATCTCCTCTGCTGTTACAACCAGTGCAAGTCCCAGACAGCCTCCATCTTAGCCAGCTTTACACAACACACACACACACACACACAAGCAGATGTAAATCAAACACTTAAGTTACATAGACTCTCGCATAAGATACTCAGCAGGGATGTAGTAGATAAAAAGTCTAAGAGGATGAGGCAGAGATCTGATCACAGAAAGTGTTTGAAAATGAATGATCTCCTCTTTCTGATACGAGTGGTCATATATGAGAAAAGACAGGAATGTTGAGGGGGGCAGACACTAAAGAAGCACAAGTAAAGCCTTAGTGGGAGTTTGCGTGGCTTTGTCAGATCATCCCTTCTCTTTCCTTCCCTTCTGAGGTCTCCTCATCTTAGATGTCTCGGTCACTGTGTCCCATTCTACTGCAGGGCCAAAATCCCACAGCGACAGTTTCTGTCACTCAGGACTACGCACATTAAACTTCAGTGCCCACCCGAAGCAATATACCTGTGCTGTTCTCACCACAAATCTCTGCTTCAGGGCTGCAACCAGTCCATGGGAATGTTTTTCCGTCTGTTTTCCTTGGAAATATTTTAGACTTTTAGATAACTTGACATTTTAGTCTTGTTTCTAAAGAAGACGAAACCAGCTTGTGTGTGGTTGTTTGGATTTAGTCAGCAGGGATCCAGTTATTCTTTTGCCAAATTTTCTGCTGTCCCCCAGTGGTGAATTGGTGAAGTCCACCTCCATTTCTTCCAGCAAAGGCGGATGATTCATATTGCTGGGTTTAAATTTGTGTCCATGTGCTCGTCATGGTGTAACATAACTGCACAAAAATACACACACTTACACTATGAGGTATATTACACATAGCACCACATTTAAAACAGAAGCACGCACTAACAGACTCGCTGGCTTGGTTTTTATTCCCTCAGGATGATTTGTCATGGATGCATCGTCCCAGTAGGTGTGCTTGAGGGATTCGGCTCATGCTTACGCAGCACTCCACTTTAAACATCTTGCCGGCTCTCCCTCTAAATGACACACACAGATATTTGCACACCCCTGCCCTACTCGGGGTGGATAGGTCAGACACACGCTTGCGGTGCATTCCTCTCCAACAAAGGGATAATTGTAACTGATAGAGGATTTTACTGTCCCCCAAAGCCAGCAGATGGGTGCACTCTTCTGGAAAGGAATTAGAATCCATTATTTCAGAGAGCAGGACCCAACAGCAGGCAGTAGGAGGAGGAACAGTTTTATACCTACCTCACTTCATACATGAACTCTGCAAAGACTTAATGTTCATGCTCAAACACTCATGCACACAAGGCCAAGGACGTATTTCTTATTACAACACTGTTCAAGATGGGTTTTTTTTCTGTTTTATCTATTTATTTATTCATTTATTCATTCATTTTTCACACATGTAAACAATATCTACATGCCTATTTTACCACTTAATATTAAGGGGTGGGAAATGTACAGATGACTTTGGATCCACACGCAAATGTCAGCTTTATTTATTAATAAATTAACAGGGATCAGCAGGTGGGAGGGTTCCTGATGGAAATAAAACTAGCGCTTTCAAGTAGCAGAACTGTGCATCCACAAAAGGATGAAATAATTACTCTCCGATATGTTTTAATTGAACACATTTTTAAGTTTCAAAAGTCTTTTCCTGGTTTGGATTTCTAACCGGCTGATTTATTAGGTTTGACTTAAATATTAGATTATATTTCTTTGGTCTGCATGTGTTCATTTTTTCTATTTACTCCATTTTGGATATACAGTAACTAGCACAACCACAGGTACCAAAGACTCTAGATTGGCATCAGCAGAAAGGCTCATGCAGATAATGAGTAAAATTACTTAAATGTTATGTACAGGATTGCCTGCAGAAAGCTTTCCACACACCCTCTAATGATGACATTTATGTCTCATGGACCACACTGGAGTTGAGTGCATAAATGAATGCATTAGGTGTAAACCCCTTGTCACTCACAGCAGTGAAAGTCATGTTTTAGTTTACTTCACTGATGCCAACTGAGCAATTTTGTTACTCTATTTAGTGACTTTACAGAGCCCTTTGGGGAATTATTCAAAAACAAAAAGTAATGCATGGCAAGAGTGAGGTCTTGCTGCTCAGCCAGAGGCACACCTTTCTGCTTCTTCTTTGTTCAGTCAGTGCCAGAGAACGGCAAGAACCTGCACCCATGAATATAAGCTTGTTTGCACTGAAGCAGTGTTGTGTTTTGTGGAGATTGGAAACTATGTGAGAATGCATAGTGGCCAAGATACTATAGTTTCAAACTGACTTTCAAACTTCGATTTACACATATAGGTGTGTAATATTTGGTTGTAGTTTCCTTATGTGACACATATTAACTGGTAATGCCATACAAAGCAACCAAAATGCACAAATTTTCACCCAAAGATACAACATTGGAGCATAGCACATAAACCTACCTGCACCTACTATTCTGCACTTCATTCCTCTTCTTCCTCCTCTTTCATACATAATGTCTTATCTGTGTTTGTGCTGTCCCTTTTCTCTACCTGCTTCTACATCCTTTTATCTTTTACCTCCCTTCCCTCCTCACTGCATCACCCACTGACCCCTGCTTGTGTGCTGGGGGATTTGGGGAATTCTACAGAAATGTACAGTTGTGAGGACCTTTTCAAGCTCAAACACCTAGCCTTAACAATAAACACAGCACCTTGCCACACGGAAAGGATGAAAGGGAAGTTGACATTACTCCAGAGAAGTACTGAAGGTCAACGCTGTGCCACACTGTTCAAAGATAAAAGTGAACAGACACAATCTACTTATAAGTCTAATAGAGAAGTTAGGACAATACCATCATTAGAGCATACTGGCATTTATCAATGTTGGGCTCAGAGAAAGTGTGAATGTGTTTGTGTATGAGGTAACACAAGCTGAGCCTTATGGTGGACTCTTAATTAATTCCATAAAGAGATTACCAGTGTGTAATTAAATTTTTTTTAAAAAGGAGCTTTTAGATTAACTCAGAGATAGACAAAGCTCCCATCACTGGTATGTGCACTAGCTTGTTTCTGTTCTTTTAAAACCACACGTGTGTGCATGGTCACATTTCAACAATTAATTGATAAATGTGTCTTCAAGTGAGGCAGGATGGGAGGTTGTGCACTCATAAAGGATCAGCTTGGTCTGATTGTGGCTGCACTCTGGATCAATTAAAAACTGAAAAACCATTCAAAATGGGTACATGGTTGTTATTGTGTTCAATGTCCTTTTATAAGTGTAAAAATCTCATATATGACAGCTGTGACAGACCTCCAGGCAGGCATGAATCAACTACTGAAAAAAATCTATTAAAATCTTTCCTGCTAACTGCTTGTAATGTTCCTCATTGTTATCTCATATTCTATAGAATTAGAATGACACAGAACATAACGCCTGTGGCATGTCTGTACTGTTGCTAACGCAACAGACAAGATTTTACTTTTGCTTCTGTGTTAGAAAAGTGCAAAGGCTGCAATTAAACCATTTAGCCTCCATTGCGGAATGTGCAGCTCCATGGAAATGTAAGAGTAAGTCAAAAAATATTGTTAAAATGCCACCAGAACCATATTTAAGACATAAATTACTTAAAAAACCTATAGTTATAATTCTAAGCTAGACTCTAATGGGGACACTGCTACATGAGTTGCTGTATAGAAGATTAGTTGTAGTTCTTGTAACAACACAATTAAGTTTTATTTCAGTCTTGTTGAAAGATATGCTCACTAACAGCAGGTTATTTGAAGGTAGCAGCATTGTAATGGTCTGGGAATTTTTGCAGATTTTTCTGGTGTTTATTTATGCAACAGTAATTATGTAGAAGTGTCACCTCCAAGAAATGTCTCCATTCAATCAATAGCACACTACTCTTATCCCATACAGACCTCTATGATACAAACACAATAGTGAGTTGACAAGTGGATAATCTGACAGAGCCCCAGTGCCTGTGTACTTCCATTGTTTTATGAATCACTTGTGCTACATTATCCAATTAGCCTTCTCAGTATGTAAACCTCCTATGCCAGTTTGTCTGACCACAGCCCCATGTCAAGATTTCCATTGATTCCTCTTTCTAGTTCTTTTTTTTTTCATTCTTGTTTCTGCTGAGCTTTCTGGTATGACTGACCTTCTTGATTTTGCCCTTTTTATTATATTTCTTTTTGCCTCACTCTGATCTGTTTTGTAGGATTTGTGCCTGTCCCCGGATTTTACCTTTCTGCCTGCTCCCTGTGGTTTCTCTACCAACCTGCATGTTTAAGTAATGTCAAACCAGCTTTCTACTGCACCCTGCTTTTTTGTGTTTTTCAACTCTCCTTCCTGTGTCCTGTGTTTGCGTCATTTTCTCTTTGAAATGAACGGGTTACAAGACCGCATTGGGCATTTCATTACTGTGGCTCAACATATTTTCTAAAATAAGGCATTTGAATATTTCTTTAAAGAAATGATTACTGCTGTCAGCTAAATGTGATTTGAAAAACTATTTAGTAATATTTGCCCATAATTTCTGGGTGACTCCATTAAATTTAAAGTGACAAATTGCAAAGCTTGGATGTATGGAACAAATTGGATTCAATTGACAATTAATTGATTCAATTGTAATTTGAGTATTAAACCGTCTCTCCTTAAAAGGATAAAACAATAATATGGAACTACAGACTTTCTGATCATCACCAGACAGTGCTCACATTGCTTGAGTTATCTCTGACACTTTAGCAAAGCAACTCATTTGGTTAAGACCAACACAACTGATAGGCAAACACAAGTAAAGTCTGGATGAAGAGTGTATTTGAGGGGGCCATTATTTCAGTGTTATCATTATTTCCAACAAACCATCTGCTGCTTTGTCACACCCACTATAAATGGAAATTTGTTCAAAAACTTTGTAATTAGATGATGTTCAAATCTTCCATCACATAATGGACAATTGAAAGTGTTACAGTGTTAGAAACCTGGTACTACAACACATTTCAAAGTGTGTAGGAACAGGTGAAAACTGCCACAAAGCATGCTCCTCATTCAACAAAAGAGCTAATTTGTTAAACTTTGATTGATCGTATAGAAAAATAATGTGGTCCCATTACTGGCTACAAGCCCATCTGCATTGACGTGTGAATGACTTGAAGCAGGAACAACAGAAAAATCATTAGAATTTAAATAAAATTTAAGTTTACAGAAATTTGAGTTTCAGCTATTCCATATCCCCGGTGTGCAGGACATTTTACAGACAGCTCTCTTAATGCAGATGTTAGGATGGAAATTAAATTAAATTTAGAAAAAAAAAAAAAGAAGAAGATGGAAATGAATCCATAGAGTGCAGCTTCAAAGACAGGCTTGCAGGAGGGCTCAGCTTGTGCCAGAAAACGCACATACAACAAACATGGAAGTCCCAGCACTCATGAGAAGCTGATTTGTACCTCTCATATTCAATCATATTTTTCCCTTTTGCTTCTTGCAACCGCTCCACTCCCCTCTCCTCTTTTCCTTCTCCTCTCTCAGAATGCTAATATGCTCGGCTGATGTGGGTCAGGACTTAATCCTGTAGAAATGATTATCGCTGCACGACTGGAACTTCTGTTAGAGGATATCATTACCATTTGGTATTTTTCCACTGCACTGCGCTATCATTCCCACCAAGACAAACACATCACCCCAGAGAAACTGGAACAGTCTAAATGAAAATTGTATGTTGCACCCATCTGGATTTAAAAGTATATATTCATTTGTGTACTTTTTTTTATCACATTGTGTGAATGAAGGTGCATCTGTCCCCATGTCGGAGAACTTTAGTATCGATTTAACAAGGCTCCCAATTCTCATGACCTGAGTTTGAGACTGACTTTCTCATGACACATCTATTTTCTCCCATAGTGAAAAACAGATTCACAACTGATGATGTCATAGCTTTAAAAGAGGAGACTGATGCTGCACAAGCAAGCAGGACGGAGCAGCACAATGCAGAATCAGTGACTGCCTGACAGTGTCCAACTGTCTGCTCCGGAACCTGTTAGCAGAACTGACCTTGGTATCTCTCTAATGTTAGTTAATGGGATTTAACACCACAATGGCTAAATCTCCAGATATAGAGTTGTCCATTGATCATTAAGTTGCTAAACTGATCCCAAACTTCAAGCTCATACAAGTGTCCTCTGACAACACAATAAAATCCACGATTTGTTCCTCAATTTTGTATTTCAACATGCGCAAATACAAGGAAAATGAGTTTCAGAGTATTTACTCATGTTGGTCTTTAAAGATTTTTTGTTCATTATTTTGCAAAAAGGTTGAGTGAGTATAGTGAAATCTCAGCGTGTAAAGGCCAAGGCTAGAAACCACTGTTGCCAATGCATGACGGAGGAGCCCTCGGGCAACACTCGATGAGAGAACACATCCCTATGCCATCATGATCATTATAGCCACATAGGCTCAGGAGGACCTTGATATAACATATTCACTCAGCCCAGTCCAACACTGTATCTAGAGCCTGTAGACTTAAAGAGTACAGCAGTATTTGTGGGATAAATAAGAAGTGTTTATTTAGAGATGACCTATCATCTTTTCCAAGGAAGTCTGTAGCTATTTAAGCAGAACAATGCAAGAACTTATTGTACACAACTGACAAGACAGCTTCATAGACATGGATTATGTGTACCAGACTTATATATATCTATAAGTATATATATATGTACCTGACTGACAAATCTGCTTTTCAGATCTGTCTCCTGTTGAAAAGTAGCAGCTCAATACTCAAATGACCTTGGCATGTTGAGCAGCAGAAATTTTGTATTTAACAAGAAAAGACACAACTTCCTCATGTAAAACTGCAACAATCCTTATCTCAGTTCCCAAATGATTGAACAGTGTCCTCCCTGGTGTAACACAATGGTAAAGATACATGTATTAACTGTTTTTGATTGTGTTGCTGCATTATATTTTACATTTGTTTGTATTTTCTAAATAAACTCAAAAAAATACTTTCCTTTTAATTGTTTGTGTTTTTAAAAAATAAAGGAATGAGCAAACATTTTAGAAATAATTCAATTCCAGCTTTTGTGGGCTTTGAGTTTCCAGATGTTCTCACTTTGAAAAGAAATCCATATCTTAAACATGATCTGCTCTGGAGCAGGTGGTGTACAGTGTGTTCTTGTGCCAGTGAATCCTGGTAATACGGTTACACCTAAACACAAACCCTACATATTCTGTCGTTGAACAAATGATGGTGGCAGAGAAAATTTAAAATATAAACAAAAAAAGTAGTATGGTTATGGTGCATGGCAGTGTGTGTTTATACCTGTGTGTGAATTTACATAGGAACAACAACAACTTGAAAAAAAACCCAAAAGAAACACCATCTATACACAGAGAATAGGAAACTCCTCAGTAAAGTAGTAAGGAAGTTATTTCTTTCACAAACAAGTTAAAGCCAAAAGGGAATAGTGTTAGTGCTGTTAGAAATAACATGAGTGCATGCCTGAACAACTGCATGCAGAAACAAAGGAGAAGCTTGAGGAAGAGAAACACATCATTGCACACTGCTGACGGAGTGACTGTGTATTCTGCAAAAAGCTCTATTTTTTGCTTCAATTCCTACCCCTCTACTTGACAGCAGCTGCAATCATAAAGGCACGGTTTAGACACCAGAGGTATGCTAACTCAGCCTTGTGATGGACTGGCAACACGTACAAGGTGTACTACATTACCCACACCGTAATCTTAAACTAGATAAAGCAGGTTTAGGGAAAGGAAGTTCACTTTCAAATTACTTTTAGCGTACTAATTATCACCTATCCACTTAGTGAATGAAGTGCAGAGAAACTAATTACTAATCAATAGTAAAAATTTGTATCTAATTAGATACTCATTTGCAGAGACACCAATGCTAACTAACAACTTATCCAGTTGACACATCTTCCTCCTGCACAGATACACAGCTCCTGCTCTCACTGTTTGCACAGTTCTTGTTTTTAGTCTTCTAAGAACTCCAGATTGCAACCACTTGGTTGCATTTCAACCCATTTTTGGAGAAAGTTGTTGCAGTTATAGATGTAAATATCAATATGGAATATCAATATGAACAGAAATATTAATATTTATTATTCATATTAATAATTACCTTGAAACACCACCTACGCCCTTTTTCTTAATTTGCTTAAGATGGATTAACTGATGAAATGAAATGAAATGAAAAATACTTTATTTATCCCTTTGAGGGAAATTATTGTTGTAGCAGAGTTTTTTTTT
>JBBBVU010000013.1:10736853-10750403 GCA_037177055.1 Atherinosoma microstoma
TATGTTGTGAAGCACTTTGTGATGCGCAATGTATGAAAAGTGCTATATAAATAAAGTTTGATTTGATTTGATTTGATTTACATGCTACCTTTGAGCAGAAAAGTGGTGATTGAATATACAGTATGTCATTTATTATTTGTGTTCTTCATTTAATTCAAAATCAATTGCTGGTTTAGTAGATAGTTTAAATGAAACCTTAAAATGAAGTTTGTTTGAGTAAATTAAAATAAAGTTCTGTAAAAAAACGCCTTAGGATTTGTCCCCATCTGGTGCTGTTGTTTAAAGAAGCAGACTTCTTCTTTCATAGGACATGAGTCGGTAGGTTGTCTGCTTTGATTGGGTAATGAATATGTTGAAATGAAAGGTAGTTAAGATAAATACTGACAAATGCAAAATGTCTGATGGATTGGTAATCCATGCACTGAGATGCTGAGTTGGAAATGTTTTGATATAATCATTTTTATTTATGAACAATTTTGCCAAATCTGTCTCTAGAAGTCTGTCCTGACAGTTTGAGCTGGATCCATACTATACATCTGAGTGAGCCTACTGCGATACAGAGGATGTCTATCTGTTCTGAGGAAAGCAGATCTGTTTTGCAAAATCTGAATGATTTTGAATGATTTTTTCATAGCATTTTGTTCTTTTTGGTGGCTGATAAATAAATGGGTTGCTGTTTGCTTACTCATTCTAGGATAATGTCTTGTTCTTTCCATGCTTACTCACCATTTTGTAACAAAGGGATACATGTAGCAACAACTACCAGAAATCCACCTCTTTCTTCAAAATCAACCCTGTCTGTATCCTTACAGAAGGACCATTAAACTAGAAATAGAATTAAACAATAACTAGTCCACTCCTTCATGTTGTGAGCTCTCGCCTTTTGAACATTTCTGCAATTTGCATGTCATAATTTAGGCTTTTAGAAAACACAGGGTCTTGTTCTCTCACAAAGTGTCTTTGTCGCTCATGTCTTATCATTGCTCAGGGCTTAACACTCTCCTTTTCTTTTATGCTTCCTTCATTTTTACGCCTGAGGGTTTTGGGATCACTTTTCACGCTGTATTCTGGGTTCATGTGAAATCTCCTTTTATGGTCAAAATGAGACCAAAGAGAATGTAATTTTCCCCCAATGGCGCGAGTGTCATGCTTCTAAAAAACTGCCTTCCAGGCACAAGGAAACGGCTGACCCTTCTGAAAAGATTTGCCATTGGAGATACATTGGAAATGAAAATAACTGTTAATCCAATATAT
Source organism: Atherinosoma microstoma (assembly GCA_037177055.1). NCBI lineage: Eukaryota > Metazoa > Chordata > Actinopteri > Atheriniformes > Atherinidae > Atherinosoma > Atherinosoma microstoma. The sequence continues at coordinate 10,738,108 of JBBBVU010000013.1, forward strand.
TATGAAAACAACAAGGTAAATAAAAACAAAAAAAGGGGTGGGGCAAAAACAAACAAACAAACAAACAAACAAACAAACAAACAAAAAACAACAGTCAGAACATAGTAGATTAAAGCACAGATATGCAGTGTAAAAGATATAAGGATCTGTAATTGGCTCCTGTCCAGGTTGCTGGAGGCCTAAATAGTATGATCTGAGCACTTGACGAGGAAAATCACTTTAACGAACAACCCAAGAGAGGTCTGACTGCAGGCAGTGACCCACTGACCGGAATACCAACCGAGGCCAGACTAACTCAATTAAAACCAGAGCTCACCATCCAAGTCACACCAGCCCTGACCATCACTATTAACCCATATTTCCCAGTGGACTTTATCTAATCCTGTTCACCCTCTTGTGTCATCCCACATCTGTCAACAGAGATGCTCTCTCTTACCTAACTACATCATACATTCAACCTGAAATAAGGAGCAATGTCTCCAGGGTGAGTAGGTTGCCATGATTTGTAGACATGGTTTTAGATAAGACAACAAAGTGGTCTAAATACCACAATATAAAAAAATGAAGCTGTTTATTTGCTAATGTAACTAAATTTTGTTTAATACAATGATTTTACAGTTATACATCTCCAAGAACCTTCTGGAAAGTTGCATTTTTATAATTAGCTGCAAAATAGCATCTGTCAAATATTATGTGATAGACCTTGATTATTAGAAAGAGGCTACTTGGAACAAATAAATCTGTGGAATGAATGCCAATATGGATAAAATTTGGAGAGGTAAGGTGAATCACCTATGTTGTTAATTTAGCTTTGGCTTTATCGAAGGACAGGACTCAGCCAAAATCCAGTATATATGGTAAGAATTTCACTTTTGAAAGCATAAAACCCAACATGGGGCGGGGCAGGGGATCCCTGGGTTTTTGGTATTTGCGTGAAGGGGGTCCTCAAGGAAAATAGGTTGGGAACCACTGATGTAAATTGGTGCATGTGGGCAGTGACTTTTGATAACATTTGAAATGGACATACCTATTTGTGTACATAAAAACGAGCATTATGAGTTCTTACACATTTGAAACATGCTCTTCTCTCCACTTTACTACTTCCTGTAGGTGTCACTATTCAGAAAATTGCACTATTGGAATTGCAACTCAAGGATGGTGACAGCATGAAGTAGACCATTCCTGCACAAACACAATCACACAGTTTCAACTTATCCATTTTCTACTTAAGGGGATTTTCTTGTTTCATATTAACATGTACAATAATTTAACAGATTCCTGTAGAGATGGAACTGTCTCTTTAACATTTCAATAGAAAAATGTAAAACTAAAAGTACATTTATTTTAAGGTGGCTTCTAAAACAGCACACATTTTTCATGAACCTTAGCAGCTTTGCATGTACCTACAGCTTATGCTATTTTTGTTTTATCTTATTACTCCATGCAGGATATCCCATATCTCAACTACCAAAAGAGACAAACCCTCCTAAAATCTTTATCCTTTAGATGCTATTGTGCTTAGAAGTTTAACACTTCTCTTTTAAACCAAGAAGTTTTTATTGTGGTCTTATCAGTTTGCAAAACATATTTCAAAAAACTTTCTGACTCATCTATGTGGTCTGTAAACTACAATATGGTCTTGCTTATGACCAACAAATCATTTACAGCAAAATATTCTGAGGTCTCAAGTCCTAAATGTATCTGAAGAAAAAGTGATCAAGGAGAAAGGGTGCTGGTGATATCTGATGAGGGAGTACCAGATTTAATATTCATCTGAGAAATACTGGAATGAAGAGTTAAAATGCAACAACATTTAGATGATGCAGTTGTGTGACATGTTACATTCAACTGATGCTGGTTTAAAGTGATGCTATAAAGCAAGGACATCTCACTTTGTCAATTCTTATCACTTCATCTCCACTCTCCTTGTGTCCATCCTCCACTGCGATGCAAAATAAGTTGAGTGGAGGAATTCATTGTTTGCAAATTGGGAAATGAGACCAGGGGAATAGACATTAAATACATTTTTATTTTGTTTATATGGATACAACAGAAATGTAAAAGCTATGGTGTTGTAGATGATATTTAAGGACCCTTAACCATGAAGATTGGAAACCAAGTCACATTTGCTCCCACACCGCTTCTACTTGTCACCTTCTTGGTACATTTTGTGCCTGCACAGTGTTCATTTCTATGGATGTACTCCAAAATGATGCAGTATATATGAGGAAGTCATCGTAACTTGCAAATGCATACTTAGATATTCCAGGACTGGAAGTTATTATACCTTTTCCACTCACATTTATTGGATAATCTATTTAATTGGGTGCCTTTAGATACTGATTGTGGATTTGTGAAAAAAAGGTTATATTTATGCAGTAATACAGAATATCTGAAAGGTTCACAAATTCAAGCACTGCTCCATGTTTCCTCTGTATACTGTGGAAGTACACCTTCTTCCGAAAGTCCCTCTTGATATTTTCTAAACCAAAGCTTTGGTTTAACTTTTGACCATCGCCCAACCCTCCCCTCCCATATTCTACCGTTCTCTCCATTAACTTCCTCTCTTTCCTGTTCTCCACAAAATGTAACTCTCCATCAACCCATGCAAACACAAAGTCCTTCAGCCCTCCTACCTTTATAGTATATAGCACAAAGGGATGACCACCCCTGCTCACCTCCCTAGCTCAGCGTCTTATCGCACCTCTACCATTATGTCCTCACTCTCACCCCTCTGGTTTTAGAGCCTGGCCCTCAAATCTCAACACACCGCTAAAGCTATTGTCAATAGAAGTCTCACAGCCCTTTCTTTTTAATGTGTTCTCCCTCATAGTTACTCTCTCCAACCCCTCCATGTTTCAATTTCTGGCTTCTTCCCTCTCTTCAGCCTCCTTCACCCTCATTGCACTCCTACTGAATGCATGTCCGGTAAATTCTGGGTTGTTGCGTAGGAGTGCAAGATTGAGCTCCAGCCACAGGAGGCCTGTGTCTTGATAAATCTAAATCAAGGTTGACAAATGACTTGTGCCGGGTGGGCAGGAGACACTGGGACAGGGGCACTGGGGAAAACAGCAATGTTTACACAGTAACACAGGCAGATGACGTCCCCTGGTACTTGGCAAGTGCTGGGATAATTTCATTCTGGCAAAATACCTGTGGGAACTGTGCAGAGCTGCTTCTTAGGATGACTTTCAGCCAATCAAAGATGCGACCAGGGAACACGGTAGGGACGTTAATTACTGCAATGATTTCCTGTGAGATGCAGCGCGTTTGATTTGTGTGTGTACTTGCATGTGTGCGTATGTCTACCTACAAAAAAATATACGTGCTCCATTATGCGATGGGGAGAGCAGAGCATCAATCAGTGCCTCCTTGTCTCCAAAAGAGATTAAATGAGCTGCACTGCATAAATCCATACCACAATAAGTCATCACTCACTTTCCCTCAGTTTCTGTCACTTTGACCATAACCTCTGTTTTTGATGTCTTTTAACCATAGTGATAGCATTTGCTTTCTTGCTGAAATTTGACAGGGCATTTTTTTTAATGGTCCGATCTATGTCAGGACTTCATTTTGGAGACATCAAAACGCATTGCATCATATCCTATTTTCACTTCCTTCCTTTTGGTCCCTGGGGATCATTACTTTAAAGAACACAACTGGAATCTGGTTTCTATAGTAACAGAATAGTTCACTTCCCAGCTTATTCATGAACACAGAGAGAGAGAGAGAGAGAGAGAGAGAGAGAGAGAGAGAGAGAGAGAGAGAGAGAGAGAGAGAGAGAGAGAGAGAGATGAAAAAGACTTTCAATTATCACCAGAATATGAACACAGTCACATGCACACAAATGTGTGTAAATTAGGTCAACTTGTTAAACAACAATGTTTTGTATGTCCCCATAATGTTTCTGCCTGCATATGTCATAACCTTATTTTCATATTGTAAAGAACTGAATTGCATAACTTAACCTTTATCAGTGGCTCAATGTCAGTGAAGATTACGTACATCCCTGCATGGTTTAAATAAAGATTTAAATCAGCCACTGTTTGCATCGTCTAACTATTATTTCTGCTTTATTATGAGGCTTCTTTATCAGCCTAAATATCAATGGCACTTAGTAAATATGACACTTTAATACTTAAACAGACACAGATACATAATATTCTTAAGAATATGTCATGTAAAGAAAAAGAAAAAGAAGTCTGTATATCTGTATATTCATTAAAATCTGAAAATTCTTTTAATTTCATGGCCACACACTATTGCACAAACAGCAAATCTTCAAAAATACTTATATGAGATAGGAAGGGGTGGATGTTGCTGTTTGATTATGGGCTGTCACTCAAGAGAACCAAGTTTAAGTCCCACCTGGCTCACTGTCTAACAACTTCACTTTCCTACTTAGCAATTAGTTGCAGTTTGTGTTTATTCATATACAGTATTTATTTCTATATGTTCAAAATAAATCAACTCAATTAATCAATCAAGCAGTTATAACTACACAATGAATAAACACAAAGAGCATTATGAAAATACTGAAAAAATCAGCTGTGTTGTACAAATGCACTGTATCTATGGCGTTTTAAACAATAATCAAATAATCGATTCTAATCATTTTATTGGACAAATTTAAATTCTCATTCATAATAAAGCTTAATCTGAAGTTACAAATCAGAATTTTAAACTTAATGCTTAGAAGATGCAGTTCTTTATTCATATTTACCCTTGACTAACAGCTGAAATCAAAGGATCATAATCGTGGATCGTTATTGGAATTATGAACTAAAATCTTAATTAAAATTGTGCAAATATATGTGTTCACTTCATTAAGAAAATATACACTGTCCCTTTCAGTCTGTCTTTTCATCCATATCCTACATACACACGCATAAACACTCTTGGAAAGATGTGACAATTCCACTCACTCCCTCTCACCTCCATTCCTGTCACAGTTCTTTTGTCAGATCAGTGATGAATCACAGTATCTGTAAATGTGTGGTCGAAGTCGTGCACTTGATTTTTGAATGACATTACTCATCTAATTTCCTGAAAAGTGAAAGCTCTGATTATGCACAGTGTCCTTATGTGGAATATTGCACAGCATATTGTATTATTTTATTCTCATTCTTGATGTATTCATGACTGTTATTTAAATGTTGCAGCAGGTAAAGGAAGGACTGATCTTGACTACTCTGTGTATTGCTGGGTAGTTTGGGGTTAAAGCCTTAAACTAATGTTATCTATAATAATGGAGGATAACTTATTTATCATTAATATTTTCATCTCAGTCTGCAACTTGATTCCCTTAAGTTACCGCAAAAAATGCTTTGGTGACAAAAGTACAACACCCTCCTATGAAGCATATTGCCAAGACGCCATGCATATGGTAGAAGAAGAAGCAAATACTCAAATGGCGTAGTTCAAATAGACTTAAGTACACAGGATGAGTATATGTGCTATAAATCTTCCAGAGAGATAGGCTACAAGGCACTTTCTCATTTGGCTATATATTTAGTTATGCAAATTTTTTGTGATAAATGACACATTTATTTTCTAATAGAGATAAAGAATCACACACAGAGAGCCCTTAAAGGTCACCCTGCAGATACGTCATTTTACTTGTGCAGTCCCACAGTAATGTAGCGTTAAGTAACCCATGGTGACCAGCATGGTAAGTAGTGTGTCAGCGAAACAAAGCTAAATGTTTAAGTGTGTGAATGGTTGTCATTAATCACTGAGTCTGAGGCTGAGAGCAGGAGACTGCAGTATGATAAATGAACTAACAGCCCCTACACATGCCTAACAGGAGAACAGGAGGGAAGAAGGCCCAGAGGTGAGAAAATAAAGGCAGAGACAGGAGCAGCACCACATAGTGTAGCATACAATAAAGTCAAACACAACACCCTTCTGTGCATCATATACGGTGGTTTGGTTATTGCTGCCTTGAAATTGCTCATCACAGTCAGTGGGCCATGAAAAATGAAAAAACAAAAAACAAAACAAAAAACTTTCGATTCACCTCAGACTTTAACTTTCTTTCTGGGGAATCAAGCTAACATGACACTGTGATTTTAGGGGCATGTCTAACACTGTTGGTTTTATTTGACTTTGTCATCAGCTGTTGAATCTGAGGCAGACAGATACTCATGAGAAAAAGCTGCCTGACTGCCGAGCAGTCCAATGGATCAATGATTTCCTCCATTTGGTAGTTTCTCCTTTATCTCTGCATTCCCTTTTTCTGATATCACTTTAGTACAGAACAGCAACAAAAAAAACAAAAAAAAACAACCCATCTATAATGACTATCTGTGTTTTATCAGATATAACAATTTGTCATCATGATTAATGTATTTTCAGCTCATCTTCAATAGTCTGTCAATTCCAAGAATACAGACAGTAACAGCTTTCCAAAAGCTTTAAAATAAAATAAAAGAAATGAATTAAAATTCAAACAAATTCTCCCAAAGAACCCGACCCAGTGTGTATAATATGTATCAAAGCTATATGCAATTATTCATTTTACATGATAAAATAACCTGATTTTTCAAGATAGCGCAGCTTAAATCAGGAATTATTCAAATAGTCATACAATGCCTATACCTACTAAAAATATCATATTTCAGACAATTCTGATAATAGAAACTATTGTTTTTTTGGTACAACTGGAAAAATTATTTTAAGGAAATTTTCTACATTATTTAAAAGTTCATTTTTGAAAGAATCTGAACTTTGACATCATGGCAGCATCTTAAAATCCAGAATAAACCACACACAGCCAAAGACAACCATGGCCAAAACATTTGATATAAAGAGAAAGAATCATTATTTGCTGGATATTTTGATAACCTTTTGAGCAAAGATCTTTTAAAACTTGAAAAAAAAGTGTTTGAAATACTTTTTGGTACCATAAGCAAAAATGTATAAGTTTTTGATTGTAAAACTGTGCAACTGATTCATTTTGATGGCACACTGGCATTCGTTATGCACATTCCATCAATGTCCTGCAGTGTCCTGGAGCTGAGAAACAGCACTTCACAACATGACAGCCACATTTTGCTTTACAACACTGTATCACATGCCTGCAACACACTAGTCTTTTGGACGTCCACTATGGCTGATTTAACAAAGAAATGCAATAGGAATTTATCAGAAGACGCGAGCAAAAGAAACCTAAAATAACAGAACAAGAGATAGGACAAGAGTAAACATTGGACTGGCTTTTACTCTCTGGAGAGAGCTCAGAGAAGAGACAGGACGCAAGACGGATGCTGAATTAGCCATCGTTAGGGGGGACTAAAGTTCAGTAATGCTGATTTAACAAAAATCAAGATAAAATGTATTGAACTCATGTAACAGCTGTGTGGACCAAGTTCATATCTCTCCATAATTAAAATGGCTGTACCAAGGTGAAGGTGTTCAACGTTTCCAAATTGATTTTTTTCTAACCCCCAAATTGCTGTTTTTAAAGTGAAAATTGACAATTTTTCCCTCTTTATGGAAAAGGGGGAACAAATGTAACTTGGTTACTTATTTCTTTTACCTTTTTTTATTTCTTTCTCATTCAAACTGATCTACCACTAGAAAAAAATCAAAAACACAAAACTGACAACTTGAGATTGAAAGCCCTCACTAATTTGAAAGAAAACATCTTTATTACTACCCACATTGTATTACTGAGAGACTGTAAATTACAAATTACAGTTACCTTTCTTAGTTATACACATTTAGAAAAAAACTATACAACTAGAAGCACCCAGGGAGCGCAGACCTCCGCCAAGCCATTGTAATTTTTTTTTTGCCAATGAGGCATTAGTTTTAAAGTTAGAAGCTCTGATGACAAAATTATCCTTATCTCCCCGTGGGCACACGCAAACCCGGTGGTCACGTAACCATGAGCAGCTGAAACAAATCCTGCATCATACCTGTATCTGTGTGGAAGTGTGCAACTTGTTCTCGTATTTTTAGGTTTTCTCCATCAGTTTTTGATAGAAAATTATCCAGAATGTCAGACAGTTATATTGATACTCTCAGGCTATGAGGTGAAGCTAGTGGCAGAAGGACTGAATGAATGCCCTTATGTCTTTCCACAGTCAAATTGTGAAGGAGCTGCAAACAACAAAACATTGGGAACTTCACAAAACCACCAACAGACCTTTGTTATTGTTATTTTATGGTATTTTTGGCAAAAACCAGCCTCATTTTGGTGGCATGAATATCAGCTATGAAGCCCGTGAACACCAAAATGCAATCTCAAAACCACTTTTTATTAGCTGCTTTAGATTAATCTGCAAACCATGGCCGGTGCATGAAGCAAGTCTTGGCACCAATAACTGTTGTTTTCACCGGCGAAAGACCCAGATGTGACAAAGTTCACCGATTTTCCTGGATGTTGGCGCCTGCACAGTCCCTGTAAAGAATCCTTTAAAAAATTCCTGGATCCAAGCGGTTATCTGGATCACCCCCTGGATCATCTAATCACTTGTTCCTTTTTCCATTTTGGAGTTTTCCTGAAAATTCCATCAAAGTCTGCCCATTACTTTTTGAAATATGTTACTAACAGACAAACATACCAATGCCGCTGAAAACACAACCGCCTTGGCGGAGGTAATAACAACAGGTAATAAAGAACATGACCATTTCAATCATGGAACAATGATTATTTCATTTGTGTGTCTTTTTGTGTTTTTGGAGTAACAAACACAAACTGGTGACTTTTTACTTCCTGTGCAGAATGTGTGTGTGTGTGTGTGTGTGTATATGTGCTGATTTTCAGGTGATTGTCTGCTGTAGACTTTGGAAGGATGTGAGGCAATGTGAGTTGACACATCTGTCAGTTTTTGTTTCGGTTTGGTGTGTCAGATCCATAACAAGGGCAACAGATCTGCTTTGTGTCTGTCTGGCCTGAGCTCAACTTCATGCTTACTGTCAGTGTGTGTATCCACTCAGTCTGTCATGTGTTTGTACACGTGTGTCTGCGTCGGTATTTATAAATCAGGCTGTCCCAATCACTTGCATTAAATCAGTAACTCGTAAGTGTTTCTCTGCATTCAAGTATTTAAAGAGAGACGATTTAGTTAATAGTTGCTTTTACCTTGTCTGCCTCAGATGCTCAGGCTCACTGACAGGTTATCAAAGAAAAGAAGCGCCCCACTCATCCCTGCAACGTTCTATATTTGATACAACAAGGGCAGACAGGAGTAGGAGAGAGACATAATGAAACCTGTCTTCTTTTTAGAATATATCTATGCCCAAGAAACTGGCCTTTAAGTCTCTGCTTCCTTTGTGTGGTCAGGATTGCAAAGACAAGGTCAGAGAGCAACTTGAAATATCCTAAAAAATAGCATTAAATTGAGTAATTGACCTAATAAACAGAGAGAGGCTGGTGTACAGTAGTGAGAAAAGATCGAGGAAGGATGAAGAAGTGAGAAAATAATGACAAGGATAGTGAGAGATGGGGGAAGCTGGCAGTGGAATGACATGCATGAACAGCAAAGCGAGCAGGGGAAAAGGCGGCTTTGCCATTCACTTTGAAGCTTGCTCCACTTCTGTCTCTCTTACATAACAGAAAAATGAAGAAAAACAAGTGCCAAAAAAAAGAGGGGGGGGGGGGTGGGGGTCGACTTGGCAGGGTGGAGATAGGAAAAGAGGAGGGAAGACAGAACTTCTGAAGTTCAGGGCTCTGAAGTGTTCGGTAAGCGGCGGGCTGTAAATGGACGACAAAGTTTGCTACCATTCTGACCAAGCTGTGTTGAGTGAGGCGGTATGAGAGTTAAAAAAAGGGAGGGATATCAGCTATTGGTGTACACAGAGACAAAACAGAAAGGTTGGATGAGGTGACCACACGGAAAAAGATAAGGAGACAGAGGAAGAGGAATAAACAGAGACGAGAGGGACCACACTGAGCATTTGAACCCCAGAGAGCTATCTATAATAAACATCTTTTGCCTTTACTTTCTCTTTGTTATATAAGTGGATTTCTACATCCTCAGTGCTGAGAAGAAGAGACCAGCTGTGGCCTTTCACATATGTCTGTTCTTCATTAACCAAAGAAGACTCCTGGCTCAGGGCCACAACTTCATCCTACAATGAATACGACTGTTGCACTTTAGCTAACACCTTTATCCCCAATGCCCTCCTTTTGCTCTACTTTTGCTTTCTTTTTAATGACAACCAATCTTCATGATGTCACCATCGCCCACGGCATTGAATGTTGCTATGGAGATCAGTAGATCTGTACTCAACTACTGCCTTGCGGAGAGTATGCAAGCATACATTAGTGCATGTGCTTGTGTGTGAATCTCTCTGTCTGTGCACACGGTTCATCTTTAATTGCCATCGTCAATCTGCATCCTGAACACAGTCAGTAATTCGAGAAGCCCAGCATGTGGTAAATAGCTGGAGCTCATTTACAAGGGTGTTAATGGACTTTTCTTGTCTTTGTCTTTCTTGTTTTCTTGTCTTTCTGTATTCCTCTTTCTCACTGCTTTATACAGCTACATATATGGATCTAAATACACAGTAGAGCAACAAAACGGACTGAGCACAGAGGTCCTGGTGAATAATTTGTATAATCTTCTAAATACAAACATAGGAGGATAATTGTGTCAGATTTTTTCATTACAGTAAACATTGTTGGGTTGACTGTGACCAGCTGATGCTGTTTTTTTTTTTTAAAGATAGCTGAAAGGGCTGAGGCTAACCTGATAAGATGTTTAAGCAGAAACTGACTTGCTTGACAGCTTAAGAACAGTTCGGAAAACTGTTTAGGATGAAAGAAAAAATATTGTAAACTTGGAAAAGACAAAACTCTTCAACTGTAATTTACCCAATTGAAGAATAAGAGATCCTCATTTCCGCTTGCTATTTTAGCTTCTTCCAGTTTTTTTCCCATCGTTTTTGCAGCTTTTCCTTCCTGCATTAACTACTCTCTTCAACCCCCTGAAATGTGTTATTAGTATTAAACAATGGAGGAATGGACATTTTAAATACTAGCTTTACTTTCCCTAATAACTACCCTCCATTGTAATAATCACCCCTTTTGAAACAAAAGAAAAAAACCTCCTTGGGTTACTAGGCAATAAGCTTGCAGCTGGGACTGAGTGTTTTATGTTTGTGTGTGGGTGTATGCATGGTTGCATATATAGATGAGCTGCATTAAAGACTTATTACTTCTTTCTTAGGATTGTTTGGTAACCACTAAACTGTATGTTTAGATTTTCTTTATCAGGACAAACAACAGAGAAAATAATTTATTTGCAATTGTTTTATTTTTCAGTGGTGACTTAGAAGATTTCAAGATTACCCGTTGATACTGATAATAGTTTGATTATGTGTATTCATATGTGCTTTCACCACCTAAAATCCTAAATTTTCTTTCCATTTTGGCAATGTTGGATCTTTTTATCACTGTAACTGAAATCACCTCTACTCCCTTTACCTTACAGTACTTGCTGTGAAGCAATGCCATCAGTGTGGGTACCCACTGGCTTTAGTCTAATGAGGATGCCTCTGGGGAGAGTGGCCAATTTTTCTGAGCTCACCATGTAGCCAACAGATATCCAGATAGCAGTTACTGGTGCCAAGACTTTGCTCCATGCACTGGCCATGGTTTGCAGATCAATCTAAAGAAGCTAATAAAAAGTTGAATCATCTGTGGTTTTGAGATTGCATTTTGGCAAACGTGTTCAGTGGCCTTTATTATCCTCATAGCTGATATTTATGTCACCAGGCTGGATTAATATTACCTGGGTTAAAAGAAAACTACAGATAGAAAACAGAAAGCTTCTTCCAGCAAAAATATGTCATCTGCCCAAATATGTATAAAGATCACTTCTCATAGAGATCCATGCCAGCTACAAATCTTTTATTGCTTGATGAAACATGATGTGAGAACTAAAAAAAGCTCTAAATTTGTCAGTGGACATATGTTAGGTAGATTTTTTTAAATTTTTTAAGTTAGGTTAATTCAAATGTAGTGCTTTCTTTTCACAAACCACGCACTGTTTTCTTTATCCATTGCATTTTTCTTCTTATTTCACTAAAAGTGGAAAGAATAATGAAGGTAGGGTTGCAGCTTTGTATTTGTATAAAACATCTTTGTATTGTCTCCCAATACAAAGCTGTTTTAATTCAAAGTGTTCTTTTCCAGTCAGTGATTTCTTTTCTTTTTTTTATATGAAAAATATAGTAACACAAGTCCATTGGCCAGAAATAAAGCTATATATATATATATATATATATATATATATATATATATATATACATTCGAGGGCCAAAAGCTCCTACAACAACTATAT
>JBBBVU010000013.1:10779375-10800049 GCA_037177055.1 Atherinosoma microstoma
GTGATTATGTGAAATGGGAGGCTTCAAAGTGCCCACCACTCCCTTGAGAGACATGAAGTATGTCCATGCCTTCATCTCCCAGTGCCCCCCCACCCCCACCCCCCATACACACACACACACACACACACACACACAATCCCACTGCACAACAACTTCAATATCATCAGCATTGCCTCAGAGTCTCTACGCATAGCACATGATACACTTTCAATTACTGATGCCAAATCTCCCCAACAAGCGCTCCTTATGTGCAGTTTATCGGCTTGAAGGCGAGAGGAGTGAGATGCTTGAGAGTCATTATCCCCCCCCACACACACTCAAGCACACAAGCAAACACTCTTTCCTCATCCCACTTCTCCTTCTCAACACAGCAAATTATACATACTCATGCTCACAGAAAGCACACACTTTCACACACACACATACAAACAGTGGAGATCTATTTCTCATTTGTGCTTTGTTTCCTCCACAGTGTCATTTGTGCTGAGGGTGTTGTAAAAGTAGGCTAAGTAGTGTGTCTAAGGTATGAAGGAGCATTATCTCCCTGTTCTCTTTTCCATCAGGCTCAACCAGCCCAGCGGGGGACACTCATTTACTTTATGGAATATTACTTTCTCTACTTCTTGCTGTTACCATGGCAGCCGCTATAAAAAGATTTTCTCCTCATCGCCATTATTTGATTTCACCCCACACACACACACACACACACAAGCTGAGGAAGATCCCTTATTGATTTTCATTCCTCATATGTTTTGAGTGCAGAGAAAAAAATTAACATACCGTGAAGTATTTAACACAAAAGGGGCTTTATGAGCATACTTCTGTGCCATAGACACACTTTTTTAATATTCTATTACTGAATTCTTGCCATTTGTAACATAATATCTGTCTGAATCATGACTCCAAGATATCCTGCAAACCAACACATGAATGTGCATCGATTGGAACCTTCTCAGTGGTACAGATCAGGGGAAGCCACTTCCCATCTTTTGTTTTCTAAGCTGGTTTAACAAAGAAGACATTGTTGAGTCTTGTTTGTTTTGCAGGGTTGTCAAGGAGCATCTTGGTGAACAAGAAGTAGCAATTTCCTTGACGATTGACTCTCTGGAGGAGGAGGACTTGGGAAATTATTCCTGTTATGTGGAAAATGGTAACGGCCGTCGCCAAGCCACCATCCAGCTTTTCAGGCGGGGTAAGGACTCCCAATGCAACCGTAAAGAACCTGCTTAAGTTTAACTTTTCAAATTTTATTTCCACAAAAAAATGGCTTCATGCTTGGTGAAATCATCTTTTTCTTTATTTTCTGGCTGCGTCAAATATTCTGCATCAGCTTGTTCCAGCTCTCTTTAATATAAATGATAGATGAAATAATCAAAGCGAGCTGCATCAGCTCATCAAATGGAAATATTCTATTCTGTGCAGATTTACCCAAGCTTCAGGACTCCATTTGGTTGTGTCATATCTTCCACATTTACACAAGCAGCTGTGTAGCTATTTTGGCTCTCTTGCATGACTTGTCTGAAGCTCTTTCATGCACTAGCTGCCACCCCAGAAGAGAGGTAATTTGATGGCTGTTTAAACAGCAAATTGGTCCTCAGCTCTTCCCAAAAGGCCAATACATCCGGCATACAATTACATTTTAAGTCTTCATATGTCTGTTTCCACACTTTAATCTCTGTCTCTGTGATCGTCCTTTGTAGACAGCCCAATCCATTTGAGTGGTCTTTGCACACTGCAGACAGCTTCATTTAACTCCCTTTGTCAAAGGAGAGGGAAACTCTCTCTTTCTCTCTCATCCACATCTGATGTTTATTTCATGTTTCCCTTCAAAGAATGCATCACTCATAAGCCCAGCGGCAGGTCTAATGTCACTGTAGGCTGCTTTTCCTTACATCTTAAAAGGAGTGGAGGAATGGAAAGCAGAGCGGTGGTCAGTTAAACATAAACAACTCAAAGATGAGAATGATTGCTGATAATGAGCTACAAGCATTAAATTATCCAAAAGGCCAATACATAACCAATTAGATCCTAAACAACAATTCTCCATTTTTCTTCCACACTATTTGTTGTTGTTTATAAGGGGGAAAAATTTTCTGTGCATACTGAACAGACAAAGGACTAGTTTGAGATATGAATATAAACTAGGAACGCACAAATGACTGCAACTGATGACAGTAGCCAACATTTATGTGGTGTGCTGCTTATCATGCATCAACTTTCCCCTGAAACTGACAAGATGTTTTTTAATTTGATTTTGTTAGAGACAAACAAATTTTGTTGGGCTGCATAAGCACTTGGAAGTCATTGAGTAAGTAATAGTTGAATGGGCTAATATGTAATAAGTTGGTATGCTTTGTAAAATGTTTGTTAAAACATAATACAATGATATGCAAATCCCATAAACCCAGATTTGTAACCCAGATTTTTTAAATTTCATGGAAAATATTAGCTCATTGAGGGCCACAACACATCTCAAACAAGTTAGAACATATATTCAAGATATCCAGGGAAGTATTTGGACAATAGCTACAATGGCTTTGTAACAGTCCAGTTCAGATGAGATCCCAGTTTCTCAGTATCACTTTGTAAAAGGACATTTCTTCTTTTAATGGATAGTATTACACAAATGAAAGAAGGCTACTCTAGATACCTATTTTAATTGTGACTTACAAGAAAAAACTATCCAACAAGAAAACAAAACATAACCATTAAATGTGAACTAGTTTTTACCTTGTGCTGTGTCCTCAGTGGTTCATTTCAGTCCACACCCACATCATTGCAATTGTCACTAAGGAACACAGAAGTTTCCCTGACTCTGTTTAATGTACAGTAATACAATGATGAGTGTAAATGTGTTCCTGTTGTTCAGGTGCACTTTCATTATTGCTCTTGTGTCATGTCACCGCATGACTTATCGCTTCCATGACTTCAGACAGTTTTCATCTTCCACATGAGAGCTGGGTCAATAATGTGTGACGCAGAACAAAGATTACTTCTGATCTAAAATCCACAATCCCTTCCATTTCCAAACATGGGCTTGTTGCACAACTTGGTGCATGTTGGTGTTTGCTGAGAAACTTCCATGAATACATATTTACAGCAGTGCGAAATAATATATTACTGCTGGCTGGGTTAGATTGATTTGAGGAAAATTAACAGACAAGATCATTTAGATAAAGCTCAGATCTTTTTTTTTTTAATTGCTTCCTCTATCACAGTTATGATTAATGAAGAAATGTGGGTGTGATATGACAGTGCTATTCATCTGCTTATCCAACTCTCACCGAGACAGAATGCCCATATTCTTACATAGTATATATTTTCTTAGTAGTTACTCCAATAATTCCTACATTAAACCTGCTTGGATAAATCTTAGGTCTTGAATAATTTTTTGAGGCACAGAAGTGTGAGTATGAAGTTAAATAACAACATAAAAGTTGAATAGTCTTGCTTCACAAAGACACTATTGACACTTGTGAAGATATATGCCTTGGTGAGCATTGAGGTTGCCATGGCAGCCATGCAGTGTTATAGCCCACACTGTGACAGAGATAGAAGGTGAACCTGCTTTAGATGAGTCAACAGGTAAATGCCGCTTTAATACGCACCATAACTCATCCTTCCCCGAGCTAGATGTGGAGGCGATAATAGAGAAGAGAAATGAACAGAGAAGGAAAAGAGAAGGGAGAGAACTCAGAGGGTGTGTGATGGAGAGGCAAGTGACTGTGAGATGAGTAAACTGAAGCACATTGTTTTGAAAAAGCTGCCATTCATGTCCAGAATTGTCACAGTCCCACAATGGATGACAACCAAAGTGCAGAGCAGTGTCATTGCTGTCCTACGCCAAAGAGATGAGCCCAATTTTTCATAGCGTTTCTTTCCTTGTGTCCCCATGCCATGTGCGCTCTTGTTTTTGTGAAACTCATTATGAACCTCATGTCTCTGAAGATTGATTCTGCTTTGCTCCAAACGGAGCTATGAAAAGTTTCAAGACTGTCCAGCTTTCCAGCAAATTCAAATGTGTCCCTAAAGTGCCACAATACTGAGGATGAAATAAAATAAAATTAAAAAAAGCTTTGAGTCCAACCTGGTGCAGAAACAATAACCTTACTGACAAAACTGCAAATAGAGTTTGAGCTGTGATTGCCTCAGCAGTTTTCATGTTTTTTTGGTCTGTGTGTGTTGTCCTCAGCAGAGCTCATGTACACCGTGGAGCTGGCAGGAGGGCTGGGAGCGATCCTGCTGCTTCTCATCTTTCTCATCTCCCTCTACAAATGCTACAAGATTGAACTCATGCTTTTCTATAGGAGGCACTTTGGCAGCGAGGATGTGGATGGAGGTAAAGACATCATAAGACATTTTTAAACGAAAGCCTCTCTCTGTTTGTCTATAGCTTTTTAACCTTCACTATATTCTCACCTTTTTCATTCAGCTGTTCTTAACCAAAAGTCAATGTCAAGCAAGCAAATATGACTGAACATGTGCCTTTGTGAGTTTGTTCTCGAAGATGTGAATTTGTTTTCTTTCCCGGTGTGTGTTCCATCTAGAACGGACTCCTGAGTAGATTTAAATGTCTTCTTCGCTTGTGTATAAATGTCAGGGGGACCATTTCCTCTCTCCTCCTCTTGTGCATGTGAGGTGCATGGGATTGTGTGTGTTCAGTACACTGCTGCCATGACTGCACTGGGGAGAAGGGAGAAGGATTTTCAATTTGTTGTCCATTTAAAAAGAGATCAGTCTCAATATGTCACGGAATGGTGCTCACCCTATGCAATGAAGGCCAGGTAGTGGTACACAGGGACTGAATGGGCTCAAAGCGCCATTCCTGAGTGACAAATAAGAGCAAAACCTGCTTGAAATTGTAGGGCATCCTCCAGTTTTCTCTACAAAACACAGTTAACTTTTCCCGCAGTTAAGAAGTTGCCTGTTTATGTCCCAATATCTTCCCTTTGTGTTGTCTTTTTTTCACTCTCTGCTTTCTTTTCAAAAATTCTGGAAACGCTGGATTGTTTCTCCAGAAGCATGAATTATCAATTACACACTGTGTTGTTGACTCAAACTTTAACATGATTAAGTCATACTGTCAGGGACTGCTGATGATACAACCTGTTTTGATTTCCCGACTTTGCTAGGTAGTTAATTTGCAGGGATGGTTGCTAATTTGAAAGCACTGTTTGATGTTTGGATCCGGTGGAGCACAGCTCTGGCCTTTCCAGCGAGTTTCAAAGCTGCGCATGCTCCTCAAAGAGTTTTTGAAAAAAATCCCTCTCTTCCCTTTTTGGATGGCCCACATTCCAGTTTCTACAGAGAGTAATGACTAGGACTCACTGAACATGTCACCAGTAGTGTTTTTCTTCTTTTCTCTTCTCCTATTTTCTGTCTCTGCCTTTCAATTCTTCTCACTGTCTTCTGGGAAATCATTTCGAGGTGGGGAAGAGGGTATTGCTCGTGTTTTGATTTGGGTGTGTTTGTATCTAACCTATTTTATTTCTGAGGCACTATATAGCTAAAATGCATGTGTGTATTTAGTAATTGAGTATAAGTCAGTCTGTTCCAATGAGAAGGCTAAGCATAGATAATTTGGGCAGTATTTTGGACATGTGTTATACCTGTTAGAAAACCTATAGGACCAAATAAATTGCTGAGTTTGGTGTGGAGGGACTTCACTGGGCTCCACACACTTCCCAGACTCTGGGCCAAGTCTCTGGACAATAATCCCTGCTTCACAAAGGCTCTGGTGGCTGAGTGAAAAAAGTTTTTTTTATAAAACTGTATAAAACGTTCTTAAAGAGGAGTGTTGACAAAAATCATAGAACAGGTGGTGGAGACAGAAGATCAAATCTGATGCGATTAAGCACCATTTTGTTTTAAATGGGTGTTGATTTCACTCCAGTGCAAAGACTTCACTGTGGACTGCATTACCTGTATTTATAGTTATACACTGTATCACAAAATTTACATGTATAGACATGCTTTTAAGAGCAGCCATGCCCACTCATCAACACCAGCAGCAGCATGATTATCCTCAGTATCCTCACAGGGCTATCCACATAATCCCTTTGGCAACTCAGCCTAGTAAATTCAGTGAAAACTAGCCTGTCAGTCCAGTTTTTACATCTCTACTGATCAGTGTTGGAGTTGATAAATACTTTTTGCTACCACAAGTATTTCAGTACCATTTCTCATTGCACAACAAAAAGCAAAGTGTTAGTAGGTCCGGTTTGAAGGGGTTTGTGCCTATTTTGGCTGTTTTTGAATACTTTTGAGTTTGCCTTTCACTACCCAATTGTTTACCATACCCATGTTTGGTATCTTTTTTCTTAGCATAATTTCTCCAATATGATCAAATATTTTCTTTTTCATTTTGGCCTTGCACACTATTTTGGCCCAAAATAAAAAAACAACTCACCAAATCAAATCTGAATTGATTGCTGACGCACAGTTCTCTATTCTGTAAAATGAAGAATATATCAAAAGAAATGCAACACCTATCCATCCCACTTTTATGGTCAAATAAATGTTTTTGTACTACCATATCTCCACTTTTCCGTGGTCTCTCAATGGTAAACAATCTGTGAGAGAGGTTAAAACATGCTCTTTTGAAAGTACATTGGCAGAAGTACTCCAGGTGATCTATTTTTTTCTTTTTTTGTCATAGCGCTTCGACAACATCATGTGATCTATCATACCAGAGTGATCACAGAACCGTCAAGGTTTAGATAAAATATTGCATCAATACTGAAAAATAAACTTTCTCTCATATGTATTAGTACTTAGTGCAAGTGATTTTGTGTTTGCTAAGTTAGCCAAAGAATGACTGAAGTAATAATAAATCTAAACTAAAAGCCTTAACACATAGGTTACATCCAAACGCAAAAAATTATTTTGGCAAATTTTGGCAAAAACAACATGAATTACTCAAGCTTTCGTAAAGGTGGTTGCATGATTTAGTCAACTAGTGAAGACTTTGTTTCCACTCTTTTGTTTGTGTTTTTAATAATTTGAGCAGATCAAAATATTGCAGAAATAAAACCGTTCCAGAGTGTCAACAACAGTCAGCTGTCCGGCTGTCCTTCTGAGACCAGCAAGTTTCACCACATCACAACACAGACAAAAGACCATTGACTATAGACCCACTAGTTTCATTGCAGAGCTCCACCACTGCTTTTCTTCACTTTTTTGGAAGTCTTCATCTTTACATATTTTGCAAGTTTTTTAGAAACACTGAATCTTTGGCAAATTCACTTTTGATGAGAAGTTAATTCATGGGATAATTGTTCAAAACCAAATGCAGATGAAAAAAATGATCATTTAAACTAATAACTTACTTGGTGTGAGAACATGCTGTGTTGACCTGGGAACAAATGGCCTCGAATCAATCCACTGATGCCCTTCACGAGGAGGAACATAGCAGATTTTATTTGTTGAAGGGAAATTTCGAAACATTTTCTCATCCATGTTATTATACAAGGAGTTGGATGTCATTACTTTTGGCCACCATTTTTAAAGAACCTCTTTGATTTTTCCCTCATTCTTTCAGAGAACAAAGACTATGATGCCTATCTGTCCTACACCAAAGTGGATCCTGACCAGTGGAGTCAGGAGACCAGGGAAGAGGAGCGATTTGCCCTGGAGATCCTCCCTGATGTCCTAGAGAAACATTATGGCTACAAACTTTTCATCCCAGATCGAGACCTCATTCCAACAGGAAGTAAGCACAATGGGTGTGTGTGTGTGTGTGTGTGCGTGCGTGTTTGCATATGTACAATATTGTGAAGAAGGGCATGGGTATATGCTGTATGTCTGCTTTTCTATATATAGATATATATAGATATATTTATATGTTGTTGCTTCTGTGTTTGGCACATTGCTTACACTTTGTCATAGATTTACATGCTTGCTCCGTGTTTGTCTCCAGTGTTGTTTTTCATCGTCAGTGTCTTGTGTTTTTTGTGCTGTTAATGTAAATTCAAGCTGAGGATATACTCACAGCTTATATATATAGATGATTATTCCAGAATTTCAAAACAACTCAAGGAAAGTGTAACATTCAGTCCAAACCTGCTAACAAGGATATTTTCTACTTGTATACTCTCAAACCTCTTTAGACAGAAGTAGAAGATCATAGCTCTTCTCACTGGCTATTCCCACCCTGGGTACTCCAGATCAGGGAATACAGTATACAGTGTGTACTGGGAGCTGATATATTGAACAAATTTATCGTAGTTTCTGTTTTTTTTTCCATGTATTAATAAATCCATGAAAATTCTGTCTGAACATATTCTCATGCGTGCTAACTCCTGCCTGCTTAGCAGTCTGTGCCAGTGGTACACAGTGTGCTCTACTTTGTAGCGATGCTGCGTGTTTGTACTGTAGGCTTCATGTGGAACAGATAAAACGCAAACACATCCTAGTTGGTCCAGACAGAATTAAACATCAGTGGGAAATGTATGAAGGCCCTGAGCCCTGCTGACTGAACTCCCTCTATCCTTTAATCAAAAGAAAATTGCCGCTAGCATCAGTGCCAAGCAGAATCATTGCAGATGAATGTCCAATCAGGGAAACATGGTATGTGATTAATTATATGTGAAATAAAAAGATGAGTGAGAGGAAGCACAGCTGCTTTGACGACAGTGTTGTGCAGTGTTATGTTTTTGTGTCTGTAATGTGTTCTGCCTGTGACCTGAATGTTAAAATGTTTATGTTTAGGTCTCACCAATGAGCATTTCCAGGATGACACACGACTTTTCGGAGGTACTCGCCTTCAGTCTTTTACTCTTGCATTTAGCTGCTTTCACATACCTGCTGCTGGGACGTTACAAAGTGATGCGCTGTCAGTCATTGGTGCACATTCAGAGCCATGCGGACCTGCTAATGTAAAATATATTGTAATATAGAAATATATTAATCTACGCACAAATCTGTAGTAAAGATGGATCAATTTCGGACCTCTCCAAATTTTCCACATTTTGTTGTGTCGGAATCATCTTAAGTATTATTTGTTTAATTTCTTTAAAAAAAGAAAGGAAAAAAACATCCTTTACACAACACTCCATAGTGGCAAAGCAAAAACAGATTTAGGTGTGATTTGATGGTGTGGTAAGATGTTTCTTCAGCATAATTGATGTCAATACGTGTCAAATGAAATGTAATGCAATTAATCAAGAAGGAATGCATCTTCCTATATATGAGCTATTAGTCAATGGTTATGGTCAGAGTTCAGCCCAGTTATTTCTGTCATTCTAACATGGAAACCTACTTTGTCTCTGAGGTACCAGGTTTCACTTTATAAAGAAAGTTACAAAATTGCACTATTTTTATATTCCAGCATCCTCAGTAATGTTATGTTTACACCTTGTGGGAAATAAGACAATAAAGGAAAAAGGAAATCAACTGGGATGTTGATATAAGGATGAAAATGTGCTATTTCTGAAACGGTATGAATGCAGCACTTCCAAATGGACTGGAAGGTAGCATGACTTTGCACTCCACCTGAACTCTAGAATCAGCATTTCAGAGTTCCCAGTAGGAAGAATCAAGTTGAATTTCTGACTCAGAAAGTTGGTGAAACAAAATACAGTATTGCAATCAACCTGTATTGTTAGACTGGTCAATTGAGCAAATCCTGCTGGTTCCTGACTAGTAACTAGAAAAAAGGGTCAACTTGGCCATTAAGTCATTCCCAGCTCAGAGCTCTGACTTTCAAAGTCACTGTAATGCAGCATGATACTTTAAGTAAACCCGACATTACCATTTCTCAGTTCACTAAAATTTCCTCACATATTGGCTGTCTTGTAATTTGTCAAAAGGCAGACAGAAGCTGCAGTTCTGTGATCTGACAATACAAAAATTGAAACATTTGAGCACAATTTTCAATTAAATTTGGGTAAAACCCTACAGTGAGTATCACCACCTTAACACCATCCCTATGGTCAAACATTGTGATAGCAACATCACTCTGTGTTCAGGAAAGCTCAGCCCTGGAAGGACCCAGAGTCTGAATTTATATCCAACAATGCAATAACTTTAGGGAGACCTAAAAATTCCCATTGATGCTCCCCATCCAACCTGTTGAAGCATCAATGATTCTACCAAAAAATGTAGGACGGACGTGCCAAGTTTGCAGGAAAATCCAAAAACTGGAAGCTTCCACTGCTGCCAAACGTAAAACACTAAATAAATGTGCACATGGTTTTAGTTTAATGGTTTTGCTTTGTCATTGTGTAGAAGTGTGTATAGACTGATAAAAACAAAACATTTTTAATCAATATCTACATAAATCTTAAATATAGCTGTTCTGTCTCCTTGTCTTTCTGCTCAATCAAAGCTGCAGACAGAATGAGTGTCACAACTCCAGATTCCTGAGTGGACATCTAAACAATCACCTGTCATTGTCTTGTGTTTTGTACTTGATCTGTCTGATCACCCATCATTAAGTTCTGTGGTTCTGGCCTCATTAATTGATATCAAATGTATACTAATGGCACCTTTTTGTCTTCTAAATGTCTGTTCTTATCTTCCTATGCTTCTCTGTCTCCTGCAGCCTACATAGAGGATGTGGCACGCTGTGTAGACCAGAGCAAGCGCCTCATCATAGTCATGACACCCAACTACGTAGTACGGCGAGGTTGGAGCATCTTTGAGCTGGAGACGCGACTGCGCAACATGCTGGTGACTGGTGAGATCAAAGTCATCCTGATTGAGTGTGCTGAGTTGCGCGGCATCATGAACTATCAGGAAGTGGAAGCTCTCAAACACACCATCAAAACCCTCACCGTCATCAAGTGGCGCGGCCCCAAAAGCAACAAGCTCAGCTCCAAGTTCTGGAAGCAGCTGCAGTACGAGATGCCCTTCAGGCGCACGGAGCCCATGCTCACCCATGAGCCGGCGCTGGACGTCAGCGAGCAGGGCCCATTCGGAGAGCTGCAGACCGTCTCCGCCATCTCCATGGCAGCGGCCACCTCCACCGCCATGGCCACCGCCCATCCAGAGCTCCGCTCCTCGTTCCACAACACCTACCACACCACCATGAGGCAGAAACACTACTACCGCAGCTACGAGTATGACATACCCCCAGGCGGGACCCTGCCACCTCTCTCCTCTCTGGGGAACCAGCACACCTACTGCAACATCCCACTGACACTGCTGAATGGTCAGAGGCCTCCTGGAAAGAGCCGAGAGCACAGCCTGGAGGAGGCTCACGCTAACAATGCCATGCTCCCTCTGCTGCCGAGAGAAACCAGCATCTCCAGCGTCATCTGGTAGTGATGAGCAGACTTGTGTCAACTTTAGGAGGATCAGTGAGCCTCAGACATGACTAGGTTCAGTCTGGTAGTTCTTAGGAACACAGGTAGAGGTTGTGTTTATGGCGAAAAGTGTTTTGGATCCATTCGGCTTCAGCCGCTTGATAACTGACAGCAAGTGATGGAGGTGCAGGAGGATGGTGGACACAGTTTACCTTGTCTTTAAAATGGACTCCATCTCTTTTACAGAGGATGTTTTCTATGTGGAACTAAATGGGACATAATGAAGGCACTGTTTTATCGACTAACGAGAAATGGACTCGCAGGAACTCCACATCGACGGGTTAACACTCTATGGCAATTGTGCACACACATGTATTCACATTCAGATGAACATGTGCATACATACAAACAAAAGGAAAACAGGGTCTGTACATATATTTCAATTTATTTGTAGCAACAGTGTTTTCCTGTTTTTGTTCTTTTGTCCGTTTTATTCAATCATGTCTGTTGCCTTCTCTACTGTAGGACTTTGCTTTAACTTGTTACACAGAGATGTATATTTTTAATTGTTTTCTCTTTTTTTTTCTTTTTCTTTTGTTCTTTTTTTTCTTCGTTCTTACTTTAATACGCTTGATTGGAAAGCCAGTATGTCACGTACCTGCACTGTTGTGTTGTTTTGTTTGTTTTTTAAATCTTTGTGTAGTTTAAGAGAACATTTTTCAAAAACCTTTTTGGAACAGCCTGGACATTTCAGAAGCTGTGAAGAGCTGAAACTTGTTTTTGTTTACCTGTATAAGGTGTATCTAGTTTGAAAGGAAACTCTTTTTTGAAGAAAAAAAAAATCATAGAATATGCAAAAAGAAGGAGAAGCTGGCAAAAATATACCATTTTGTGGGACCGAGACGAAGGAGTGATTGGGGAGCAGTGCTAGCCCCCTCCAATAGGACTGACTGATAGACTGGCAGATCTCTCTCTAAAGCTTCATTTTTTTCTATTGAAACAAACAGCCTTGCTGTTTTAGAGTGATAGTGAAATGCCTCACCTTAAAAAGAAATCTGTAGATTATTTTAAAAAGAAATCTATTTTTGTAACAGAAAAAGAGTTTGCTTGAGAGATCATACTTATTTGCATTTCATCTTCCATAGAAAGAGGATTTGTGTATAAGTGTTTTGCTGGTTTTGTACACTTGCAATACGGTTCCAGGTTTGTTAAGAGATTAAGGTGGTTTTTGACAAAATACGTCCTCTACTGGTTACAGATTCAAAAAGGAAAAACATTTTCAGTGTTTTGATTTTTAAAGCATAATATTATTCACATGCTGATAATTAATTTGGTTCGTATGGATAGTTCATGTTTAAGGAAAGAAAAGAAAACAATTGTGTTTCGAAAGACTTTTTAAATATATTTGAAGGTGTGATTTTTGAGTATGCATAGCAAATAGATATGTATTCTATATATAATATAGATATTTATATAAATATATAAACACAATTTTCACTTGGAAAGAAATGTCTATCTTTATAGAAACACAATCATTATCAGTTGCCCTTACTTTCTCACTGCACATTAAAAAGCATTGATTTCCTTTTGATTGTTTCCATTTGTGTCCAGGATAAACTATTTGCAATACCTACACCACAACAGACTGCACTCTAACAGTAAGATTAAGCGTTGCTTTGTCACTCCTTATGACTCCTTTGGCAATTATTTGGTTCACTGTGTGATGAAAACACTAAATTTGAATCAGTGATGCTGCAGGAAAATCGTCCACATGATTATTGGCATTTCTAAACAGTGGATAACACCTCAGTTTGATAGATTTACAGGGACAATAGTGTGTGTGTCCAGTCTTTTTTTACCCATATATGTACACTTAAAGATGCACTACAGAAGTTTTGCCCACTATCAACAGCTAATTCAACATCCATCTTGCATCCTACCTGTACTGTGAGCTCTCTCCAGCCTGTAAAAGACAGTTTTATCTTGACTCTTGTCTTATCTCCCGCCCTGTCTCTGGCTCTCTTTTGTTTCTTCTCTTCCTCCGATAATGTCTTCTAAAGTTTCTTTGCTGAATCAGCCACAGTTCGCGTTCAAAATGACTGATATCCGCAAGCTAGCGTGTGCACAAGGCAAAACTCAGCAGCAACGTCACGCAGAGTCCCGGATGAAAAAGTTGAATGGTGCTGTTTCTCAGCCCGGGGACGCTGCTGTGCAGTAACGGCTCCAGAAATGCTCACAATAGATGTCACAGTGCCATCAAACGAGTCTGTAATGCAGAGTTTTGAGGTCAAAAAGTTAAGGAGTGGGTCTTTAAGGGCAGATTGAGAAATGTGTCTTGAAAACAATCCTCAAAAAAGTAGAGGAACAGGATTATTTTAGTTTCCAAGTATCTATCTTCCCCTCTTCTAAAAATGGTCTTCTTTTCCATTAACTCATTACATCATATAGTACCAACTAACATTCCAAGTGACAGCAAAATGGCAAGGCAGCATGTGAAAGAGAAAGTCAGTGTTTTTTCTGAGCAGATAGCTCAGTTTGTCTCTGCTGAAGAAGAGCAGGTGAAATAATAGAGTTAAAAATAACTTCATACATCTGGGACTATTTTATTGGGCAGTCTGGGTTCCTGTCGCTATGATGGCTTACATGACTTCTGCGCATTGCTGAGTTTTCCCTCACCTGAGTTATTGTTTCTATGACAAGACAAAATGTCTGTAATACAAAAAGGTCTTTTGACAGAGATCCTGATGGGATTAAAATGTATTGATAAACATGGACAGCTTACTGAAAAGGCATGCCAGATACAAGACTGGGCCTCAAGGACACAGAGACCCCTGGTGTTATCCCAGAAATGTTGTGTACATCTCTGTAAGAGACATAAAATGAATTCTAAATGACAAGAGAGATGCAAAAATTACTAAAGAGACACAAAGCAGGTATTAAACTATGGAATAAGATGAGACAAAACAGAGATGCAAAGCAACTAAATGTTTGCCACAAAATTAAGGATAACATGCAAAATGAGCAGAGACAGACATGGAAAGACAGTTTGAATTTAAACTCCCACAACCACAGATATATTAAGCAATCAAAACCAGCCACAATAGAGACATAAAACAATTATGAGGACTTGCACTATGAGCAAAGCGACACAAAGATATAAAGATATAAAGCTGAAAGACTAAGACTGACGGACCAAATATAACACAAAACAAGCACACATAATAAAAACACACGCACACAAAGCAAAGAAAAGTTCAAACAACTGGACAAAAATAACCCAAAAAATGATGTAAAATGATTGCAAATGGACAACCAGTGACAAAGAAGAAATCCAAATGAGACAAAATCAAAATGAGACATAAAAAGACAATGATGAAATGCAAAGTAACCACAAAGAAACACAAAATCGAAAAATGTGAGTCACTCAATAGCCTAAATTTTGCACAAAATGGCAACAACAACAAAAAAGTATAATGAACACTAAATATGAATTATGGATATGATGAAAACACATGACCACAAGTCATGTCACATCTGCACATTTTCCAGTTGATATATGTCTCTTTGTATCTGGGTGATTTGCTCTCTGCTTGGATGAATGTGAGGCTGTAAGAGTGTTTATTTGGAGGCCCATTATTTCCTAATCTGTTCATGTTAATATGGGGGGGGGGGTCTCTGGTTTGGGAAGCAGTGAACCCCTCACAAAATCACCAGTCCCCTGTTTGAAAACTGGCAAGAGAATTTGTTGTCAATCGAGTCAATCTGAAACATGTTGGCTTAAAGCTGAAGAGTTTCATTTGATGCTTGAAGTTTGCTTGGCAACTTGCACACCGGATGGGTAAGTGCTGCCAAACAGTGCCATCTCCTGGGGATAAGCACTAACTGCAGTAAGGGTTTGCAATCGAATGCTGGTAAACATACAAGCGGAGAACTGATTTACACATTTCTGTCAACCCCAAGAGAAAAAGAGAAACTAGGGTAGAACAGAACAAAACACAAGGGTAGATAGAGAGAGAGAGAGGTAGCTCAAGAAAGAAATTGGGTTAAAAGGCAGTCTTGACACAATCATCATCCTCCTTGAAGGCAGGCTGTTCAAAAGGAGATGTAAAGCTCCGATGGTTTTGGATTATTACTCAAAGAAAAATTAATGATATGAATAATATCCCATCAGAATATCCCTTTTCTTTCTTTCTTCTTCTTTATGCTGTATAAGGTGTGTAAGTATGCAATAACAAAAGCAAAACATGCACAACCTGTCATCAGGCTCTAGAAAAGGAGGTGACTTTTTGACTGTTGTCATCTTCCTGCCAGACATCTGCAGTTTTATTAGCAGTCACGGGATTAATAGACTCTTTACAACCCAGAGCAATTAAGGACTTAATTGAAGAGAAAATGGGCCCCATTGAGGAGGAGCGTGTAGCCAAGATAGACAGGAATAAGAATATTATCAGAGCTAAGTCCACAGTGGCATATGTGCAAGTGTGGGTGGGTGGGTGTACTCATGCATGTGTGTTCATTTCTGTCATTTATCTTTTCTCCTACAGTGCCTGATTCGACCACCAGGGGCTAGAAAAGAGTCGACTGTGAGAGTTTTACATGAGCTTTAGGAGTAAGGCCCTTACAAAGGCAAAGTGTTTGCTACTTTTAGGGATACTGGGAATTTTAGGGAATTTTTTAGGGAAGGCCAGATTCCATACTTTTAGGTAATCTGGATTTTTTAAAGAGTGATGCAAAACTAGACTGCTGTTTCGGAGGAATTCAGTTTTATTTACACCCTGGCTGGTGCTCAGGAAAACAAGACAATACAATACCTGCACTGTTGAACAGCCATTGATACCAATGGTCCCAGTTTTAGGGTCCACCCAGAAAAAAAGAGGTCATTTTATGGTTTGGTGGCACTTTGAGACAGAAAATCTTTCAATTTAGTTACAGCAGAGAAAATGCATAGTCAAGTTAAGTAATTTTATTGTCCCCAAGGGGAAACTTTGTTTATAGACAGGCCCTTAAGACATTACGATGTCAATGTCAAAAAATCATTCGCATACATTAAACATTAAACATGACGGTCCAATAAAATCACCCATTAAAATCACTAAAGAAATAAGACCCACTAAAACAAAATAAAAATGATCCTTCAATACTTAAAAAATCCAAAATAAAAACACTTAAAAAGAATTTAAGTGTTAAGTGAATTTCAGTAAAATCATAAAAAGAAATAAGATCACCTGCAGCTATCTAAAAACTGCTATAGCACGGCGAACAAAGGAGTTATTTAGTCTGTTACTTTTAACTTTTGTGGTTCTGTATCTCTGGCCTGAGGGAAGCAATTCAAAGTCCTTATGCAGAGGATGGTTCTGGTTTCCCATGATGCATCTGGCTTTCCTCACCACCTGCTGCTCTTATACAGCAGGTAGTGATGACTGTGGGAGGTCTACTACTTTGCTGGCTACTTCACCACCCTGCTTTACTTGATTGAATCCTTGGTTGCAATACTTCCATACCAGGAAATAAAATAATAAATAATAATAAAAGACTTATAAAAGAGCCATATTTTCTGTCCACATTAAAAACCTGTAACTTCCTCAGGAAATACAAGCATTGGTGACATGTGTTTCTTTGCCCCCATCTTACTATCTCATCCTTAATTTTCCCCCTTTATTAGACTATAGTGGCACAAAATAATGAACATTTGTACCCAAATGGTGCACATAAGTGCTGTCTGGAAACTCTACGTTACCATTTTCTTTACCTCAGTTTCACCAGTTAAGTTAATTATTCATTTATCCATTCATTCATTTTTGTAAATAATGAAGCAGTTAAAACATGGGAAGAGCTCTTATATTGTAAACTATCATTTTTATTTTTGTCATTTTAACCACTTAGAAAATAGAGGGGGGAAAACTGAGGGATGACAAACTTTTCTGCTTACCCTGTTGACACTACAAACCTGGACCTTGGATGAGAGGAAGAAAACAGATGGTTAAACCTGCATGGTCAGTTCTTAGTTCTTGTTTGGGGGATTTTTATGTTTTCTGCACAAGGCTTCTTCTTCTTAGAGATTCTTGGGGTGGAAGTCTGTGCTTTGCTTTTGAAGTTGACAACATATTTTTTATTATGTTTAATTTGGGGGGGGTTATGGGTGCTATAGCAAAGACAACTTCAGCATCTGGTTGTAGCCCTAAACCTAAATATGTCATTTGTCCTATAAACATATGTCTGCTCACTGCAACCAAAACTTTGTTTTAACTCAGTCATCATACACATGAGGGTTTTCTTTTTTTCTTTTTTTTTTTCTGCCGGCTCTTTCTGCGAAACTCATATTTGTGCAGACGTCCAGCAATGAAGAGCTCCACCACTGCAAAGTTTGTTAGAACTTCCTCAGGGTCTTTTACAGCCAAACAATAGTTTTGATTTCACTTTTAAGCAGTCAGGCAAGGAGTTTTCTTGGTTTTCCAGACCAAAACTTGACCTTCACTGTTCCTATCACTAGCATTTATTATTTACAGTACAAACAGAAAAACATAACATCATGTTCTGGCATCTTATAATAGCTTGCTCCTGCTCTTTGGACATCAATTACTGTAATGTTCAGTATCAAGCAACTACAGAAAAGCTTAGGGCTTGTTGTTGGGACAAGGTCTTATTAGATTTCACATTCTTTTCGCAAGGTGCTCATTTCCTTCTTTGAACACGAGAATCATAAATAAAACACTCATTTTACTTAGAAGAT
Organism: Atherinosoma microstoma; assembly: GCA_037177055.1. Taxonomy (NCBI): domain Eukaryota; kingdom Metazoa; phylum Chordata; class Actinopteri; order Atheriniformes; family Atherinidae; genus Atherinosoma; species Atherinosoma microstoma. The sequence goes on from JBBBVU010000013.1 coordinate 10,797,352, forward strand.
TAAAAGAAATGAATCATCAATGTTTTTGCCTTTTATAGTCAATCTGCTGTTGCCGTTTTAACACTCTTGTCTTTGTGCTTAATAGGTTTTTGAATGCAATGTAATGTCTTCTAAGAGCATATTTCCTCACAATGTTTATTTACTTTTACCCATGTAGAGATATAAACCTGTTTTCTGCCATTGTTTGACTTCAGGCTAAAATGCTCACAAATGCTAATCCTTTGGCTGAGTTGTTTCATTGGAGGCAAACAGATCCACAGGTAGCTGTACCACCTGAGCAAGTTCCAGTCATCTGGGTTTTGAACAGTGTGAAAGTATTAAAGCTGCATGAGGAGGAGGAGGAGGAGGGGATCACATGGACTTGGCTCCATAAAATTATGAATAGTGTGTCTGCAGGTAGTGTTCATCCAAGGTGAACATTCATGAGTTAGAACAAACACAGGTCTTGTGTATGATGTCCTACATTACCTGTGTGTCTTCATTTTGAGTGTTTTTCCTTTATTTTCCCTCTTCTGAGACACTCTTCCATCTTTGATGCTTCACAACCAAATTCCACACCATAGCAGCCAGAATTGGAGTGACAGGTATCGGCTGCTTTACCTGAGGCACCTCTATTACCATTCCTATATACTTGTCTGCATGTTGATGGATGGGGAGGATAGTGCACAATCGCTGCTGTTGCACTCTGGTGGTCTGAAATGGCATTTCACCAATATTTACTCTGTTTCACCCTCCAAAACTTACCTGCTCCACTGGAATTACAGAGCTGTGTCCTTCTGAGGCCGTCCTAATCTACAGCTCTGACAGGACCTTTATCAGCCATTTACATCGTGATTTAGATTATTTCAGGGTGAGGTCGAATTTGGTGAGTGCTCTGTAATTATCACTGTTGAGCTGAGACATTTTATCTCCTGCATATGATTCTGTCTAGCACACTTTCTTCACTGGAAAATGTGTCAGTGATGAAAGAGCAGATATCTCACACACACATGATGATGTTTGTTTATTATTATAGAAAAATAGTTTATATTAAAACAAATAAGTTATGAATTCAAGCAGCTGCTTTGTATGTTTCCTCTATTATAATTCATCTTACCCTCATCCCGCTTTCTCTGTCTCTCTCATTCTCACATGCACACACGCACTCGTGCTTAATTTGGTCATTTCACAGTCATTGAAGATTTTCCACACCGATAGAAATTTAGTCCTCATCTGAGCATCTTTAGTCCATCTGAAACTGCTGAATTCATCTCAGTCCTCTGCAAAGCTGTGACCTATTTCCCGTAAAACATCTCCATGAGCACCTCTTCGATGTTGACGGTCCCGATGACGGGTCTGAAGAAGAGCTGGGCCACCACCGGCGGACTGATGGCCCTCAGCATCGACAGAGCGATGAGCAGCTTGGCGAAGCGCGTCGTGTCCTCACGGTGAATCAACCGGACGTGCTCGTTCAGAGCCTGGTGCGCCTCTCGACGCAGCGATTGGATGTAGTGCAGACACCGCAAACCTTCCAGATCTGAGTGAAAAGGGGAGATAACAGAAGTCAGAAAGTGGAGAAATAACTTTTGTTTTTCTCTCAGGTTACGGTCTTTAAAGTTAACGCGTAAAACGTGCTTATTCTTTATGAACAATAAGACAATTTTCAACAAAACTAATCCTCTGACACTGTGTTATAGATGAACCAGTTCTACAGCTACCTGTCAACTTGCTTTGTTAATAAGTCGGTTCCCATCAGGTTTCAAAACAAACGAAAACTTTGATGCAGAGTGATGAAAACTTGGACCTACCTGGGTTGAACAGCACAGCTCCCTTCAGATAGGCATACTCCTTCGTACTGATATCAACACTCCAGCACTTCTTCAGAAAAGCTTTAATAGCTTCGATGTCCAAGACGGAGACCCCAGCAGCTGCCCTATTCTGGCCAGCCAGAACCTCGCTCTGCCTGTCCGGCAAACCCGTGAGGATGCGCTGCAGCATGCTGGGCTCCACGGTCTCCGTCGTCTCAAAGTCCACCCTGTCTTGCGCCAGTCCCAGCACCAGCAGAGGCGCCCATCCGCTTCGGATGAGCATCAGCTGGTCGTCCTCCGGTAGTTCACGAAAACAGGGCACGTTCTTAACGAACCGCAGGGTCTTCACCAGAACCGCGGAAGCGGCTTTGCACGTCACCTGCGGGGATCGAAGGACGCCTCGGCGCCGCGTGGAGCCGCAGGAGCAAGCCTGCTGTCGGAGCTCCAGCAGCGAGGCGGGGACGGAGGAGGGGGTCTTCTGGAGCAACTGTTGCAGTGTTTGTTGTTGGGAATATGGCTGTTGTTGCGGCTCCTCTACAGTCACAAGGCTATCGCTCTTTAAAATACTGTAGAGAATGCTGTTGTTGTTTCGGCCGCTGGCACCCCGACAGCGACAGCCCTCCAGCATGGCCATGACCGCTGGCTGCTCTGCATGGGCCGGAGCTCCGCGCGCTCTGCAGTCTCTTTGAAGCGCCGGAGGTCAGTGACAGAGGTAGCGCTGTTTTCCTAGCCCCTGATAGCCCCGACTGAAGGGCAGCCCGTTTATATTAGCTCCTGTTTGTCCCCGCGCTTTGAGAGCTCGTTCAGATTTTCTGCATATTCCTCCTCCCCAAACTCACTCACCTCCTTCCTCTCCCTCTTTCCCTCTCTCCCTCTCTCCGCTCGAGAGAGAACACCTCCCAACCCCAACC
>JBBBVU010000013.1:10807997-10828791 GCA_037177055.1 Atherinosoma microstoma
TAGATAGATAGATAGATAGATAGATAGATAGATAGATAGATAGATAGATAGATAGATAGATAGATAGATAGACAGACCAAATGGACCAAAATACACCAAATACTGTAGCTCTCACACTGAGATCTGTTTCACTAGGTCACAATCCCTCTCTTTGTATAAACATCTATTGGAAAGTGTAGCATTCAGAAGTTCACATATTTTAGTTAGAACAGTAAAAATGAAAGATTATGTGTAATGCCTGGATTCAGTGAGACCACGGGGAGCCTCATCATGGGCATTGGATCTAATGTAGTTTCAAGGAATCTAAATTCTGATCAAGTGACAAAATAATTCTTTACTTAGGTGGGAATATGTGGAAAAATTGAGGAAACTTTGCAAAAAGCTAGATGCGTCAACCCAAATACTGAAAACAAAAGTCAAATTTCAGAGCAAAGTGAAGTTAAGTAAGCACTGACATACTCATACTCAGTTCAAGACTTGTATAATAAATGTTAATCTTTTGAAATCAAGTTCCATCAAATACCCTGAGACTATTTGGTTCCACTTGCTGTAGAAAACTGTGTTTGAGTCTTGTGAGTCTATAATTGTTCTTTTTACATTTGCATAAAGACTGATACTGAGTTGTCCTTAAGTTTCACTAACAATAACATGTACATTTATGCTTTTACGTTTGCATTGTGCGCCCTCATTTGTTTAAAACACAGCTCAGTGACACATTTAGCCTCACCCTGAATAAACACAGCTTTGCTCATTGTTTACGTCAGCTGTGAACTTCTCACTGAATGTGGGTAAACAGCATACGTAACATACGCTTGTGATAGGATGGTTCATCGTCTGTTTGCCTCTGCTCTTGTAACAGTGTTCAAGGTTGGTGTGCAAACACAAGGTCACCATGATTGCATCAAACAATGTAGCAGATATGTGAGGTTTTAGGTCAGACATGAGTGAGTTTGCCATTGCAGAGTGATGGGACGTGTTATGTAATTAAACATATTGTACTGTGACATGGCTCATTCTTTCAGTCATTTAGGCGGACACTTGGCAAAGCAAAATTATTTATAAAGTACTTTTCTCATTACAATTCAAAATATGCAATAACATAACATATATTCATCAATATTAACCTAACATGTTCTTTAGACAACAGAGTACGGCTGATGTACAATGGATAGCACATAGCTTCCATGCTATGTGCAGCAGAGCTAACAGCCTGTTCTAATGTCTTTGCCATTGTTGGATAGTTTTTATTGCAGCTTGGCCCTTTGCATTCCCTGGAAACCTTCCTTTAAAACAGTGGTTCTCAAACTAGGGGTCAGGACCCCCACAGGGGTCACAAGGTAATTTCAAGGATTCGCCAGATAATTGTAAAAAAAATATATAGCCTATATCAAGTAAAAATTACTGTCAAAATTAAACCATTAATGCAGAGATAAATTAGTGTAAAATTAGTATTTAGATTTTTTTTACACATTAACGCATGAACAACAAAGTTCACATGCAATACAAATTTTTTTAATTTTATTATAATTATCTTGGTGAGAGAAGCTGATTTAGGGAATGTGGGTGCTTTGTTACAGGGGGGAACACAATCCATCAAAAAACATTTTATCCTCCTTATTGATAAAGATTCTGGCAGTTTCCAGTTTCGCATTTAGAGGATGACTGCAGGATGAACCAGTTGTTAAATCACACCACACAATTAACCACTCAGTTGTCGAAGGGCCCCCAAACACCAACGTATGTGGTGTTGTGGGTCTTGTGGTTCGTGGCTCAAAAAGTTTGAGAACCGCAGCTTTAAAAGAAGCTAATGCTGCATAAGAAATGTTTGCAATGTTGCTACAAACAGGGACAGATAGGAAACACATAAGCAAGAGGAAAATCTTAATAATTACAACAACAAAAACTTGAAATGACTTTGTGAGATGAGGACAGAAAATGAGAATATTAAACTTTTAAAATGTAATTAAATAAGTTAATATATTCAGATCCAATATTTTACAGAGCTAATAAATATTTCTAAATTTCTGAAGTAGCAACAGCTGTAACCCATGTTTTTTAACAACAGACCCAGTAATAACACAATATTTACAATGGGTCTGATGGTTTTTTGGTCTCAGTTTAATGTTACTTGGGGCGGCTCATGGCAAAGCCAGCTGTTTATAGACAACTCGCTGTGTTCAGTAAATACATACTTCTTTTAAAGACATTCGAGGAATGACAAGCTTTCTGAGTTAACATTATTTTAGTACAAAGGTAGCCTACAAACTAACTTTTATTGATTGCATGCGCATCTGTGTTCGTGTAATCAATGTTTAGAGCAATCAATGTTATGTCTGGGGAAATGACAGCTGACAGGTGATCATTTCGAGAGATCATTGAGAAAACATTAGAAATAAAAGATTGTTCACGAGTCTCCAATCACGAGTCTGAGTCAAGTCTCCATTCTTTGGAGTGAGAGTCCAAGTTGAGTCTGAAGTCACTGTATATGTGACTTCAGTGTGACTGGATTCTGAGTCCCAGACTCAAGTCTGGCTAATTCTGCTTCCACCTTGGATCCTACTTTTACTCTGAGCTCTCTCCAGCCAGTAAAAATCAGTCCAGTGATGACATTCTTATTATCTCTTGCTCTGTCTGTTTCTCTTTCTTTTCTTTGTTTCTTCCAATAATGTCCTCTTGTGTTTATTTGATGAATCAGCCATGGTGACCATTCAAAACCACCAGTGTGTTTATATCCAGTTACTGGCCAGTGATGTGGTGCTATAAAGCAAAATGGTGCTGTAAAGTGACGCAACATTCCGGTAAAAAAAAAAGCGAATTGGTATTTTTCAGCCTCACTATGCTGCAGGGTAACATTTGCATAATGTATACCAGTGTACCATCAAAATGAATAAGAAATATATTTTTAAGGTCAGAAAATGAAATTGTGCTACATCACTGATTTTTCCCTTATGTGTTCAACCAATTGATATACACCTAAGTTGTCAAAGTTTGACAGACAACAGGGGACAACATGTTTAATAAATGAGTTTCAGGGACTGTAGACTATAAAAGTCTGAGCAGCAAGTATGCACCAGAAACCAGGGGTACACCAGCTCACACTCACTATCAAGGTAGATTCCAGTTGGTGTGGATACATGGAGTGATGAGGCACAGTGACATCCATTCTGGGGCATGATGCCCTGAAAAGTGCAGTTTCAGGCTGTTCTCAGGCCAAGCATGGGAGGCTTGAGATGCACCAGACCTCTTGGCAACCAGCTGCCAACAAAATGACCTGAGCATAACTTCTTAGCTTTTATGATGTCAAATATACTGAGATTTGGACATGTGCCACATGAATATAAACCAGGCAGTAAGACTATAACATTTATACTGTAAAACCTTTGGTTTGCCAAACAATGAAGAGTACTGTATAGTTAGTGAAAAAAATCCCAGTTCCTCTGCCTGTCATTACCCCAGTTGTACAAGTATCTATATATTATTTGTGTTATGTGTCCTCAGCTTGGTTGAAACACAGCAGCAGTGCTCTCATCAAAGGGCTCATTTGAACATTGACCTAGTAAAAAGTTTGACTGCTGGCAAAAGCAATTTTAATTACTTTTTATAATGTGATCAAAGTGATTCAAGCATTGCAATAAACAATTAAACAGAGGGCCTACTTGTTAAAACCATAGCTTCAGATTTTTTTAGAAAGCACACTTTAATGACTAAATGATAGCAAATGCAGACATAAACACAGATTATATGTGTTCAAAGGCCTTTCTAAACACTCTTGACATCTAACAGCCCAGTTTCACCATGAAATATGTAACAAGTGTATTGTCTACATGTCCAAAATGTAGTGCTGTCACAATCTATGGTTATGATTTGTGGTATTTGTGGGAATCTGTTTATGAATTGTAAGATGCATAAACCGTAACCATGTATTTTGTAACATCTAAACCTTACCTTGTACTGTTTTGATCCTAACAATAACTAATTGAATGTAAATAATAGAAAATCTCTGATCTTTTTAGGACCAAAAATAATGGCTATAGTTTTTGCTCATCCAGGTCTTACTGATTTATTTACTCAGGTTTAATTGATAAATAGAATTGTGTATCATCAGTGAAAATGTTTATCATGTTTTATGACGATGTTGCCCAAAGGAAGTATTTATAGTTAAAACAAAAATGGTCCAAGTCCGGAACCCTGTTGAATACCAGAACCAGAAGTTTTATTTCAGACACTTTTTGACAAAACACAATATAAGACAATACAAACAGTAACAAAACAAATAAACATAAATAAGCAAGCCCCTCAGAAGTTTCAATTAGCCTGTTATACTTCAATTTGTTGTCCAAAAAGGGGTGTATAAAAGTGAACACTTATTATATCCCACCCACTCACCTTTTTTCATTATGGGTCAGTCAATTTCTCTTTAACATTTTTCTTTACTCAAAAAAAAAAACAATAACAAAAGAACAATATTATATTAAAGACAACCAATGGTTAGCATTGCAAATAAAGTAAAAAAAACAAAAAAAACAACAACAACAACAAAAAACTAACCAAAAACATAATATTAAAACAATTAAACAATTGATCAACTGTACACCCTGGACAGTAGTCAAGCCTGATAATGATAATATACTCACGCCAGTCACTTTCTTAGGTACACCTTTCTAGAACCAGGTTGGAGCCCCTTTGCCTAAAGAACTGGCTTAAATCTTCATGCAATTATCATCAACACGCAGTAAACATCTCCCCATCCTTGTTAATATTTTAAACAAATTTAAAACAGGATCTGGTTTCTCTATATTTAAATAATTAAAATGTCTAGATGCAGGATAATCTTTGCATTTGACTTGTGGTGCTTTAATAATCTTGTGAATGCAGATTAGTGTCACATTTACTGTTTTACATTTGATTAATATTTTTGTTTCTGTTCTAAATTTTGTTTGTTTTCTGATAAATATACACATAGCACACACCCACACACACACACATTTACATGTGTGCGCACATACACACACTTACACACAGTATTAATTAGGGATTTCATTTTGATGGTCTACCTAAGGTTTTGTTTTATTTATAAACATGATGTTTATTTCTTGTGTAATTTTTAATCTTTGTATTTTAGTTTTTAAATGTTAAGGTGAGATATCTTATAACCCGATAAGGAGTTTTCATCTCACCTGCACAATCTGTTTTCTTAATTATATTTTTACATCAATTATTTTTATATTGTGCAAATAAATAAAATAATAAAATAGATTCAACAAGATGTTAGAAATATTCCTCTTTTACCAGAGCAACATTGGGTATAATCATCTATTCCTAACATGATGTGCCTATACTACTAAAGTCCTGCCCACTGCCTGCTGAGCAGCAGTGCTTGTAGATTCGTCTTTCTCTGATGGGAGTCGGCTCTCCTCATTAGCTATAAAGAAACTTTACCAATTCATAACCCACCAAAAATGGCTAGTGAGTTTTTATTTATACCCGCCATATTGAATTTTAATCCATATTTGGCAGGTTGGTGATTGTTAATTTAGAGCCTTTGTGACATGATAACATCATACAGTTATTGCAGATTTGTCAGGTGCTCCTCCATGATAAGGATCTCATCCAACACATCCCAAAAGTGTTCTATTATATTGAAATCTGGTGATTGTGGAGGCCATACAGTGAACTTATTCACATGTCCATGCTTTTTTTGTTTATGCTAAAATCTTACTGCACTATCTGAATGCTTTAGCTGAAATCAAGACTCATCGGACCATGCAACATTTTTCCAATCTTCTATTATCCAATTTTGTTGAGTCTATGTGAATTCTAGCCTCAGTTCCCAGATCTTAGCTGAAAGGAATGTCACCCGCCGTGTGTGTTCTGCTGATTTAGTACAGTAGCACAGACATGGTTGTGTCATCAATGCAGATAATGCTGTGTTCACGGTTACTATTGAAGATTACCATTTAATATGACATGCCTATTTCAAGGTTTTATTCTTAGATTAAACAGTTTCACATTTGCAATATTGCAATCAGTGTGAGAAGGATTATCTAAAAAATACATTTTATCTCTGTTTATGCTGCCATTTTCATAATTGTTAAATCTTTGTAAGACAAAAATATTAATGTTGACAAATATTTCATCTTAGATAACTTGGATATTGGGGCGACAATTAATCTTAATCGGGACATCCCTAAAAGATTATATGTGCATTGTAAATGTGATATTATTTAAGTTTCATCTTACATCACCGGTATACAACAACATCTGTAATTCACAGAAACAGAATTTACTGAATCAGCAGAAGAAAAAAATATCCCTGACATATAATAATCATCAATATACAAGTTATTGCCTTATAGAAAGCCATATCAAAGTCCAATAATCTGTTACCTCTTACTTTTGATTTTTGACTCCATCAGCTCTAAGGAAATTTACATCTGGGTCTTGAATTGATTTTTCTTTCTCCTGCCTTTTTGTCCTGTGCTGGTGGTGTATAATAAGCTTGTCATCCTTTTCAGAACCACTAACTGCTTTAACTGGAAATGTTCCTCATAAAAACAGCAAGTGTAGGTGATCACAGTGAAGTTGTGGAGCTGAGAATTTGAAAACGACTCTACTGTGTCAGTCTGAGGACCCATATTTCATCACTATGCACAAACCTTTTCACTTTACATGCCTTCATTTGATTTGTTACAAATGGGAAATATTGATTATAACTTTAGATTAAATGTCATGAATGAGTACAAATCTTCTGCACACAATAGGTTTACAGGACATCAAATGATTTATTTATACAAACACAAAAGTCAGATAAACCCTTGTCTTTAAAGTACTGCAGAGAAAGTGAGCGGCCCCGCGTCGAGGCGGGACACTGCAGTTTGTGGCGTCCTTGTTGTGTATAAACTGTGTGGTGAACATATGCCACTGGGATGTGAGCTAATTAGCCAAGGTTGAGTGGGACTGTAGGGCTGGGGGTGGAGAAACATGTAGAGGGGAGGGAGAAGAAGAAGCGAGGAGAAGCGGCCAAGGTCAAACCCATAAGCGTACATGTGCTACTGAATACATACAGCACAGTAGTCCTTCAATAGCACTCTGAGGGGCTCATTCATTCAGTGACCATCTTCACTCCAGCAACTTTACGCCAGTTATCTGCCTTGTCCTCGCTGATCTGGTTATCTTAACCACATGTATGTCACACCATGAAATAATGCTCCTCTTTTTATTTATAGCCCACACTGGAAACAAAGGGAAGACATGCATGTATTACTGTCTGTGGATGATGTGATGCATGGAAAGTGAAATATGAAAGAGCCATGAAGTGAAAATTTATGTTCCTCCCATGTCATTGTTTATTGGTCTCCTAATAACTACAGTATGAATATTTTGCCTTACAGCATATCGAGGACAGGGTCATGTTTGCATAAGGAGGTAAATTATGATACCAATAACAGTGTTGGAGTCCCAGGAAGAGGCAGACAGACAGAGTGAGGTGAGGGAAAGCATGGAGAACAAGCAAAAGAAAACATGTGAAGAAAAAAATCTGATATTTGATGCAGACACATCTTTAGAATAAAGAAGAAAAATAATTAGTTAAGAAGATATTGAATTAGAAAAGTAAATCATTTTTCTTGCATTTGCAAAAATTGTAATTAGATTTTTTTGTGAGGGGAAAATGAAATGAGAATTTGAAATCAGTTGTAATTTTGCACCGCTTGAGCAACAACAAAGATCTTTTCATGTTTTTGTTGTTGTATGGGATTCACCGGAAATGTGCGCTGTGTCCATTTTCTTTGCGTCCTTAAAAACTGCACAAACACAGATCCACAAGGCCTTGAAAATTTAATCTTTTCAATCTTTTAATGTTTCAAAGGGAATTTATTTAACTTTTTTTTTAACTCTTGAAGAGCTGTAAAGTCACATGTCTTCTTCTAAAACCTCTGAAACTACATTCTGAAAACAATTTTTATCCAACTTTATATGGTATTTCACCCCACCTTCATATCAAAGGGCAATCCAGTTTCCTCAATTCTTCTATTAAGAGGACTGGAATGAATGATTAGTTTTATTTTGAGGATAAAATGGGCTGAGCAATTATTAGAACTGGGGCAAATACTGAATTGGGGGGGTGTTTTCAGCTGAGCTTTATGTTTACTGGTGAGTATTTATGTTTTCGGAATAACTTGTGTCACATAGCCCGGCTTTATTTGAGTGAAAATGAACACATCAGTGTTAATTGCTTAAACCGTTTGTCTTTGTGATAAATAGAGGGAGGGAAAATACTGAGATAAGCTAATGTGGACCTGTGTATTGATATGCATGACTGAGGTGTAACATGGACGACATGCTCATGTTAAAGAGTCTTATGGCATAAGGTTAGAAAAACACCCCCTCCTTCCTCAAAGTCTCTTTGTTCTGGCCCTATAATGCTCATAAAACATCTACCTGATTTCAGATATTTTCTAGGCTGGGATGAGTCTTTGATGATCCGGACTGTACTGCTTTCACATCTTCCGCTGTAGATTTCTTGCAAAGAAGGGAGAGCTGGTCTGCAGCATCCCTCCACAGTATGGTTCTCTCTCTACAGGGATTTGCAGTTCTGCACACAACTTTTGCCAAACCTGGTGCTGTTGGACAGGATGTGTCCAACAGTACCAGAGTAGAAAGTCTTTAGGGTAACTGGGGAGGCCACCAATCCTCCTCAGCTGTGTTAGACTGAAGAAACGAACATATATCAGCACAAATATGAGTTTTTTTTATCAGCACCACTGTTTAATCTCCTAAATGACTACATATTCATGCCTTATGTGCAACAGGTTTTTGTAGCATCATTATAATGTCCATACAGTTTTCTGTCAGATAGTTTACCTTGAAACACTTGTTTTCACTTTGCTCAGTGAGTTAGACAGAAAATAATGGGCAACAGTCCAATAACACCAACTGTTCGCTTTTGAAAGACCCAAATCAGCCTGTGTTGGCCCTTTCTGTCAAACATTGATAGTGAGCATTGTTTGAACAAACAAAGCAGTTCAGGGTCTTCAGTTATGACAACAGACTGTATATTTAAAGTATGCCTCATTTCACCTGTATTAATCTAATCCTTGATTCTTTTATAACAAGTCTTTTTTTCCAATTATGCCTTTCTTCTTTTTTACCTTTCCAAGTTCATACGTTGGCCTTGTATAACTGAAAAAAATTATTTTCCACATCATTCTGCCTCTTCTTTACAATTAATTTGCACCAGTTTTGAAAAAAAAGTCTCCCTTTTCAAGGCATTGATTTCTATACATGTTTGCTTTTGCCAAGGTCTTCACTAAATGTTAGGTAAACTTGTTGAACTTCTTGTTTGGCAGCAGTCTTTGCTGACCTACTTTAAAGAGAATGATGCTGTAAATACATCTCTAGCAATATTAAAATCAATGATAGCTGAAGTGGATTACGTAAACTGATTATCTGTCTGCCCTCAAAACTCCCCCAATGTCAAAGCAATCAGGAATCTGTGGTGTGCTGGAAATATAAGTCTGATCCATGAAAAAAAATATACCTTGCAGCTTACATGACAAAGGTTGGGTCACACAAACAAAGATCTGTCAAATCTATCAGATTAGATATTAAAGGTAGGGTACGAGATCCTGGAAAAATGGTTCGAGCAAGCTACATTTCGGAAATACGCAATTCAAAAGTCCAACCCTCTTTCTTCAGACTTTTCTCCAAAGTCATGCCTCCAGAGCACGGTAACTCCATATGTCTAAGAGGAACAGGGGGAGGGGGGAGGGACAAATGGCAGTTGAGGTTGATAGACATGTCACCATCCAATCGTTTAGAACAGTCTGTTTAAAATGATTGGATGGTGCTTTTTCAGTCCTGTCCCTTCCACAAGTGATTAAAATATTTCATTTTTGAGTTAGACTATTTAATTAATTGGCTGCAATCGGGGTGTGAAGGGGACTTCAAGCAATGTAGTAAAAAATGCTCCTGGAAAACACCTCCTAGCCTACCTTCAATGCTTCTTCTGCATCCCTCTGTAATGCTTAATGTTTTATGTAAAGCACCTTGAATTGTCTTGTACATGAAATGTGCAATACAAATAGACTTACCTTGCCTATCACAGCACTGCCTCCAAGACAGAAACGTAGAATGAAAATCCTTTAGTTAATTTTCTTTTTCATCACGAAGCTGTTGCTGCAGCCAAGCACCTAGCTCAGTGAAAAAATGATACAATAAAATATTCCTCAGAAATAATGAATTAGATGGAAATTAAAAAGACGAGAGCCACTGCTGAACCAATGTAAACAAAATGCGGGTTCCTCTAAAATGGCAAATCAATCCCACACTTCTGAGCATTGTAATGTTGATGTGCATTCTCTCTTTTTTTATGTTTTTTTCTTTAAAGATAAAAAAAAAAACCTTTAAAACTATTTCTTTATCCCTTCTAAGAAAACAAAGATGACATTTAAGCTAAGAAAATGCTCATGATAAGTTAAGAAATAAAAACTTATGTGAAAGTACAGGATGAATATCAGCCATCTCTTTTAGGAGAGCTGAAGACAACAGTTATTGAGCTGTGTAGCAAAACATCTCGTGAATACATCCAAATCTAGTGCTTTTGCATCCTGTTTCTCAATACTGAGGACAATTAAATTGCTTAGATAATCATCTTTGCATTGATATATCTAAAAAATAAAAACTGGACACACATTTGCATTAGATTTAATGAGAAAATGTGTGCAAATCTTTGACAGTATATGTGTTGTGACCATTAGAATGATCTAATACAGTTTCTCAGCGTTTCTCCATATTTAGTAATACCACAATTACTTATAAAATAAATTGGCTACACAAGTAAAGCTTGAAAACATGTCATGTTATTGTGTGCCATCTAATGTCGCTGCACTGGAATTAATACGGAGAATAAAAACAAAACAATAATAGGTTGTTCTTTTGACTTACCATCATTCTCTCCATCATCAGCCTCCTCCTCCCGCTCTGCTTCTGTCCATTCTGAATTTCGAACCTTCTCTCCCTCATCCCTCACACTCAAATCTTTTACCTCATCTTCACTTCTTCATGTGTTGCTCTCTCAGTGGTCTTCTTGAATTATGACCCTACACTCTCTACAATTCTTTATTTTCGTCATTTCTCTCCTTTACATTTTCCTGCTCATTCTGCACATTTTCCCCTTTACACTCAAATTTTCTTCACTCCACAAATGTTCTTGTTATTGTGGCAACTTTCAAGCATCAAGATTTGTAAATTATTACACAAAACCATAAAAAGCCTGTGATAATATGAAACCAGAAATTATTCATCACATGCACGCACAAGTGGCACAAGCAGTTACATTTAGACTGCTTACTCTCATTGTAGCCCGTTATTTTCCTAGTTTGACATTAAGGATGTAGCGTGGTTTAATTGATCAGCCTCACTGCTGTGATATTGATCACACAGAACTAAAACTTCGGCCTGTGAAACAGCAACTCTCAACCATTTTTTAATACCTAATCTCTCCATTAACAGCTTTTGTGGTTATGTTTTCTCTAATCAAAACTAACCAGGGAAAAGATTTTTTCTAAGGTGAGTGAACCCATGGTTTGGTGGAGGTCTGCACTCTTGAGTGTTTATAGTTCAATCTTTGTTCATCTGATTTTTTGTGTCTTCACTGACCAGCTGTATTGTATTTAGAAAATAAATCAATCAAATTTTAGCAAATCGAGAAACTGACAATAGCAGTAAAAAAAAAATGTAAAAGTTCAAGAAGAGGCAAAAAAGTAGATAACTGTTGAATGTGGACGTAACACTATTCTGTGCAAAGAGGGTCAGAGACATCAAGGGCCTTTTTGTTCTAGGGAACCTTGGCAATTCAATCCAGTCCTACCAACAGAAAGAGATCTAACAAAGGCAGATCTTGTGTTCCTATATTTCTTTAGATAATGTTTGTATGAAGAAATAGGAAAGAAAAAGGTTTTCTAAAACCTTAAAGTTTCAGAAACTATTCCCTCTTTGCAACATTCCAACATATGCAGAAGTGTCATGCTGCATTTCATTGAGATGATGAACTTAAATCACTTGGGGGTTAGTATCCCAACGCATGTGGCTCATCTCCTGTCTGTGGAGGAAAGTCACAGTAAATATTGGGGATAGCCAACAAATGTTTAGATATGTTTACATATAAGACAAACTAATTTATAATGAGACCTTAAATGCGTGGGTATAAATGCAATCCCAAAAGGTTGTGAGTTACAAACTATTACATGTTTGTTTATATTAAGGGCATGATTGTTTAACATGTTTGAGTTTTTTTTACTGTTGATTTGCGTTTTTTGAATAGAAGAGGTGAATGATAGCCAGATTCATCATAACATTACATTCTTTATTAAATCTACCCAGTAAGTGGAGACACCAACTTTTATTTAGATACATGCAGGTCAAACCTTCACTAATTAAAGAATACAAGACAAAAACACTAACCTAGTAGGAGCACCTAGGGCTCCGCCCACAGTGTCATAGCATCTGTTAACTGTATACAGCAAGAGTTAGGTAGGACCAGTCCATTTTTAAACTCATCTTCATATTTGCAAATCTGCCAATCAAAGAACTGCCAGTGTTGTAGTCCTTGAAATTTTTTTCTCATTGTTTCTATTGCAGTTTGCAGCATTGCAATTTGCTGCTGCTCAGATGAAAAGATCCTGACTCTTTGGACTGTTAGAAGTTCACATTTGCTAGCAGACTAAATGATGAAGGACTGCTGCCCGTAATACAGAAATATTTCAGACTGCAAGTATCATTCTGAGTGATTATTGGAGGCCTAACCCCAGACTGAGACAACATAGATATATTATCAAGTCGATCACTGGAGTTTCTTGTTCACCAGCTACAAGGAAAACATGCTCAGCATTTTGAGAGATACAAAAAGACATTTAAGCAAGAAGTTGGTCATTTTCATCATGAGTGACAGTTCTTGATTAATGATGATGAGTCTTTAATAAAGCAGCAACCACTGCCTCCCACATGCTGTTCAAAGAGGTGTATTGTCCTCCCTCACTGTGGATGTAAACTCTGAGAAGCGTTCACATAAACTCAGTTGTATTTAAGCCAGGGGAGGAAGGGGGCAGGCCATTATTCAGTCATGTTGTTGTCTTGCCAAGTAACTGAGTACTTGGATGCCTGTGTTGGATGTTATCCTGCATAAAGATCGTGGCCTCCCTGAATGATGAATACTCACAGCTTGAAGAAAGTGTTTTCCACTATTTGTCACAATTTGGATTTGTCTCTTTGGCTCATTTGGCTTTTGAAAAGGTGTAGGGAGCGACTGCAGCCCAAACCAACACCCCTCCTGGACTCATCAGTTTCATTCAGATTAATTCTCACTTCATCTCTATAACATCTTTGAGAATCCTCCTTCATACCTTAAACCAAGTGATGGCACTGCTTAAACACAACTGAGAAATGACAAAAGAATTGGTATTGAACATGTGTGTAAACACACAAATGACTGAAAGCATTCCAGCCCCCCTTGACTTTTCATCATCCTGAGAATTTTGTAGCTAATCAAAGGAAATTCTTTAGAATCATGTCTCTACTCTTCTTTATTCCTCTCTATCCTTTCCCATTCCTATTTGTCATTAATCCATTTGTCTCTCCTTTCACTCTTCTTTATCAGGTGCCGTCTGGGGGAGCTTTTCTAAAAAGCCGGGGTCACTGACATCCTGATTACTTACCCCCTATTTTGAGAGTTCTCAAACTGGCACATGGTCATGACACCCCAGATAATGAATCTCATAAACGTCATCCTACTATGGACTAAACTCACATTGTTGGGGTTTTGTTCTTGCTCATGAATAGAGCTGTAAATTCGTGGTGGAAAAAGGAACTGTTTTGTTATATCATTTTTCAAGTTAAGCTCATTCATAAATGGGACACAAGAACAAGGGATAAAAGACTAAGTGTGTCAAAAAAGCCTCAAAATTCGGTCAGAGAGTGTGTATATACTTGCTGATGATAACCATTATCAGGCCAGTTTTACTTTAATAACAAAAGAGCATGATATTAAAGGGCAGCTCTGAGAACGTGCATTTTAAAAACAAACATAAACTGAAGAATAACTCATTTAACATAGTCATTTTGTTAAAATCAGGAGAAATCATACAGCTGGAAATGTAAAATATTAGTAAACTAACAAACACAGAGAATAATCTCAATAGTAGAAAGAACATGTGGTTAAAATCTGTCTGTCCAGCCAACTGACAAGTACATTCACATGGGGACTGCGTGCGGTGATATATAGTCAAACATGAACACATTATGTTTCCCAGCTCTTTGAGAGCACAGATCCTGCTGCTCCGCTGTCTCTCAAGGTTTCTCTCTGTCTGCTCTGGCTTAACCAAGGTCACCCGCGCCGCTGCAAGCTCTCTGCAACCTTGAGCGGCTAACTGACCGGGAAATGTGTGTTCTCCCGTTCCACCACCTATGTATCCCAGTGTCAATCAGCCAGATACACACCAGGGCTGTCATCAAATGTTCCAGCAAGCTGCCATATAGGGACATTGGGTCACTCCAGCAGATTTCATCTGAAAACAAAGCAAGTTAAATAAAAAATAAAAAATAACAGCAATGTTTGCATTAGTATCTAATTCTGTAACAAGGCAGGTGGATCTTGACTATCTAAAGGTGCTGACAAATTATGATAATAAGTAAACCTTCATGATTCCTGCAATTAACAAGGCTACATATGAAAAGGTTTTTAAATAAAAGCAAGTCACAGAGTGCTACAGGCTTAAAAGCCACAATAGTGAAAGTGTATCTGGGACCTTGGTTTAGATATGAAATTTTGCAGCCTTGCCTCTACTACCCTTCATGTTAAAAGCTCTTCATGACAAAGAAATTACTTTATGGACCTCTGAAAGACACTCCAGTGCCTCAGCCTCCCTTTTAGTTCCATTGCTAAACCATGAGAGAAACGTTTTATTTTTTTTAATTTCTCCAGCTTGCCTTTCGTGTTATCCGGATCTGTCCTTACTCTCATCCACCGCTTCTCTCTCTCCCACTTGACCACAACTGTACTTTCCATTTAAAAGAAAAGCTACTAATTACACATCTTTCTTTAATCCTTGTCCGTTTTTTCATTTCTTTCTCTTTTGCAGAAGTCAAACATGGTAAAATGTTTGTAGATCTGTCAAGAAGGGCAGAAATTATGCGCATGATTTGCTAAATTTTGGTGAAGTGTAGGTTTTGTGAATAAATGCAATGAGGGAGCCTGCTCTTTGATGCATTACCTTCAACCCTTTTAAACAATCCTGCTAAACAACCTCTGCTGGAACAACAGGTCTGCTTTTCATTTGCCCAAGGTTTGTGGAAATCAGTTTATTTGAATGTGCTCACACTGCCAGGCTTGGCATTGGGAGAATCAGATTTATATGAGTATTTCTGTTTAGGTCTTTAAGAACTTGGTTCTTTTAACATCTACCTGGAGTGTTCTAACCCGATAGAAGCAGGAATACCAAACATGTGTCTCTGCAGCCTTGAGACTTCAGAGGACTCTGACTATGCGGCACTCAGCTCAGTAAACACAGTTTCCTCCTGTGGCTTTCTGTTTAGACAGGAAACAAGGAAGCTGATCAAACACCGGCTTAGAAGGCCATGGCCAGACTGGGCTGGAATGGAGTTGCAGGTCCTTCAAATCACTTTTTAAAAAATGGGGTGGGGGAGTGGGAGGGTGTGAATATTACTTGTAATGTGTAAATGCACTTGTTTTCTGCAATGCCAAGTGATTCGTTTGTACAATTTGTGCAACATTTTTCCCAGATACGCCGCACAGATTAGATATTCCTATCTCAAGCACAAAGCAGTATCACAAGCACAGTGTAAAATTTGGTGTTAGATCACGACTGCCTGCGTGCTACAGATTTACAGCCCAGTCCTGATGACATCATAGTCTCAGAGCAGGAGAGTGCAGATGATAAGAAGCATTAGCTGGATAGATACACAGCGGCAGAACGAGGAGGAGGGATTAAGGAGGCAAAGGGGAAGAGAGCTTGATAAATTAGGTGATAATGCTCCCCCCTTGTGACTGTTTAATAAACTGCAGACTTTATTATAAAGTAATGGGTGTATGTGGGAAATCGAAACATTTATCTTTTAATACAAAACAATCTGTTCCCAAGTAGCTGATTTAAATGTGGCCAAAGGTTGTTTGTTTTTTTTCAAGTGCATCAACTTTTTTACTTTAAGTTCAATTCTAATGTGCCTAGAATGCTACTTTATGCTTTGTATTTCTCTTTCACAACATCGCTAGAGAAAACACTGTTTTCCTTATTCCACTACTGTTATTTAACAGCTTTAGTTACTTCTTAAATTTTCCACCACATAAGCTCTTGAAATACAGCATTTTAAAAACTTTTTGGCATCTATCATGTATCATCCAACAAAAAGCAGCATGTGGTCATAGTCGTCATTCATAGGGATATTTCTTGTAAACTTCTCAAATGGTTTTATTTGAATTTGAGTTCTTCAAGTGTCTAAAATCTCACAAAAAAATTCAAGATTAAAGAAAAGTTTTTCTTAAAAACATTCGCGCATTGGAGCTTTGTGTTTACATATTTTCTCTCTCATTAAACATCTAAGAATCCCTCCGATCTGTTATCCTTGTATGAAACATTTCATATAAAGTACTTCAAACCACCACATGTCGGTCACAGAGGGGTGCTTCACTGTTAATAATCTTTTGAAGTCATATACCAGTCAGCGGAACCTAAACACTTGTCTTCCTTAATACTTTACTGCAACTCTCTGCCAAATCTCATAAAACTATTTTTTATTCCCAAAACAACATATCAGATGTTAAAGCTGAGACACTTCATGGAAAATATTAGCTCATTTTAAATTTGATGGCAGCAACACATATCAAAAACAGTTGGCAAAGGAGCAACAGAAGGCTGGGAAAGTAATTGGAACAAATCAAAAACAGCTGAAGGAACATTTGAAAGCTAAATAGTTCATAGGCAGCAGGTCAGTAACATGACTGGGTTTAAAAGGAGCATTTCAGATTGGCAGAGCTTCTCAAATGTAAAAGTGAATTGGTGATGGGTTGAGGTTCACCAATTGGCAACAAAGCCTCCATCATGCACTGAAGAAGCCATATTTGAACATGATCCAGAAACGCTGCTGTCTTAAGTTTGCTCAACATGACAGCAGCAACTAAAACCTAAAATCTGTTAAACTGTTGGAAAGTTGTCAAGTAGCATGGACATGGTCTCCAGAGATAATACTTTATTACAAACTTGACTTTTTAATGCTTTGCAGTGGTTTGTGGGTTTTAGTGTTGTTGGTTTGTGTTTCATGTGTTCTTTGTTTTTCAGTTCTGTGACTTTGTTTAGAGAAGGGGTTGTTGCGAAAATGGTGGTCTGGTCCGAGCCACTGGTCCGAGCCCTAAGACCACGGTGTAATGAGTGGTCCTTGCCACTGGGAGGCATCTATACCAGTGGTCCCTGCCATGGACCACAGCAAGGATCACAGTGTAATGAGTGGTCCCTGCCTCATTAAGATTTTGCAAGGCCATTCCTGTACTCCCTGCTTAATCTCTTACACAATGGTTTTCAGTATTCTATTCTGAAGCAACTTTAACAGAAATTGCAGTGGGAGGACTTAATTTAATGAGAAAAGAGTGAATTAACAAACTCATTACTCCTTTGTTTGAATCTAAGATATTCCATAATTATGATAGACACATCAGACAACCAGCAGAATCTAAACTTTTCTCAATGATAAAGTCCTGTCTAATTTTATAAAATAGCCTGTACCAGAGTCAATGAAACACTTATAAATAACATCTATGTGGAATCAGACTTTGTAAAATGTCCCTGCCCAGGACCACTGTAATAAGTGGTCTCTGCCGCGTGGGGGGGCGACAAGATCAGTGGTCCCTGCCCAGGACCACTGTAATGAGTGGTCTCTGCTGCTAGGGGGCGACTATCTCAGTGGAGGATCATGGAGGAGGGTCCATGATCAAAACCACATTGAAGTTAGCCTACAATGATCAGAGGATTGTGGATGATGTGATGGTTCAAGAGGTAGGCCAAAATTTATATATATTTTTAAAATAAAAATTAATTTAATCTTGCAATTATCAGAACATATTTTGGTACCATTATGTTTGAATCCTTAAGTAATAATTAACTTTTACATCTTTATCAATCTTTCAAAACAACTTTCACTCTTGAAAATATACAGGTCAGAATCGACATTCTCACGACATTTGAGGGCATAACCAGGTACCAGACAGAAAAACTCTTCAGAACAGCAGTGGATGCGTAACATTTTTTGTGTAAAAAACTGTTATGATGTATGTGTCTGCTTTTTAAAACACTTTTAGGGCAAATGCTTAACATAGAGTAAAATCCGTGTATGTTAGGGTTGTGAGTAATTTTCAGTGCCCCCAGGAAATGGTTGGAAACCTTCCAAATTCACCCCATTTTATAATGCAGGATGGGTGGTGGTGACATGTAGGGTGTAAACTCTTAAACCAAACTAGTAAACTATTTACAAGATAAGTAGCAGCATGACAATAATACCTCCAGGAGGAAATGCAGAAGTGTTGTGGGAATAATAGAATGATGTGTAAGTTATTCTTTAAATGAATATTATTCACAAAAATGTTAGGTGATTAATAAACAGTCAGCATTGTAAACAGACCACCATAGTGGTGATCCAGAGCATTGATTTAGTTTAGGTCCATTTATAACACACAGTGAGTAATGTGCCTGCACACCTTCATTTCATCTTCCCCACATGTCAGAATGAACACATTGTCAGTTTATCCATTTAAAAACAACACGTGACCAAACTGCAATGACTTAAACAAAATAAAATCATAATAAATAATAGGCCTAAGTGAAAGCCAGTTAGTTCTAGAAAACATTAAGTGCAGCCTAGCAGATATTAGTGAATGCAAACGGGGTTGAACCATCTAAAAAGAAATATTAAACATGGTATTCCTTTTTTAAGAAGTTGAGTAATCCATGGGTGGTGGTTGGGGCATAAGAAATATTCGTCTGAATCAAAATCTATTGAGTAGCTCTCTGGTGATTAGTCTAAGGATCACAGCAAGGACCACTGATTTAATTGCCACCCAGTGGCAGGGACCTCTCATTACACTGGTCTGGACCATGGGACCAGTCATTCTAGTGGTCCGGACCAGATGTAGTTGGCAGGGACCACTCATAACAGTGGTTCAGACCATGGTCTGGACCAGACCACTATTTTTGCGACAACCCCTATTATCCTGCTTTCTGCTTCGGCCAAAATAGCCTACCTGTTGACAGGTGTAGAAGTCTGATAGAGAGTTACAGAAAACACCTGATTGCAGTGATCACCTCAAACGATTGTTCAACAAAATATTAGTTTATGAGTGACGTAATGTATATTAATTTCTCATATTTTGTGCTTTTTTTTCTAAAAATATTTCTATTGAACTACAATTCAAAAACAATGTCATGATTTTCATAAGATTTTTATATATTGTTACTTTTGTTAGTTTCAGCTCTTTTCAGGAACAGCAGATTTTTTTCATTCTTTCATGGAAAGGTAGGAATCATTTTGCATGCAACTTTATGTATGTGGTAACCTCAGGTAAAGGCTCTTGTACAGAGGTAGCGTTACAGCTTGACACACCTTTAAATGACCACTCGGGGGCGCTAACAGCTCAGCACACAGCATCCTGAAGTGTACAAGCATAGTGTGCAATCCATCTCAGTCTTCTAGCTGTTTAAAGCACTTATTATCACATGTTCACCTCTGTGTAGCAGATCAGATACGATACTGGGGTGAATATGCAGGATAAGATTTTTGTCATAATTTCTAGTATTTCTAGTCTAGTATCACTTCTATTTACCCACATGTCCAATCTTACCTGCTACTCTGGAGTCAGTCAGTCTGATTTCTGGAACTTACATCTGGTCATTTTCCCGACTGGCTTCTCCTTCTCATCGCCACCTCCTCCGAAGTATCTGCCAGCATCCCAACTCTGCTCAATTCATTGGAGTCTGATTGAGAAACTCAAACCCAAGACCAGGTCAGAGGTCAAGACTAGGCTGGGGCAGTCAACACTCTGTACTTTGCCTCAGTTCTTATAGCCCAGGTTAGAATTTAACTGTGTAGATTATCTATGGTAGAACTGAACTTTCATCATTAATTGGAGACCTACAACAGCATCAACATATTTTCTTTATGTTAAATTTCTAATGAGGATTTAAGCCGTTTATGTTATTATTTACATCAAGTTTCAATGTGAGACAACCAAGAAGCATCTAACAAGCCAATTCATAGTGATGTTGAGCAAAGACAACTTTCTCTAGTTGGAAAGAAAAACCAACAATGAACCCATAATTTCGGTATTTATCATTTTTAAGCATGTGGGCCTGTCCAGGTTCAGGTTAGAAAGCTGAATTAAAGCTGTGCTTTTAGATAAGATTGATGAGTCTAGATGACTCCAGATTAGCCATCAGTGATCACTTTCTGCTTATTCATGCGTGATTGTGATAATGTTAAATCCTCAGGGTTACTCGACCACACGGCCGTTCAGTATCTTTCCATCTGGGATGTAGGTCAAAAGTCTACCTCTCGCAACCACCTCGCGCTATTCATCTATGTGGTCATAATTTAGTTGTTCAGCTGTTGAAACACTGAGTGGAAAATCCCCACCACGTCAGCTGCAGTGACATGTTCTGTGTGTGATGTGACCTGGCCTGTAAACCACCACCGGAGCAGTGTCAACTAAAAAAAGAACTAATGCAATGTCCCTCATTAG
>JBBBVU010000013.1:10828891-10844832 GCA_037177055.1 Atherinosoma microstoma
TGTGTGTGTGTGTGTGTGTGTGTGTGTGTGTGTGTGTGTGTGTGTGTGTGTGTGTGTGTGTGTGTGTGTGTGTACGAAATCCATTTCACTCCTTGTCTTCCCTTCCATGGTTTTCCCTTGTGTTCCTTGCCTCTTTCAATTACTGTTTGTTTTGGTTTATTGCTCTATTTTCTTATTTTTTTCTTTTTTTTATTTACAAACTTTTTTATCCTGCCTATGCTGCACTTTTTGTTGTTTTTCAATCAATCACTATTTCTTACAGCTACCTGCCTTTTACCTCATCATCCTGTACTTGGATCCTTCCTCCTATCTCTTCTTATTTCACAATCTTGCTAAATCCTGCTGTTTCAAGCTCAAGACTTAATGTGGGCAAAAAACATTGGAGTATAAAAACAGTGATAATGTAAAACGTCAATCACTGTGGACATTTCAGATGTTTAGGTTTTTACATATCTTTCACATGATGCCATCGGGATGGAATTAACCAATAACAACAATCATCAGCAAGAAGAGCTTTAAACAGAAGGTGTGATGCACAAAGTGGTGTTCTCAACATCATGAGGTCAGTCTGGAATTACTTGAAGACGTGAGATTGATAGTAATTCTTTTTTTTTAATTATGTGTGTGTGTGTGTGTGTGTGTGCGTGCGTGTGGGAATAGGTGGTGTTGGTTTAAAATAAAAGCTTTGTCAGACCAGATCTATTTTTTTAGCAGAATTTTTTCACGACATTGAACATTATTCTGCACAGTGAAGGCCAGGAAAAGGAAGTAAGTAAAACATATTTTCAAGTGAGGTGGAAATATACAGTTCAAATGAAATGGTAAAGCCATGATGCACTTGGCTCCACCACAAAGTCATACACCTAACAGATAAATAAATACCAAATGTTGATTCTTATTTATAGGTCTACCAAGAAATACATAAAGCAGTAGCGTGGTGTTTTTGGTTGTACGTTACACAGTCTGAGATTAATGTTCTTTGGGGGGAAAAAAAGGGGAAATGCTAGTTTCTGTTTTCAGTTCCTGTTTATTGTCCTCCTCTGAGGGAATACTGCACAAAACAACACAACACATATTCAAGCACTCAATGCCAGTCAAAATGATGTGTAAATACAGCACAGTTGCATGTAATTAATTATTGAACAAAGACAAACTAATAAAGAAAGTGGAAATCAAGAGTAACATCTTTTTTTGTGTTAAACAAAAACGAAAGGCAGAATTAGAAGACTGTTCCTTGACCCCCGGATTACGTCTCTTTATTTTCTGTGAGCTGCTCTCTTGATGTTTCATTTGAAATTTGGAGGAAGGGAGTGCTGATCTCGCTTGACTGCATGTCACCAGCCACCCGCAGCAGGCAGCTCAGGACCATGTCCTTAGCCAGTCCGGCCTCCAGGTTGCCTTCTCGACTGAGCTGCAGAGTGATCTGGTCAAGGCTAGTCAAAACCAGCTCCGAGCAGAGTAGAGGGCAAATATTGCCAGCTTCGGAATCAGAATTTCCTTCTCTTACGATGTTCTCCATCATATATTGCTGGTATAAATCCAACAGCTTTTGCTCCAGGTAATGATTCAGAAAGGAGTTTGAGAACGGACCTTCTCGTCCCTGGAACAAAAAACTCCGATCGCGGCCGCTCCCTTGTCTCCAATGATTCGAACCTCTCCTCAACGGATACAGCAGGCTGCTCTGAGATGCTTGTCCTGGGGGAGAATCCTCCACAGCGGGGTGGACATCACAGGATTGAAGAAAAGGACCAACAGCCTGCGCTTCAGTACAAACCCGCAGCTCACCCTCATTGGCTGAGAGAGGCAGCACCTGGTCCCCTCCAATGTGGAGGTCACTGTAGTTTTTACAAATGCTCTGGCAGAATGAGGGAACTAAAAATGGCGTGTCGCCTCCACCTGAGCAAGCCTGCTCTGGGATCTTTATCTCTGGAGAGATCTGTCTGCCTGTAAAGGCTCCCTGGAGATTTAAGGACTGCAAGGGAGAAATGTACAACTCCAGCGAAGCACTCATGTTGTCTGAGCCATCTGTGTGCTCCACGGAGCTGTGATGAATGAGTGGAGCTGGTCTGCTCGAGCCTGGTACAAAGGTGGCTTTAGATGGATTTTGTGCACTGCAGGAAGATGTTTGAGGAGGGAGGGAGTCCAACTCCTCCACCTCCCCGTAGGTCATGCTCAGCAATCTGCCCTCACAAAGCATGGCTGAAAGAAAGATCATATACTTAGAAGATGGAGCAGAGTTAGAAACCTATAAAGCCTTACAATGGAGTTTTTTCACATTTAAACTAAAAAACATCCCAAACTGCAGTTAACGGGCGAAACTGTATGACTAAAAGAAAAACAAACTGGGCTAAGAGGAGAAGAGTTTTTTAGAGATTTTCAAAAAACATCTCATTAGGCCACAGTGTGAAGACACGATAACATTGTAAAATTACCATAAAACCTGATGAAGATTGTTCAGATAATCATTCTAACAGTGTAAATGTTAAACTGTAAAACAAAGAAAAACAACATCTAACCTACACTGACCTATCAAACATCACTTAAGACATTTTCTTACCTTAGACCAGAGTCAGAGTCTCCAAATGAGCTTACAGCTTGTATTTGGGTGCTGAATGTCAGTTCAGGCTTCTCAAAAATGCATCATTTTCTACTAATAGTCTAAATGTGTGCATTTTACAGGAGATGTGTGAGTAAGAGTGCAGGTGTGCATTTTTATGCCAACAAAAGAGGAAGTGTGAGATTTTTTTTCATTTTCATCCCATTTCTGCAAATTTGATGTTACAGCAGCCCCCATCCTGAACATATGTTGTTTTTTAAGCTTGATTACAGAAACATTGATGTGTTGCCTTTAAATATGTCTCTTTATTTGTTTATATTACTATCTACTGAAGACATACTTTCCTAAGCTTTGGGTTTTTTTCTTAAAATGATTCAACTAACATTGAATAATGCTAATAACCTGTAATGGAAACCACTGATGTTTCATTTCTATGTAAAAGAAACAGGTGTGAAAAGCAGAAGAAAGACATTTTTAATGAGATTATTTCTTTTTAGAAATAAGTAAATAGAAAGTGATTCTTCTAATTCCTCTTTTCGTTTTATAAAAGGCGACCACCCATTCCAAGTTATGTGAGAACGCAGCTTTTAACCGGAATAATTGATATTTACAGCTTAAAGCTTTATTTTTCCTGTTATACGTCTCCAGGCCAAAGCAGAAGTGTAACTTCAAGCTCAGTTATAATCAACATTTCCTCCATGAGTCTCTCAAAGTAGTCATTTTTCTCCTTGTTTGCTTTTAACTCCTTCACTGCAGTCAACAAACTTTTCATTTGTTGTATCTGCCTCCCTTTCCCAGACAAAACTGACTCTGAATCAGTTGTGTTGTGAAAGTGGTGGAACCTTTCAGGCCTTATTTACAGCCAAGATTTTTTCCGTCATGAAAGCCCCCGTCTGCATGTTTGGCTAGCTTCGGATAAGACACTTTTCTTTCAGCTTCCTGATCTTCCATCAGAGGAGCCCAAACAATGGCAGCTCATGAAACCAGAGAGAAAATGGTTTATTATTAATTAAGCAAGGAAATCTTAGACACGAGTCTGCATCAGTTCAACCCTTGAGTTTGTTGCCATTTCCAAGCCAATTATACAATGAATTAGTTATTTTAGTTCTAATGTGATTTTATACTTGCCTCCAAATGATAAACCAGCTAATACCTCAGCAAATAAATTATATATTTGTCATCTTTTGTTCCATCTAACACAAATATTTCTAAACTGGTGGATTTGCAGCTACAAACTAAACTCCCAGCTGGGTTGCTTGTTATTTTTGTCCACTTAGTCTCCTGCTGGTTAAGATCTCTGACAGGACTGCCGATCAGTATCATGATAGCACATGGTGTAGAGTTACCAGCCTGTTGCTACAGCAATGTTGCTGAGCAACATCTCATAACATTAGGTTGGACACCTGTTTCAGACCCGCTTTTGCCTTCGAGTAGCCTTTTGGAAACTTCAGCACCCTGGACAGCGACTGGTCAGTCAAGTACGTGATGGATGCTCCTGACATATTTAGGACTCTTAAAGGCAAATTTGATACTATGACAGACTCCGTTTAGAGGAATGTTCAGGAAGATCAATAATGTGTTCCGTCCAAACCATCAGGGACACCGAGGGCGGGATACTGGTGGTGGGTTTCAGGCCGAGAATGACTACCACAAAGCCTGCACAGTCAGGCTGGTCCGCAGCACCTCCATGCTTGTGGTGGGAGAGAAAACTCACTCAGCAGAGGGCTCAACTTTAAAACGCAGCAAGAGTACAGTGAGCATTGAATCAACTTTGTACTATTATCAGAGACAAGAGGACAGGATATGGCTGTACACACAGAATCAAAACTGCCTCGAGTATCTGGAAGCGCTAGTGGCTCTGAGAAGGCAGTACATAAAGAGCGTGAGTGACTTGAAAAGCAACGACACCAAGGCCACAGTGTCTTCAAAGAAGAAACACGCACCCCAACCTCCTCCTAAGAAGGAAGAACCGGTAAGCTCACGTTATTCTTTCCCACAGCACACGGATGGACGTGTCAAAAGCAAATATTCTACCATTTAACTTCAGATATCAAGAGCCAAACCCTCAACTCCTCCAGCCAGCAATGAGGAGGACACTTTGCAGTTCTTTGATGAAGTCATTGCCAGCTGTGACAATGAATCTCAGCCCAAACCTTATATGGATGATGGTCATGCAGACGTTGATTTCATAGGTGAGTTTGGAATTTTCTTTGTTAATGACCCTGGGATTTAAATGTGGCAATCCGATCTATTGGAAACAAGTAGTACTTCAACCTAACGGGCCTGAAAATTTAAGAAGATGTACTTAAATAATTCTCTTATAGTTATTTTATAACTTGGACATTTTGCCTTACTTATAATAATGTTAATATTGTAATAATAATCATGGCAAATATTAAAATCACAGGGTCATTAACTCCTATTAATTTATTTCACTCCTCAAATAAAAACTTAAACACAATATAAATGATGTCCTTTGATAGATACAAGACATTTAAAATAATCTTCATAATAACGATGTAGTAAATTAATGCAGGAATAACAAGAAGCACTCAGAGTGCGGACCTCCACATAGGGTGAATCACCTAAGAAAGCACCCAAAAGGTCCAACAGCCCACCAAGTAGCCCCTATATTTTCAACGTTCTGGATCACCAGATCCAGAATATCAACATGACAGAATATAAGAACATCTACCTGTAACTAGAAGATGGCCTGTTGTGGTGTTTTATATCCATGGGTGTCCAAAGCCAAGTCTTCAAAGGTCGCTGTCATGCAGGTTTTGGATGTTTCCTGCTGTAGCACACCTGAATCAGATGAATGGGTCAACATGCTTAAACAGCATTTGACAAGCTGTTGAGGAGAGCCATTTAATTTCTATCAGTTGTGTTGGAGCAGGGAAACATCTGGACTTGGACACCCCCTAGTCTACAACATTAATTTATCATATATGAGGGGGACGAAACTTTTTTTTTTTTTAAACTTGAAAATGTGGTGCAATTCAGTACATGCCCATTGCTTTCTGTGAACTTTTAACAAAAGAAAAAGGTTCAATAATCACATTTTGATGTCAAATGCTGCGAATGTAGACACTTTATACAGGTTGTTCTAGTTCTTGCACCGAATTTTGTGTTGATTTCTGGTGATTATAAAGTCAGTATCATCTCAGATCTTCAGCACACAATTGAAAACCATTTTACACTTTCAGCCTCATGTCAGCTTCTTGCTGTATGCTTGTCCAACAGTGGCCTCCAGCTCTGCCGAGCACGACCTCCACTCCAACTGGGTGTTGAAGGTTCCTCGAGTTGCAGATGATTCCAAACAGGGAGTGGTTCACGACTGTGCCAATCAAAGTGCCCCAAAGAAGAAAACCCAGAGCGGGTCCACGAGCAGCAGACTGCGACTTCAGAGGAACCCGATCCACCTGCCTAAAGTGGTGCAAAGCGCGTTCGAGACTCTGCGCTTCAAGCCCAAATTAAAAAAGCAGTGAAGCCTGATGGACATTTGAAACTAGCCGCACTACCGCAACGATGACGGAATGGCAGACCTCAGCTTCATTTGTTTGCTATGCTAAAACTATTTTTGGACAATTGTTCACTGATGGCATTACATTTAACGTTCAAGGGAAGAAAATTACATGAAAACTCTGGTTGAGAATTATAGCTGATAAAAGTGTCATTAAAAAACGAACATTTAATCCTCACTACTGAGCTGTGACAATCAGCCAGCGTAAACAAACCCTAAGACCCTGAAGAATCTGAAGCAGAGTTTAACCAGCTTTTTTTTTTCTTTTTTAAATGCTGACATCTCAGTGCCTCCATAGGGGAAAAAAAGCCTTTTCAGTAGCATGTTGCTTGCTTTCGTAATATCAGACATATTGTACATGAGTGTAATATACCAAGGCGATTGTAACTCGGATGGTTTACTAGACGGTCTAAATCTAATTAAAATGTTTTTTAAAAAATCCTTGTTTCCTCCTGACATCTGAAGATGACTTTGACCGATCTGTTAATAGAATTTTCTTTAAAGATGCCTTTTGAAATGAAGTAAATAAAAGCGTTCAATATTTTGACAGATATGTAATTTCGGCTGATTATGGTGTTAAGTTCAGACCTGAGTGTCTGCATTCCTTCCAGGTATCAAAGCCAACTAGAAAATTAAACAATGGATCCTTTCAAGCTCAAAGTCAAAGACAGCAGCAGGAATGTCCGTTTCCTTCAAGAGTGGCGCTCGATGAGGCAAAGTGCAAGGCCTGAGTCGCATGAATATCTCCAAGCCAGGTCATTTTGCAGCATATACGGTTGCTAAAGCTGAAACGGTCTTGAACTTCAAAGTAAATACTGAGTTAAGAAGACATCTATGATAACCAGCAAGGCTGATTTATCTGGTCTTTACTGCTCAGGTTTTAAAGGCACCCATCTTAAGTATATATGATGTACAAGAACAAAATGCATTTTATTTAGTGCTTACAGGACTGAGAAACCTTAGAAAGCTAAGATTCCACTGTGGGATAAAGGATTAAACAAAGTCTGTATAATTTGGAGGTAGTGGAAGACGTATTCCAGCTGTTTACTTATATAAAAGTATATCAGTTTAAATGTAATAAAAATGGTATTAGAGTACTCTTGGTTTTATCCTGTTCCTTTCAAACAATTCATTATTGAAATAACATGTCCAATACATTCTTTTTTATTAGAAATATTTTGTATACAAATCACAACCCACACAATATTCATTTCTTTTCTGCTTTGACCTTAGGGCTGAAGAAGGATGACATTGGCTTCATGCCAGTCTTGTCCACCTTTGACAGAGTTTTCTGAGCAGCTGTCATCTTCTTGGGTGGCTGAAATACATGGAAAGACAAAAAAGGAAGAAAAGAAAAAAAAAATCAATAGAGCTCCATGACCTTGTACAGAGACAGCAGAGAATTCATTATCTATAATGGTGTTCAATTCCATATGAGAAAACAGTGTTTCCACAAGGTAAGCCCCACTGACACATGTCTTTAATCTGCACACAAAGCTTGAAGAAAGCTGTCAGCAACAAAGAAAATGACTTGAAAGATTTAAAAACAAAAACAAAAACAGTAGACTGCTCTGACAACAACTGAATCAAATAATGTCCAAAGCCACTAAGTCCTCTAATAATGTTTTCATCTGTTCAGGCAGACTGCTCCAAATACACTCACTTTCCGTGCAAAGTCTGCACTGTTGAATTTGGTGTAGTCTTCTCCTGCCTCCACTGGCTTGTCTGAAAGTTTCCGCTTCTGCCAAACGAGGAAGTAAAAGATGCTTTTTCATGACATAGAGCGCCACAGGAATACCACGACCAGCTTTACGGACCTCAAACTACAAGCCCTTAAAACCACAGTTACATCACACAAGCAGTGACTGAGGAGGACTGCTCCTCAAAAGCATGCAACAATGTTAAAAGTAAGGAGGAAGGCAATATAAAAAAAAGTGAAGAGCAGCCGCAGCGACATGCAGAACTGAGGGAACGTGCCATATCAAGTTTATTCATGAATGCTAATGTACCTTTGAAGGAGGCTCCGTCTCTTTTGGGCTTGTGAGCTCTGGTAACCTGTAGAGTTCAATTAAGAGGCATGCTTGTTAAAAAAATGTCAAGGTAACTTTAACTAATAATATGTTCATTTTAATTTAAGTTACCCCAGGTGTTTGAGGAGGGCTTTGCTCAGGTCCTCACTGAGGTACTCTGATATCAGACCATGGGCATAGCGTAGATAATCCTCTGTATCATAAAGACAAGAGAAAGAAAGTGATAACTACCATAAACCTCATTAGTTATTTACATGCTTTTTGGTTAAGTGATTTAATATCTGAGGAAAATATGAGAAAATGTCTCAGTGATTATCCCGGCACATGCACAAAAACTACACACCACTACTGCCATCTACTGGTCAACATCCATATATGCTGCAAAAATTAGGTCCTCAAATGCTCGGGGACAAAATAAAGTTAGTGTTAAATTGTGTTTGTCTTGAACATAGAAGTGTTCTGAAGTCTGGTTACCCTCATGTAACTCGGACTTGACTCTGACATATGTTGTAGAGTTTACTCCTTCTCCCACAGAGATATTTTTCTTCTTCAAGGCAACAACCGTCCTCTCCACCTACAGCAAAAAATATATCCAACAGAGGAATTTTCACAATTTTTCTGACATATTTTGTGTTGTATTGCAGCTTAGGGTTACTATCTTCACCTTTTTCTTTAACCAGTTCATAGTCCGCCCTTGATTGTATCGATGAAACTTCAGGCTTCCCACCTCTGGAAGTATGAAACACAACATTCAAGTCAAACATGAAGTTTAATCTTGTAACTGAGTCAAACCTAAACAAACTCCACCTTTTTCATCTGCAATGTGGTGCAAGGAGGCCAGAGAACGTGTGCAGCTGAGAAGCCTTGAACAAGCTGGGAATTCTTCATCCATAACAACTTGAGCCACAGGCTGGAACTTCTCCTGAGCAGCAAGAAACGGTAAAAGATTGAATGTGTTAATATTTTTGTATTTATATGCAAAAGTATATTTTAAATAAAAACACCAGAGCAGCACTGCTCATGTTCACATGCAATGCTTCTTTCAGCCTCCAACTTTTGCCCTGTAGTACTGACGACTGTTTTTTGTTGTTCATTTCATTTCCTTTAGAAAATTCCAAATCCCAAAATTCAGAAATTGATGACTTACTAATATCTCAAAAGTAGAATTTTTTTGTCCAGCCCTATTTGTTCTTCATCAGGAAACATCAAGTTGTCAACATCATGGCTGAGCATTTCAACCTTGGACCAACAACAGCCTCAAAAATCATGCATTCAGCGCGATAGTTTTCATGATAACAAACCTAAGGAGCGAATAAGGATTGGACTACTGAGGACAGGTGGAGTGACGGATGCCAGTTTTTAAATTTCAACAAGTCATCCAACCCTTGAACCAATCCATTCAGCATGCATGGTGAGACTTGTCAGACATGAAGAGCTGAAAGTCAGATTAGTTATTGAGGGTTTGATATTTGCCCAGAGGGTGAGTTCAACATTTTTCCATGAAAGACTCCACACACTACAGTACTGTGCCTTTTTATTTCCCCTGACAAGCATTTTATTATTAAACATTAGAGCCACAGTGTATAATAAAGTCAGCACATAATAGTCTATATTTACATTCAATCTAGATATGATGCCTAGATCAATGATATTTTGTTGGACCATCTTCAGCTTTGACTACAGCACACATTCACTGTATCATTGTTTAAAGCTTGGGTAATGTCACAAGATTCAATGTTATCCACATTTGCATTCTTCTTCTTTTTTTTTGCCAAAATATTCTATGTTCATGGAAGATTTTGGGATGCTATGTAAAGTCCTATCCATAACATCCCAAAGATTCTCAGTGGAGTTAAAGTTTGGACTCCACGGTGGCCTACTCATGTGTCAAACTGATGTCTCATGCATCCTGAACCATTCTGTCACAGTTTGATGAATCTGAGCATTGTCATCTTTGAATATACTGAACTTTGTTCGGTAAATAAATATCTCATAAATATTAACTGTTATTTAGACTGTGGAACAAGACCTGTGAGAAATGCTACTTACCTCTCTGCCAGATTTAATCAAATATGGCAAAATTAGATAAAGAGGATCCATAGGTGTAACAAACATAAGCTTCCCATCTGTTTAAAGAAAAGGAAAACATCAGAAATGCATCAGAGTAACACAAAGTCAGTGACAAAAAATTTAAAAGACTAAGTACAACACATTTTATAACAATACTGTTCAAAGCTAACATCGGCTTTATTAGTAATTCAATATAATAAACAACATTGCAAGAATTTGTAAGTTTGTAAACCTACTAGTTTACAGAACTGATGGTTAGTTGTAACATTTGTAATCAGCTCAGTATATATTATTTTAATAAAACAGGTATGATCATTATTTTTTTGTAAATCTTTATTACTATTCAGTTTTTAGAAGGGGATTTAAGCTCTGAAAGGTGAACTAAGCAGCTACAAATTATGTTTACATGACTATTTTACATGCAACAAACAATTCTGATTGGGATTTACAGTGAAATGAGAGGAATATGGAGCAGTATTTGTGATGATGATAATTAAACTGATTGAGAGCTGATGCTGTAATGAGGAACAGAACTCACCTCTCTGTACATTTTGTCCAACAAACCAGGAGTGGAAATCTTCTTCAAATGCTTTGACCTCAAACAATTGTACATCTCCATTGCTCAGCATATACAATGAAGCTCCATCTGCAGCGGTAATAAACAAGGAACTGCGTTACTTTCACTTCTGCAACCACAGGTCAAAACATAGGAACAGACTGCTGTGAAAAACCCTGTGAAACATGCAGGAACTTCAGAAGTTTAGGTTTTGGCTCGTCTTTACTGCTGCATGAAAACTGTTTATGTTATATACACACTGACACATCAGTACTTTTACTTTTACAGTACAGTACTTTTTAGGTTGTCGACCTATAGTTGTGAGCTAACATATAGTACCTAATATAGATAGGGCCACATTTTACTTACTTCATAACTAAGTTTCAAAAACTGTGATAATTAATTAAAATTGAGAAAAACAGGCACCCTGAGATAAGATACGGCGTGTTTTGGTACTATCTGGACAAGATCGAAGTGGAGCTACATCGACTGATAAAATCAAGCAACACGCATCTTAATGTACTATTTTTCATGAACATAATGTTCATAGCACTTAATCTTTGCCTTCTTAAGAGACCAGAAGTCATTTAATACCATGAATACCGCATCATCGTGGTAACTTAGAGGATCTTAGATATGATTCAAAAACAGCATTGAAAACACAAATAGTGCATGAATTTTGTCCTTATAATGCGCCACATGATCTTTCTAGAAATACCCACTATTTTAACTTACAAATGAAAAACATACAACCAGTACTAAGACATTTCACACAAAGCCAAGCAGTGATAATATAGTCTGCAGCTATCAATAGGTTATAACGCTAAAGAATTGTTTTGCTGTTACTTAGCTTGAGCTTTCTAAAGTGTTATTTAAGCATTCAAATCCCTGTTTCCTCCTCCAGCTGATTAGAATTGACCATCTTTTGAAAGATTATAGATCATAAATAAATAAACTATTAGTTGCAGATCAAGAAATGTGAATAACATCAATGAAGTTACACCTGTTGAAGGATTCCTCAGTCTTACAAACGCTGAATCACTCTTGTCATCCTGTGCGTTTGTGACAGAGTCTGTGGACAGGATGAAAAAAGATTACAATAGCTCGAAGAATAAAATAAAAGACAAAAAATCACTGTATAACCTATGGAGTATTTCAACAATACTGCTCCGTCTCATTTCTTTTGCCAACACTCAGCTGCACACTAATATGTTTGTTTTAAGCCTCCTTTAGCGTAAGTTAAAACGATGCTACAAAGTATTAAAGTTAAGAAATGCACAGGTTAGGACAAGTTACTGAAAAACATTATCAGGGTTTGACAACTTTCCAAGTTAAGTGGCTAGTTAGCATGATTAGCACTGCATGACCTACCAGCAGCGATAACAACCCAACTGTCATTCCCTGTGTTTGGCGTTTGCTTCTTTTTAGAGGTCATGTTGATTAACTGAACTCAACAGCAAATGTTTCTTCTGCTATGTTTGGGTTTTGTATGGAGCTTATTGCTTTTTCTGACAAGTAACCTTTGCTAGCCGTCAAAATAACTGTAACTACTTCTGCCCGACAACATGAGCTTAGAAAAGGCGCCTCTCTGTGTTTACTTCCTGCTAACGCCACACAGAAGAAAAACGTCCTCCATTAAAACTCTATCAGCTCATTTCATATGCACTGTTTGAAAATAATGTATTTTGTGTTTAATTTAGACACGAAGAAGTGCTCAAAACAGCAAAAAGGACACCGTTTTTTCACTTTCTATTTAACGTCTTTACCCCTATTTTTCATACAGTGGTACGTCCCGTACTGACGTCACGCCAGTGTGTAGATTCCCTGCACCGCCGCTAGAGGTCACCCAAGAACTTTTACAAAAATTTCAGTCAATCAAATTATTTGGGTCTTATTTCCTACCAATCTTTTAACTGATACGTCTGTAATGGTTTGGGTTTGAGGTCTCTGCTCTCAGCTGCAAAATGTTTGGTGGCCAGTTGTCCTTTGGCACTGTGGCTTATAACAGATTGAGGGATCCATCTGTGCTTTAATAAGAGTATGGCATTTCTCACTCTCTCTCAGGATGTGACACTGTGTGTCCCAGTTGGTTTTCACTGACTCATTTGTTGTTGTTGTGTTTTGTTTTAGTTTTTTTTCCTCCTCCTGCATTGCTGTGCACACTCAAATGGGTATGTGTGGGATGATTGTGTTTGTTTTCAACCCTTTTGATTATAGCTGTGTTATCATCTGTTGAACTGATATGTTTATATAATTTTTTTTAATTTGTTAATTTCCCTTTCTTGAGATGATGCACACCATAGACTATTAATAGGTTCTTAATTGGTACGTTTTAAATAAAGGGATAAATAAAGTATATTTAATTTCATGTTGGTGATGAGGAAGGGGGTGATTTGTGTGCTGGGTGACTGAGCTCTTAAAACATCCATATAGTGTCCCTCCAGGGAACTGTATGATGCAGAGGAAAACAAGATTTAACACATGGTGACTTATAGTTGTATGTTTCTCTGACTTGTTCATTTTCATGTAATTGTAATGTTTGCGTGTGTGTCCTATATCGCTTTCTTTTTTTTCTTGATGTCAGGGTAATAATACATTTTTCTTCCAAGCCTATTTGCTCAGATTTGAGCAACACATGTTTTAAACCCTTTGAAAGCTGCCTCAGCTCCTCCTTCAAATCAGTTAGATTTATGTTGCTGTATTCTGTGTCAAAGAGAGCGTGGGTGAGATATTGTCTGTGAATTACTTGTTTTATGGGTCCTGGGAGAATCACACACCACAGTTTGTGAAGCTAAAAGAATATTCCATGAAAGCCTTTCTTTCATTTTGGGCTGCTTTAGGGAACGTCTGTGTTTCTGAGTGCGAGGCAGAACAACAGCGGCCTTTCTGATACACTGGACCACAGACAACCCCAGAGAGCCGAGTGCTCTGTCACCAGCATGCAGACAAGAACAAAGTGCATCTAAATTTAGGTCCAGATATGGCTTTGGACCCCCAGTCCGAAACCCCTTCATCCTCTCCCAAACCCAACGCCACAATTCTCATCAATCATGCATCCAACAAAGGGAACACGGAAGAAGACATCCGTTCTTACTATCCAACCTGCAAGCTCTCCTTCTGCCTCACTTTTTAGCTGGCTGTTTCTTAAAAAAAATAAGGTGATTCCAGTAAACCTCTCCTGAGATTTTCCTGCAGTTCGCAGGCTGTAGATTGTCGGTCACACTCTGCTGAGCACATTGAACAGCCAGTGGTTCTATCTATTGCTGTGGCCTCATTTATGGCGGTCCAATACAGGGTGACTGGTTACAGCTTGCAATATCGACTCAGCCTGGAGCATTTATGCCAGCTCCACATGCATTACAGAGGCTGTAATTTTACTGTCTTCATCATCTGACATAAGGATTTATAAAAAAGAAAAGGGCATTTTTATCTAATGTGGTTGCAGGTTATTAATAGAAAAACATCACTAAGGGTGCTACACTTCCTGTGTAGATACAGGCATAGGCTATTATTTCACTCTGCTGTTAACGCAAAATTACTATTTTGAATTCAACCCTCGAGTTTCACCTCAAGGATGTAATGCACACATTGATGCCCTCATAACAGACATGCACACAGATGAAACAGATGTGCAGAGAGTTTCCCACTGCAACAGAAGCCTTTGAGTCATCATCTGGGATTCCCTTCCTCTCACTTCCAAATATGGGTGGAATTGTGAGAGAGTGAGAGTAAGAATGTAGAAGGCAGTGGAACCCCCTCGTGATGTCAGAGCTGGGGAACAGTGAGCCTAACGCTGCCTGGAAATTCACAGGAAAGAATGTTGGGAATGCGGGAATCACTGCAATGCTATTCACGCATGCACGTTTGCAAAATCCAGGTTGTGGCACACATGCTTCGTGTACACTCACACACACAATATTGTAGAGGGTTCTGCCAGATCTCTCACGGGGGAAATATTCCTTCCCGTAAAGGCTTATTCCTTTTCCCCTTACCCGTTGCACAAGATGGTGACTCCTTATTCCCAGCATCGGGTGCTCTGTGTGAGGCCTCTGAATGAATGTTTTTTCCCTCCCCCTGTGTGAGAACACTAAAATGGCTTCAACATTAACTGTGTGGTGAGTAATGAAGCCCTTTACATTTTCCAAATATATTTATGAAAAACTTATATATAATGGAAACTACAGACTTTTTCAAACAGGCAAACATTTGCAAGTTGATCCTCTGAAACATATTCTCAATTACATACATGTCATTCTTATTCATTTTCATAAATTCCACATAAATAGTGCGTCTCAGAAGACCCCTATGAAGAGAGTGGCCAGGCCTATATGCCCATGTGTGACATAGGTCCCCCCTCCTTTGGGCTCAACACCTGTAGGAGGGGCCGTAGG
Organism: Atherinosoma microstoma; assembly: GCA_037177055.1. Lineage (NCBI taxonomy): Eukaryota > Metazoa > Chordata > Actinopteri > Atheriniformes > Atherinidae > Atherinosoma > Atherinosoma microstoma. The sequence goes on from JBBBVU010000013.1 coordinate 10,844,019, forward strand.
GGTCGGGTGCTGTGTTAGCTGGGCAGCGGCCAGAGGCAGGGACCCTGGCTGGATCGCTTCTGCTGGGGACTCCTTTGTTCTTAAATGCTCACATGGGCAATGACAGTTAGACCTGGAGGGGCATGATTGGGAGGAACGCGCCCCCCCTGATCTGAACCCAAGTGGTCTTTTGTTATTGGACTTCTGTGCTCGTCATGGATTGTCCATAATGAACACGATGTTTACACATAAGAGTGTCCACATGTGCGCTTGGCACCAGGACACTCTAGGCTGCAGTTTGACTATCAACTTTGTAGCTGTGTTGTCAGACTTGCAGCATATCTTGGAAACTTGGGTGAAGAGGGGGGAGCTGTCAGCTAATCATCACCTGATGGTGAGTTGACTCAAATGGTGGGGGAGGATGCCAGTCGGCCCTGGCAGGTCCAAACATGTTGTGAGAGTATGCTGAGAAAGCAGAGTCTGGGGACCCAGGGGTGGGCTCCCCTATCTCTGGAGCTGATGTCACAGAAGTTGTTGAAAAGCTCCTCGGTGGCAGGGGCCCAGACGTGGTTCAGATGCACCCAGAGTTCCTCAAGGCTCTGGATGTTGTAAGGCAAGGCAAGGCAAGTTTATTCGTATAGCACATTTCATGTACATGACAATTCAAGGAGCTTCACATACAAACATTAGAAACATTACAGCGGGGTGCAGAAAGCATTAAGAAGAATTAAAAACAAAAGTGAATTAATAAAATAGACAATGAAAGAAAGAAAGAAAGAAAGAAAGAAAGAAAGAAAGAAAGAAAGAAAGAAAGAAAGAAAGAAAGAAAGAAAGA
>JBBBVU010000013.1:10851661-10873850 GCA_037177055.1 Atherinosoma microstoma
CAAATTTATATTTATTATTATTTTTTATCAGTCTCCAGTTATTTGAATTACTATTAAGAATTTTGTCTTTTCTTTAACGGAAGGGTATGAATAATTTTGTTTACGACTGTATATATATATATATATATATATATATATAAATGAAACACTGGTGTGTGGGGTTTATTAATAATTTTAACTCTCACCCTCTCAGCAGAGCTTTCATCAGTCTCCTCTCTCCCTTCTCTTTACCTCTTAACTCAGTCCCGCCTATGACGTCCCACAATACTCCATCCCCAACCCTAATTATTGTTTACCAAGATCAATCTCTCTCTCACTGTCCCTGTCCGTCTCTCTCTCAGTGTCTTTCCCTCTCTCCCTGTGTACCAGGGACCAGAGATGATGTGGTAATTACATCTGCCAACTGCTGGTCCGCCGCAGACGGCTCCGCAAGTCTCTGTGCTCAGAGAAAAATTAGAGACTGCTCAGTGCAAGTCCAAGCCTGTAATTAGAATAAGTAGTCTACGAATGAAATGTGTTTATTTGTTTATTTATGAGACCCTGAAATTCCCAGACTGTGTGCTTCTCCTCTCTAAGGTTGGGCCCTGACAGGGATGTACACCAGAACCCCTGCTGGCATAAAGAAAGTACATCTGTTGCCAAATTGTTTATGTGTCTCTTTTTAGTGTATTAATGTGCTGATAACAAAGCAGGACAGATATAATAGTTGGATGATTGCACTTCCCAAGAATGATAAGGAAAAAGTAGCCCAAAACCAACGGTTTTTACACTTTACTCATTTTATACGGTTAGGGGCCTCAGACGTATGAGTGTGTGAGAGATTATGAATGATTAGGAGGGGGGTTATAACATGGTTAGTTATGCATTTAGATACGTAAAGGCTTATCTTTAATTTAATTTTGAAATTATTTTAATTGGAAATTTGAATGTTGTGGTTATGCAGACTAGCATTTTGTGCTGCTCTGTTATGAACAGTGCTAATTTGGCAGCACCTGAATCTCAAAGCAGAAGTAAATACCAACAGGAGAATATAGCAGGGAATTCTGGCACATTTTTGTTAAGGTACATTCACTTTTTCTGGCTGTGTTATTTGTTCCACAGAAGCACAATCCTTACAAGTTATAGCTTGTTATAAAGGTGACTGACTAGGCTTTGCAACAATGAATAATACAACACCAGTATTGTTAAAGGGGAGACATATTGACTAAAGACAAATTTCCTTACTCTGTGTCCAACGTTTATTTAATGTTTATAATGTAAAATGTATATAAGAATGGTTCACCAATACATGCTGTGAAATTGTTGGATGCCTGTTTTTTTCCTCTCTTTTGTTTTCTTTTTTAGGCCTCTTGTTTTATCATGATGTGTGTGTCTTGTGTGTGGAATGGTTTCTCTATCTGCAGATGGAAAAGGCTCATGTTCAGAGGAGAGCAAGCTGAAAATGATTATTTACCCAATAGACTGGGATTTGTTTTTTGTCTCCCACCATAAGGTTTTTCATATTATTTCTAAAATTATCAATTTATTTATTCTTTGCTATTTTTATTTTGGTATTAGGTTAAACTTGGGAAAAAATCATGATTTGGATTCAAACAGATCTTTCCACGATATTCATCACATATTAAAGCTCCACTTAAAATTTTTTGATTGTTCTATCCATCCCAACATCCATTCTCTATACCCAGCTTATAATCATCAAGGTTGCAGGAAGCTCGAGCATACCAGCTGACATTTAACAAGAAACAGGGCACACTCTGAAGAGGTTGCCAGGAAACGGATGTATCTCACAATTTATAGTCTATTGTAAAACTATTATGATTTGACTTATGGACCAACATAAAGTAACCATTATGTATTTTGATGTGAAACTGAATTTGAAAAGTAAAAAAAGGGGCATAACCAGCAGCAGGTTCGATCAGCTTTGCATAAAGTTTTATATCAATCCAATCAAACTAAATCCTCCAATCAGCACCTTTATTTAACTCCGTAATGTTTCATATATTCACTTACAGCAATCTTAAAAGTTACATTTTGTGCCTCTATGGCATGTTAATTGTCAGACTGGTTGTTTTTGGGAGGGGGGTTTCTTTTTTTAATAGGAACATGCTGGAGACTTGCCATCATTAGAGGGTTGCCAGGCAACTAGCAGAACTTTATCGAATGAAGTTGAAAGTGGTTTCAGTCTTTTCATCAAACTCACGCAGGATACAGAAAAAAAATCTTTTAAATGTCTGCTCTTTCTGTCACTTACAGCCAAAATGACAGCTGTTCAGCCAAAGTGACAAAGACTCATTTGGGTGTTATAGAATTTATTCAGTGAAAAGTTTCCTTTTATAATTCCAAACTTCTTTTTTCCCCCGCAAAGTTCACTCACAAATCTTTTTCCCCATCAAAAAATTGAAATTAGATTCCTTGTGTAACTCAACTAAAGAGAGATAGAAGGTATTGTTAACCATACTAAAAAATAAACCTGCAAAAATTAAGAAAATTTGTGTTTATTCCATATTAGACAACTTTAGAACAAGGTATGAATTGTAAGGATTATGCTTCTGCGGAATGAGAAACACCACCAAATGTGTACAGTCTCCCCCTCAAAAATATGTCAAAATCCTCTACAATATGCATTCATTCATTTTTTATACTGCTTATTTCCAATCCAGGGTTGCAAGGAGAGCTGAAGCCTATTTGTCCGGCAAGATGCAGGGTTCACCCAGGACTGGTCACCAGTCGCAGGGCATCCTCTGCAATATTCTCCTGCTTATTCCAAAGAAGCATGACCCTAACAACTTATATCTCTGGTAAAGGAGACTAATCAGGCTTTCCAACAATGTGTAATACAACACCAGTTTGTATTGTTGAAGGAGACAAGAGACACAATTGACCAAACATGAATTTCCTTTTTGTTTTCTCAGTTTTTGTGTTTTTTTACTTTCAACTTTCCCAAAAAAAATGAAGTGGGGAAAAACTGGGTTTAAAGAAAATTAAACTGGATTGCAAGAAATGTAGCAATAATAAAATATGTGTGCGTTTCAAAATAACATTTTTGTACAAAGCCACACAGCTGTTATTTCCAGCCGCTACCAGCAGAGCAAAGACCAATCGCCTCCCTAATTTTTTCTAGATGTAACACATACTCCATTTCACTTTGAAGAGATTCAATTTCAGACACAAAACAGTCAAAGGGACCCAAAGCTGCAGAGAGCTGCTTTCCCCTCTCCCAGATTTATGAGCTGTGCAATGAGACAGTTGACAACTCAGGCTATTAAAAGATTATCTGGATTTTTCACAGGCGTACTGTGACAATTTGGGAGCAAAGTCATCATGTTTATTTCACATAAATCTATAGTGCAAGATAACACGTTTGGGAAAGAGCTGTCAACTCCCTTATTCAGATGTATAAATTCAACACACATGAACATATTTTTAACATAGAAATATTTATTACTTCTGTCTTAATGTTTTGTAGAAGAGAGTTTGGTTGAAACTACGTGTCATTTCTTATCAATGATTCTGCCTGATTTAAGTTTGGAGTGCTCATAAGCATCATTTTCACCTCTTTTGAGTCCTCTTACACTTCATAATATAAGCGAAACCCACTCTAACCTACAGCCGCCTCTGTCTGGTTTAGTTGGATACCTATTAGTTATCAACAATTACTCTCCATGAACACACAGGACACATGTGACTACAAAGCAATGACAGCTGAGAGCCTGATGTTCAGCCTTTACCTCAGAAGATGGATTGACCTGTTTGCTTCATAAAGTAACCAGCCAGTCTTTTAGTGAAATTGTTCCCTGTGATGAATCTATGCTTTTATGTCAGAACTGTCATTTTCCACTAAACTGAAACAACTTGCTCTGAAGGACTTCACATTTGGGCGCTCACTTTTATGACGCACTCATCAATAAACTCATTTGGCATTTTACACAATCATTTAACTACTTTATGAAATTGTGTATGTCAGCAAATATTTACACCCTGAAGGTATGGGAAAGGATTGACAAAGTGTCAGCCCACTTACTTCATTAGTCATGACAAAAGAGAGCAAAATGTTACATGACATCAGGATTTTGGCCAATTTCCATCCTATAGGTAATAACTCATTTATTTGCCAGGACCATTATCTTTGAGTGTGAACAAGAAATTTCATTTTACGGTTTTGCTCTTCTCACTGGACAACAACAGTAGAACCAGACACTTTCATCTCAATTGTAAAATTGGTCATTACTCTTGAGAGTGGACCCAGCCTCTCAGTCTGCATTTCGTCCTTGACTTTTCGGGGATAAGGGTCTTGGCATGAACTGGCCAAGTGTAATGTAATCGAAAAAGGCAAGACCGTGAATCTGGTTGCGTGATGTCATCACTGTGAGACACTTGTGTGATATCATAATTATGAGGTAATGGCGGGAAGGGTGTGCAAGTTTATGACTTTGGCACACGCTCAGTTTACCGTCAGCCGACTGCAACAGGGTACTAATGAGAATAGATGGCCTGCCTCAAGCTATCCATGTGTGCCTGTGTATGTCTGTGTTTGCGTGTGTGTGGGTGTGGGGGTGTATGTGTGTGTGAGCATGTTCATGCTTTGATAAATTGATGGATTTGGGCTAAATAATGCAGTCAAGAAAGAGTTGAGCAAATGACCTGTATGGTTTCAGTGGAGACAAAGTCTGAAAACGTCTGAGTTTTTATGTCAACATGTTTTATGTGAATCTGATTCATTTTCCATTGACACATTCTGTTTCACACAACTAAAAAAAAGGCTCAAGAGATGAGTAACTGGACTAGAATGACCACATGTTAAGATGATTTCCAATGAACAATCCCCACAATGTCTTAGGCATCACTACATACAGTCATTTAGCAGATGCTTTTATCCAAAGCGACTTACAATTAAGTAAACCTGCTGGTAAGTCCTGCTTACCAGTGATGCCAACACTGGAGATAGGGTAAAGGGTCTTTCCCAAGGACACAGTTGCAGGAGGGGAGGGAGCAAGGTTTGAACTGCCAACCTTTAGGTTATTGGATGACCTGCTCTATCACCTGAGCCACATCACCTTGAGTGTTTTTTACTTTGCTGTGAAGTAACAATAAAACACTGTTAGCAGAGACCTCAAAGTCTTAATTGATGCTTTTTTTAATGATATTTGGTCATATTTTGGATTGCAGTATATCGTAACAAAACAACTAGATTAATTTTAGATTTTAGAGTATCTACTAACATCCACCCTTCCATTGTCCATACGCTCTTATGCTAATGTAGAGTCTCTGGTGGGCCAGAGCCTATCCAATCTGCTATTAGGCAAGAGGTAGGGTACACCCTGGACAGGTAGCCAGTCCATCACAGGGCTATTCTTATAGATTCCCCAATAATAATAATAATAATAATAATAATAATAATAATAATAATAATAATGATGATGATGATGATTATAATAATAATAAAAGTTGAAAACCATTAGGAGTAAAACATTAGAAACAGGTCCCTCCAACTGTTAACTATTCCAATTATTGACTATTTAGATAACTCTATTTTTTGTAAGGCATCAACATTTCATAAAAGGTTAATCTATTCAATCAGCAACATATGTGATTATTTAAGATCATTTAAGAATAAGAACCTTAATTGTGAGACCAACAAAAAAACACATGGCACCAAATAATAGCGAATAATGGGAAATATATTAGGGAAGTTAGGGAAATTCATTCAATACAAAATTGTACTGTGATACAAGTAGGGTCTTCAAAATAGGTCTGACAAACAGCAATACATGTTGGAGATGGAAAATATGCTAAATGTTTGAGTCTTTTGGGAGATAAAACCAAAATCCTGATATTATAAAAAAGAATATATTCTGTTCTGATGGTTGAAACAGCTTCAGCTGCCAGAGTCACATTAAGACATTGGAAATCACCCACACATCCAACATTCAAAGAGTGGAAAATCCTTATGAGTGAGACGACATCATATGAGGTTATGTTGGTCAGAATAAGGGGCGAGGGGCTTGTGGAAGTGGGAATCCCGGAACCATTTTACGGTTTATTTCACCTCTAATTGATTACATGACTATGAGTCTATAGCTGGGTGATGATGTTGAGATCATAATTTTGTCATTCTTTTCTATTTTGATGCTCACTTTGCTTGTACTTATCTGAACTTACTGTTTCTCTTTCATCTTCAGCCCCTCTCTGACTCCTTACACTTTTAATGATGTGTCCTCTGGATGTCTGACCTTCTCTTTTGTGTTTCATGTTTGACGTACAGTATGAGCTGTTTTTTACTATGTATGAATATAGATTGTGATACTAAACAAAAACAACAACAAAAAAACAAAAAACTGGTCCCTAACATACCTCCACTTTGTAATGAGTAACTTACATTTTCAACACCATGTTTTTCTCATCACTGTTCATCCCGGTTGAGCATTGCTTCATGTTTTTTGAGCTTGTGGTTTCTGCCTATATTCCCCTGCTAACAGAAGCTGTGATAGTTTCACTACATTTGAATGGTCAAAATGTATAGATATATTTGGAATATTCCAGTGATTTAGGTAGCTGCATCTGGGAAATCAAAACAAAAAGAAAATGTTTCAAGCAATAAAAAACAACCAACCATAACAATAAGACTGATTATAGTTAAAGTGGATACTAAAAAGAAATCAAGATGCAGGAGTGGACACAAAAAGGTAAAGATGCCTTTTTGATTCCATTAGTAAGCTATAAAGAAATTTGTACCTTTTTTCTGTACCTTCGGAAAAAATATTTTGCATCCCATGTGACAAAAAGTTATCTTTATGTTCTTGTACAGAAATGTATATTTTCGAAAAAGCATCAGTGAACCAAGCATTTTTTGTTTAAGACTGTAGGAGGAAACTCAGCTGCCTGGAGAGAATCCTCTTGTCAAGAATGTAGCTTTTTTGCCCAGGCTTTTTCATTTATTACAGTATTTCTCCATAGGTTTGGCTCATTTCTTGAAACAGAAATTACATTCTCACAACTACATGGACAAACCTCCAAACCATTTGGCTATTGTTCACAACAGAATTTTATTTGTCTTTCATTTTATGAAATTGCAAATGTCTTAATATATGTCTCAATGTCTCCATACATCTTTTCAAATGATTTCAGTTTTTCTCCATTGGTTTGGCTCATTTTTTGAAACATAAATTATATTCTTAAAACAACTTGGACAGACCTCCAAACCATTTGGCAATTGTTCACAACACAATTGTATTAGTCAAGAACATAAGAATACCATATATGAATTTCTTGGAACATTTGATAAATTGATTACAGTAAATGACAGTCAGGTGAAACTAGAACTTGACTAACAAAGAAGGAGTTTCACACATCTCAGATGACCAAACAAACATGATGTTTAGTTGCTCGACAGGTGCTTTCCATGATTGTGAATGAGTTTTTCTCTGTTTGGAGGTGGAGAGTGTATGCGCATCAGGCTCAAAATCTGTGGTCCCTGCTCCTTGTCTCAAGAGAGAATATATGCTGTGATGTAGATAAAAATCTGCGGTCAGACAAACAGCAGCGTGTGGATGGCCAGGAGGGCGAGGACAATTGGCCAGTGAAGAAGTGTTAGTTGTGAAACTCCAGCTTTTGTAGGAGGCATTTAAATTTTATTGCTCTTTGTTTGTGTTTATATTACAGTATATTATGCTGTATACATGTTCTTTTTACTCTGATGTGTGGAAGTTACTTCATGTGTGTGAATAATAAAGGTTACAGTATGAGTGCAATGTGGGATGTCCAAATCTTGGAGGTGACTCTTACTGTGAAATCCTATTCTTTCTCTTTTTCAGTTTTACACACAATTGTATTCTGTTAGCTAGACAAAAAAGAGTAATCTAACCACTGTCAATCAAGGAATGGGCTAAGACTGAGAATTGTACATGAGGAATATTTCAATGGTCCTCTGCCATAGTGACAAAACATCTCAACATTTTGACTTGGATTACTTACACAATGCCAAAAGGACGATGCATTTTGGGGGCACTGACTATTTGTATAAGAAAGGAACTTCATTTTGACACATGAATGAACTGTTTTGGGAGAGATATGAGCTTTTGTAAGTGAACCATGGTGTTGTGCTGATCCAGGTTATTTTGGTGAAAGGGCCAAGAATGTTGAGGACATCTAATCTGTTTCAAGAAATTAGACAAAGTAACTGTGAAAGATCTTTCCATTTTGGTGGCAATGATGATTTACACGGGAAAGGAACTTAGTTCTGAAGCATGAGTGAACAGTTTTGGGGAGAGAGATGAGCTTTTGCAAGTGAGCCATGATGTTGTGATGAACTGTAAGACTGTTTTGCCAAATGATCATAGAGTTTTGAGAATGTAATTTCTGTTTCAAGAAATGAGCCAAACCAATGGAGAAAACCTGTAATGTACACATAGATCTTCGAGATCATTTGAGGATAGATAGAGTGAGTATAAATAGAGGTCAACTGCATTAACATGGCAGACTTTCCCCTGCAGCTTACATATTATTTACATGCTAACTGTACCTTTGCGTATACAAATAAAGCCCTAATTTTGATGAGTGCGAGCAGCACTGCTTTATCTTTTTCCAGCACAATGTTCTGCTAATACCTGCATCCCAGGATTCACATGAATGTTACTTTGACACTTGCCACCTACCTAAAGTCTCACCTACTACAACAACAGCATTCCCCTATAAGCCTCCCATGACAAGGCAGCAATAAGCCCAACTTTAAGTGCTTTGGAAAATCAAAAATGTCCCAATAATGAGTCTGAGGTGTTCAATTGGCCTCCAAATTCCCCAGGTAACAATCTGATCGGATCTGATGGTATCTGGGGCAACCCCAGTCCACAAAAACCCTGTTTTGGTGGCAATGAGGAAGACATTAATATAATGCGGGTGATCATAAATGGCTGATATGTGTATATATGAAATACAAATCTGTATTTATGTTATTTTGGTAGAGACACAGACTATTGAAATAATGAAAAGGGACTGAAAAGTCATTGTAAACATCTGCACATTTTCCTCCCTTTTGTGCTAAATCTGTACTGAAAATAACTTATCTGATTTATTTGAATGCTCAAAGCTTTTGTCTGTTTTTTTCTTTCAGGTTATCTTTTTTTTGTTGTTGTTCTACTTTACATATGTACGCGACATACATGTTAGATACTGTTATGACAGTTGTCAGCCATTAAATGTGAGAATACGTGGAGAAAATCTCATTAAAACGCAGAGTTACAAGCATTCATTATAAATTCTTACATTAGGTAATCGATGATGAAAACTAATATCAAAGTCAGGTCTCAGTCTGGTTTCCGTCGGAGAAACTGAAGTATTTGAAGTAAAATTGGTCATTGGATGAATTTCATGTCTGTCGCAGCACTTTAAATAAAAACATTGGCAACACATTTTTCCTCTGTTATTTCTGACTACCTAATTGGCTGCTAAATTTGACATGACTCAATATGCAGCGGTGACCCGCTGTTTCATTGTCAATTACAGGGAGTTAGAAGTGAAAGTGTGACCTCACCCAAACGATCACATGTGGCAAAGTCACCCTGCAGAAATGACATCATGGATAATGATGTCATCCCAGGATTCCAGACCCTCTCCCATTCCTGCTTAAATGCTTTTAGGCTTGGCTGCACACACACACACACACACACACACACTGAAAGTGTGTGTTCTCACGCATGTACACACACACAGAGACACACACACACACAGATTGCCATGCATACTCACTAAGACTCACGCACACATACACACATTTGAGAAGCCTCACCCAAGGCCGAGTCGTGATATAAACAAGGCAAACACACAACAGATGCGATAAGGATGTCATTTGGCCTCAGAACAAATAAAACAAGTCTGCAGAATGAAAAGTGACTAATAACAGTCCTTAAGGTTCCTGACAGAAACCAGGCCGCACATTTTCATATTCTGCTGTGCTAGGAATAAAAGCAGCTTCTGATTCTTTAAGTAATCACACTCAGCCTATTTTAGAATACCACTTTATGAGTAGTGTGTTCATTTTCTGTCTTCCATTCATAGTTCCTTAAACATGAAGTAAAATTAACTCCCAGTGAAGCAAGACGTTTCCCGAGTGTTAAGAAAAAGCTATGCTTATTTTTGCATTTATATTAAACTTCTACCCTGAGCAGACAATAATTTGTTGAAATAGTTATGCTTCCGTGCATTCGTTTACATAGGCTGAACTAAATAATTAAATAATTATGGTCACAGCTGTGGACTGCAATTAAGCTAACTTGCTTCTTGCACTTTCTCTTACTCTCCTGCACAGGCTCCCCCTCGGGCGCGGTGCCCAGTCCCTGACCTTAGTAAATACGTGGCTAATTTGAAGCATGTGGCGGCAAATTGGAAACACTGAGCTTTTAAAACTGTGGACTTTTCTTTTGCACATGCTAATTTCTCCCAGGAGATCCCATCAGATGAAATGACCCAAAACATGTCAGTGTTAGGGCGACATTTTGGGGCCCACAGGGTGAAGGGCAGGCAATGGTTGGGGGGGGGGGGAGACAAGGGTTCGAAGGGTGGACAAAGATCGACTAAGGGCCAGAGGATTGAGTTAATAGGGTGTGATAAATGGAGAAAGGAATTCAAGTCATCCACCACTGATGCACTCCTTCCTTTATTGTCGCCTTCTTTATCTCTCATGAACTCACACACACATGCACACACACACACCTCCCACGCACAGGTGGAAATTCCCAGTGTTTTACCTCCTGTTTAAGGGAGAGCTGTATGATCCGAATAGAACAACAGGTGCATGCAAGGTAGGAGTGCAAATGCACTGTGTTTAAAAGGCTCTGTGTGCATGTGTGTATGTGCACATGCTCACTCTACTTTTTTTCTTTTTCTTTTTTTTTAGAAGTGCTGAGAGTTTTTGGCTGGAGTCCACATCTCAATTTGGGTGGACTCCCTACCCAACCCACCTGAGCTCAAGCTTCCAATCCACTATTCTGTCTTTTTACTAAAATAGTTTAACTTTTTTTTTTATTAAAAAAGAAAAAAAAGAAAGAAAGAAAAAACTGAATGAGATGTCTCTCATATATCATGTTGCAAAATGATCATCACAGTGACATAAAATTTGTCAGCATTTTGTAGTTTGTTGCTTCTGGCATGGCAGATAATAAAGTGTCCAAATACAGTTGATGCATCATGAGATGAGAAAGTCACCTTACTGTTTTTACGGTGTTTAGGGTATAACATTTTATTATATGAAAAACCTTTATGCATACAGCCTGACATGAATAAATGGGCAAGTTAATAAAAGTAAATCAGATTTGGTGCAAGCCCTTTTTTATGTGATATGTCTTGCAAAGTATGTCTAAGTAATTTTATAGATTTTTTTAAAATTGTATTGGAGTGTTTTTATTTAATGTTTAATCTTTATCTCTTATTTTGAACTCAGAAGTATATACGTAGTCTCCAATTTTAAGAGTGTAAGCAGAATTTTAAGAGTTTCCGCAGAACTAATGTAGACAAGTGGGTTGTGTCCACCCTGGCCAAAGGATCTGACCAGTCACAGCAGGCTGACCTTTTCATAAAGAGTCTTCTCCGGGGCTTCAGTTTTTATCCGAAAAACATGATCATGTGGAAGTAAATAATACTTTATTGTATCTGTGAGGTACAGAAACAGAATATACGGGATCCAGGTTGATGCACCTCCGTGGCCACAGACCACAAATTCCTGTTTGTGTACATCAAGCCATATCAATCGACCATCTGGAGCATCGGTGTACATCAGTCTCAGATGATTTAACGTGTTGAATCAGAGTCAACTAAGCAGACATTATCAGAGGAAGAGAGGAATAGCAAGAGAGAGAGGAGCAGAGCAAGAGATAACACAAGAGTCAACATCAGGCTGACTTTTGCTGACTGGAGAGAGCTCAGAGTGCAGGTAGGATGCAAGGTGGATGCCATATTAGCTCTCTTTAGATGTACCTCCCTGAGAAAATCTGCCAAGTTCAGTAGTAATTCCTAAAGAACCTCACCCACCCTAACCTCAAAATCCAATATGATTGCCAAGCAGATAAAAAGTGGTGATAGTGGCAATAAACCATTTTATTTTTCATAAATAAATCCAAATGTCTCATTAAGTCATGACACATATTTCAGTCCAACTTTTATCAGTCAACATATTGCTGTGATGTTTGCATATGCTAAATACAGCATGACATGCTAACAGCTTGTAAACCTCATAATAGGTCATCTGCTGAATCAACACAAAAAATAGTAAATCCTGATTTTCCAATACGGTAATTAAACAATTCAGGTGTGATTCACTGCTCCAGGTTCCAGCTTTCATGATACATGGAACACATGCTAAAGGCAACCCTGTCACCAGGTCTTTAAGCTAACTGTTAGCTTAAAATGTTTATCATACAGAGTGTGCTTCCAAACCTATAGCCTACTGGCTATTTAGTCATTTTGCTGGCAAGTTTCTAGTTTTGCTTTTTTCAAGAAAAAAAAGTTTCATTCTGGTGGTGCTACATGAAAGAATAAAGGATCATACTTCTTCAGTCTGATTCAGTCCATTCGTGTTGCTGCAATATTTCACTGTACATAAAAATCTCACAATGGCACAAAAGGAAAAGTTTGGTTTAGTTTAATTGAGTTTATTTTGTGTATTGAACAGGGACCATATAGCTACAGCCATATTAATCATAGAGGAAAATTTGCTTTCTACCAAATTTAAGCTCTGAGCTGATTTCTGTCTGCAATCCCTGAGACACACAAACATATGTTACACACAAAATAGTACAGAAAACAAATTAGAGCAGATGTACCGGTAAGAATAGCGACAAAAAAAAAGTACATTACAAATATTTAAAAAATACAGTAAAATAGGGAAGAAAATACAAAAGTCAAGAGATGACCAGTTTTTAACATCCTCAGCAGTTACAACCATGAATTGATAATAAGTGATAAAAAGATTAATAATGAATACAAAGACTGAATTAATAATATTACAAAAATATTACAAAAATTCAATACCTAGAGATCTTGAAGGGGATTTTTCCCTTGTATTTCTTCAGTAAAAAGAAAAAGGAAAAAAACCCTCCCTCAATGAAAACCTCCCTTTATGTAAATACCCTCCCTATATGCTTGGCACAAAAATGAAGTTCCCAGTTATCCAACAATCTGGAGAACCTCTATCCCATCTTGGGTCAAAACGAGTTTCCTTGTTATTCTAAATTTAGTCCTGTCCCCTCTGGAGGATGGAGCAGGTGGATGTGACGGGGGCCTTGGCCTGTGCTCATGGGACAGACGGGTGAACACCATGACCAAAGCCCCAGACCTCACAGTCTAGCTATAGGGCGCATATGAATCCCCTCCTCAGCACACACACACACGCACCTAAAAAAAAAAGAAAGGAGTCTGTTAATGCCTCAAACTGATCACTATAATCATGGCATGTTACAGTCCCAAGCTGAAAACAACAGATTTCACTGGCAGACGGTTAAACCACTTATCAAAAGTCTTCCGCGCTGCCACATGAAAACCTCCGACCATGCCTCAATATTTTGAGACTTCCAACATGTAATTTGAGACCAGCTTTGTAGGCACAGTTTCCACAGTTCTCACTATTGTCCCCTCTTTAGAAAAACAAACAAACATGAAAAATACTCTACCTTTCTGTAATAATGACTTTAATGCTACTACGTGATGCCTATACCTTTCTCATCTGAGAAACTTGCTGATCCACACATTGCTGGCCCATATACCAGGATGACATCATTGGTTCAGACGGTGCCAACTGCGCTCAATAAAACCAGGCGTGTTTCAGTGTGGGAGGGCCTCTGCTGCACAGAGACTTCTGTGACAGACGTGAGTGAGGAGATCTTAGTACCAAATTAGTCATGGTAAAATTTTAAGGGTGCCTCTTGTCACCAGTCCTTCATGGTTAATTGAAACTGAATCTTTATAATAACATCTTGTCCTACCAAATGTTAACATGCATCTTGGAAAGATGAAGTTTTACATGGTGATACCTTTTAAAGAAATATAAAGAATTTATTTGTAGGTGCAAGAGTTTGATTATCCTTTGAAGAAAAATCAAGGTATCATAATGCTCTGCTGACAAAGACTTCTAGCAGCCATAGAAAATACCCTAATCAGCCATAACATAACTCCAAAAAAGCTGCCAAAGGAGTTATGATCGAACGAGGCATGGACAAAGAACACTGAGAGGGGGGTCTTTGTGAATTGAATTTTCTCCCCACAGATACCATTAGATCCCATCTCATTGGAATTTGGTAAGACTAAAATCTTGTCAAAAAGTTTTTGCTGGGCCTACTGTTTTGGTGGGGGAGGCTGCCTCTGTTGGGGAGGCAGTAAGTAATCTGCAAAACTGTGAAGTTAATGTCACAAAGTGAGCTTTTCAACACAACTGTATTGAAACAATGAAGAACATTAATCATTTAACTTGCCTGTGGTGTGTAGTGTTTCAGCTTGGAGTGTGATGAGAGGAAAGGGTGACATTTTTATAAAACCACACAATCTATTTAATGAGTAAATCCTGGGTTATTATTCCCACGACTCTTTTGTTTTTTGTATGAATTGAACATAAAATATGGAGAAAAAGTGAACTTAAGGTGCTGGGTGGATTTTTGTTACCAGGAGTCAAAGCTAAAGCTGCATTCCTTTGTGTCAAATCTTTATGCAAACACTTTGTGCTTGCATATACACATCTTACAGTCCATATACACAAACTTTGCAAGTTGAATTGTCTGTTAGCCGTTGTTAGCAGTACAAGTTGCTAAAAAGGCATGATATGTTGTATTTTATTCATACAAACCTCATTGCAGTATATTAATTATCAATACTTCACCAACATTGAGACAAATAGTGAGACTTTGCACTATTGACAAGTTTCTTGCCTACATGTGTGGGCATCCCAGGGGCAAAGCCATTGTTGGTGGTCATAGGATTGTAATAAACTTCTTTTCAACGGTTTTACTTGTCTATAACTCAATGATTTAATAAATCATAAAACCATATTTCAGATTCAGTCCATTGTTTTCATAATTCAGAGTTTTAATACAATATTGTGGAAAATATAACTCAATATTTAGAAATCATTTTACCTAGTTTTCAATGTTATTTGAGTTACTTTCATTCTTTAACATCAGCAGCATGGTGTTAACATTAGTTCCACTGGTCTCCATAGGTAACAATTTTATGACGAGTTATACTTCACAACCTGCCATACTTAACACACATTTCATGGAAACAACATGACTCAAACAGTCAGAAATAGTGTCACAATCTTGTAAAATCCCAGCATATTTGATTCAAGATTCCTAATTGTAACTATGCAAAGTATAGTTATATTATATCTAAAATAATAATATCATATGATATAATTATAGTGAAATTTTATGCACACTGTGATGACAGCTTTATTGATATAAACGGTGTGACCCAAGCTAACAATGTAATCAGTTCCAGCCACTCTCCCAGACTGAGTAATTACATGGCCTGAAACACATTACAGAGAATGTCCCTAACTGTTTTTACACGATAATATCTGTGTACAAGCAAATCTTTAGATGCATATACTGTGTATTTACGTACATGTAGTTTTGTAAGTTTTATGACATGGAATCAGAGCTTTGTATTTTGAGAGTGAGCAACGCAGAGACTCATGGGATGTCAGTTTGCTTTTTACTAGCCTGGATCTACAATCTTCTACTGCTCTCGGGGTTGTGATCTCTGTAACATTTAAAATGATTTCCATCCATCTTTTTAGGTGATTGATAAAGTTTAGTGCCCTAGCATCACTGTTTTGGGTCTTGGTTCTACCAAACAAACTAGGTCGAGTACTGCTTTCTTCCTCGTGGTTGTGCACATACCTCTGTGATGACATTGCATAGAAACCTCTCTATGAGCTATGTTAAGATTGGCTAAGTTGACTGGCTGTGGACAGTAACAAAACAGTTACTTTTTAATTGTATTTCATTTAATTAAACTCAGAACTCATAATTTTGACCACGTTTCAGTTAATAAAGTAGGAAAATAAATCAAATTTGCTCACAGTATCCAGGTTAGCAGTGCTTGTAAATAACTATTAGTTACTCTGAATTTGGGCATGGAAACATCACAAAAAAAAATTCACAAATAGAATGTAAACAATAGACGAATGAATTAAAAACATTTCTAATAACACAGTTTTAATAACTTTATGCATGAGATAGCTATCATCAGTATTGAACTCTAGTTTATGGCCATTAAAAAAATAAAAAAAAACACTTAGCAAATTTTTTTAAAGCATTTTTTTCATGACCTTGTTGAAAAGATTTCATGACATAAATGAAAGATGGCCACGCTGCAATTACAATCCAACCACACTTTACACTAAACTGTATCTGCAGCTGTTCAAGTATTATTCTACATAAGACATGTCATATTGGTAATTAAAACTAATATATTTATTTTCATCAGTGTTAGCAATTTAAAAGGAAAAGCCACAGAAATGAAAGCTATTGCTGTCACAGACTGCTTACACTCACCCTTCTGTCCTCGTGTTCATCTACATGAAGCCCATTTACAATTCTATTAAATTTTTTTAAACAGTGCTCTGAATGTTTAGGCCACAAGGAATTGTGGGATGGATTAACATCCTTTCAGGCGCGTAAAGAAGGCACTAAAGCAAGCACTGAAGCTCCTTTCTTTTTCATTTAGATTTAGATCATTGCAGGATCTTATCATGGCAGCCACATAGATACATCTGGATCTATCTGAATCTTACTCAGAACCATCCCAAGAAAGAAAAACTAACTATTCAAATGCTCATCTGAATTAGTGAGCCAGGTTTTTGACAAAGAGGAGGGATGGTTCAAGGTTAAATATCCCATTGGGAACTCTGAAAATGTGGCTGCCTAGTTTAAAATGGAATGCACCTTCAGCTAAGAAATCTGGTGGCAAACTAACCTAATATTCAATCGGAAATTAAGCTGGGATGTGTTTGATTTTCCTGACAAGCCCATGACAAAGCTGGGGATGGCATCAATCTTAAAAAGACCACGTTCCAGTTAAACAAGTCAGAAAACCAACAGTTTGTTTACTCCCCAGATTAGAAAGTGACAATAAACAATATATTATTACAGCTTTACGATGTTTTATGCCCAGAGTTTACACTCAGAGTCCCTGACTCAGAAATCCATCTTGGGGGGGAAAGCTCCTAAGTTTCCTATTGGGAACTCAGAAATTGCGACTTTTCCCATCAAATGGAACCCACAATTTGCTCATTGCAGAAAGTAAATAGGCCTATTTCCCTCATTTTAGTTTTATTCCTTTAAACTCATTTGTTTACCAGAAATCTGAACCAGGCTGTTAAGTCTTAAATATAACTGTGTTAACAACAAACAATAGAGCCAAGAAGAATTCAGGCAGTCTGTGGCAATCCTCTGTGTACTACTTTTTTATCTTAATGACAGTTTATGCCTGGGCTTTGTGGTGTTATAGTAGCAGCAATGTAGTGTAATTAAACTGACTCGGCCCTCGGAGTCCGTCCCCTCCCTGAGCCCTCGCCACACCTCCACGCTTCTTTCTCTACCCTCACATCACACGACTGCCGCTCTAAACACCACCTCGCCTTCTTCTTTTGTGTACGTATGTGTGTTTTTGCCTTCCTGGCAGTCCATGTCTGTCTCTCTCATTCTCCTTGACCCTGCTCTCTGCGAGCACTTGCACAAGCACGGTAGTTGGTCGGATAGCGGGTGTGTGTCAAACAGCACCTTTCCTAGGAGGAAAGAAGCAGAGCTGCAGGGGAAAGAGGAGGGAGAGTGGTGTGGGGGGGTGCACACGTTCTCATACACATAGCACAAACACACATACACTGCATGGTGATGTCATCTGAAATGACATCATCCCATGGAGGGGTGCCAAGGGACCTGATGGGTTAGCATCCTCCAGTGAGTTAAAGGGAGAGAACAAGAAGGAAATGGAGTGAGAGACTTGTAAATAAAGCGAAAGAAAAAATAGGAATGGACATTGTCAGTGACTGTGATAGGAATTTCCATTCTTTTATTTCTACAAGCCAGCCTTTTATTCTTACCCATATTACACTTCACAATTTTCACCTTAATTTTAAGAAGACTTGCTTCATTTCCATTTGCAGGTGTTGGTGTCCTGAGGGAAGCATGCATGAGTGCTGCCTAAGTGCTGCTACAGTAATAGTAAATCAATATCAGAGAGCTAATACAAACATGCACATGAATACATAATCTACATGAGTACAAGGATTGCAAAAGCCCAACAACAGTGTAAAAACACACGCTGCATGCACAGCAAAATATTAACATGTGTACACATGGACCCATTTTCACAGATAAACATGATCTGTCTCACGTTGAGTTCGTAGTAGGGACACCTGTGTCTCCGTGTGTTCCATTGTTGTCCACTTGGCTGTGCTGTGCTCCACACTGTGCTCCCAGCATGCCTGCCATCTGAAACCAGACACCTATGGACCAGCATCCTGCCGGAGTGATACATCTCTCTTTCTCTGCAGCCACTGCCGATGCTGAGGACACTCCGCTGGGAACACGCTGATTGTGCTCTTTGTAAATTTGCCTGCTTTAATCTGCTTATAACATTGATTATGATTGTGCCTAATTTTCTTTGCAGCTGGTCTTATCTTTGAACCCTTTAACGAACTGCCAGTAACACTCAGTGTTTCCCCTTTAAGAGAGTATTGATAGAAGAAAGCTTGTGTTTCTAATACATGATGATTCAATCTTCCTTATCACTCACTGCTGTCAGTGGCAAACTGACTCAACAGTATAAATAGAGAGGTATGTAGTGTGGGACAGAGAGGAGCAGGGATGAGAGATAGGAAGGGAATGAGGGAGGGCTCTTCGTGATGTGAGGGTGTGAATTTGCACAATGGAGAAAAAAAATTTGGTCCGAGATGAACAAACGAAATAACCAGAAAAGATTAAGTTGAGAAATTCTCTGTTTCTTTTGTTGTTGTTGTTTGTTTTTTTCTCACTATGAAGAGGATCTATTTTTGGCAAAGTTATTACTCACAACTACGCGTTAATAAAGATGAGCATAAACGGGGTTAGAGCTACTGTACATATCATGACCTTAGAGTCTCATCTTGTCACAACTTATTATTCAAAAAGGTCTACATTTGTTGCTGCATGTTGATCTACTGAATTATAAAGCAAGACACTTTTGGAACAGAGAAGAGGAAGCAAAAGAATACAGTCATAACTTCCCATTTAAGTCCGTGCACTTGATTGTGTCTTCTACTGGAATGACTGTTTACATGCTATAATGTGACTGGCTTTAGAAAAAGAAGAGAACACATGTCATGCAGACTGTCTCATGAGCAAAATAAGTTAATAATTCACAACCACAGAAATGCATTTATCCACATTCTGCACATAACATGTGAACCACACTTATGGATCTCCCTCATGACCTCTTTTAGGCTCAAAGTGTTTGCTTTAATGTAAATGTCGACTGAGTTGCATCCCACTCCACACACACTGCCTATTTTTGGTCATATTTGGCGTGTCCGTGCCCAGTCCAATCACCATCCGCTCATTCCTACCTTCTTCCTTCTCCCTGCAGTATTGGTATGGCAACATTGGCAAAGGCACACTCCTACTCTTTTCCGATCTTAGTCATAGACCTCACTCATAAGGCACCGGATGAAACCCTTTAACAGTTGATATGTTTGGTCACCTCCGTGTGTTTTCTTTCTGCGTCTTTATCACTCTTACACACACATACTGTACAAATGCAAAATGGAGCTTGAGTCCAGTGCTCAAGTGAGACTAAAGAGGAAATGGGATTCAGCCAAGGGCTACAATCTCCTTTTTAACTGGTTTGTAAGGTAAGTTAGGCTTCAGTGCATCTGAGTTATCGTGGGCCTTTGTAGGAGAGGAGACATATACTGCTGTTGTAAGGTATTGTGTTCACTTCTTTTTCCTCTGGAAACTGTGTTTGGCTTGGGTCGCTAAGTTACCTGCTGAATCTTATTGTGTTGACTGACTAAGCAGGGTAAGAACTTATCACAGGAACACTTGCTGTCCCTATGGACACCAGCACTCAATGTATATGGGACACCTTTTGTGTGTACAGTCATTATGCATTACAAGGTTTACACGTGTTTGACTTCATGTCAGCTTGGCTTGGGTTATGCTATCTTTATTATATGACCAAAGAGAAGATCTAAGATAACCAGCAAATGCTTTCTAGTTGAAATATATGTTACACCATTTGATTCAGTTGCTCTGAACTATACCTCAATACCATTGGATTTGTGTTTACATTAACTCTCCAACTAAGACTTTTTATAGGATCATTTAGTTACATTACTTCTGTTTTTAGAAGTACTTCAGGGGGCCAGATGTTACTTTTGCTATCAATATTTTACTAGTGGCTTTTAAGGCAACTAGCCTTCAGTGAGGAGACGTGAATAATCACGGCGCCTAATGACAGTTTGCAGAAAAGTCATGGAAAATCATGTTTTATTGCCAATTGTAACACTTAATTATACCATAAGAAACACTTTATTTATTCTTGCATTTTATTGTATCTTGATCCCTTTGCCAATTTTGTTTTGCCTCACATTAATGCACTACATTTATGCTTTATATTGCTAATAAAAGATACTAATTCAGTCGAATGATTCGTAAGGTGGAGGTTTAGACACAGCTATCTGAAATGTAACTGTTTCAGCAAATTAAACATCTCCAAATAAGTTGTGATGTAATTTGAGGAGGGTCTGTGCTTCCACTCAGTCTAAACTAAATGGGCAACAGTTTATTTAAAGGGACAAATAGGTCAAACAGTCTAATTATCCCTCAATCGAAGGCAAGGATTTTCTTTTCCAGTTTTTTTCCCCCTTCTTTTCTTTTCTGTGTGTGTGAGAGAGCAGCATCGTTCCAACTCACCAACCAATGGTCTCTGTTGACCTAGTTCTGCTCAGGACACAGGGTGCTTTAGAAGACACAGGCCTCACCCACTGTCTCCTCTCTGGACCTGGACATAAACATAGTCATTCAAAGAGAAAAAGCTATAACATTCCCATCCATAATGTTATTGACATTTCATCTATCAGGTTAATTGAGTGAACATCATTGATCTTTGATATGTTCCCAACTGACAAGGATACCGTTGACATAGTGGCAATTGTTTGCGTTCTTGAGGTACATATTAAGTCTAAATGGCATGAGTGAAAAGTGTGGTTTCAATGCAATCTGTGCTGTGCAGTTACAAAGACCTTTCACATCTAAGTACCTCCTTTATTTCTTAAGAAAATCAGTCTCTTTGAGGCTTCCTGACGCAAGAAAGAAAGTTTACTTTGGTTTAATTTGAGATTAAGTTCATCATGAAAAAAAGCTGTTGAGAAATATTGTTATGATTGATTATCTTAAGAAGTATTCACAGCCTGAAATTCTGCTGAGATGCTGATCTGTGCGGTGTGCGCGATTGTGTACGTGCCACACAAACAAACACAAACACGCGCGGGCTCATGGGTTTTTCGTTTCGAGTCATACAGATTCCTCCTACACATTATGACCTTTCACTTGCTCCTCATATTATAAATATGTCTTAATCTGCAGAAACAGGAGGTGTGATGCGTTTTTCTGTCTTTCTCTTGCGCAATTAAACGTGCCCCTTTGCGCACAGACATATTTGCTTCTTGCAAATGCATCAAATAAATTAACGATTGCAAACGTAACATTTTTGTAAACGCAATTGTAAAGAGGTTTTTTTTTCTATAAATCTTTAGCATCTGTATTTGCAGACGGATTCTTTACTTCCATGGGCCACTCGAAAAACTGTGGACGCACAATACAACGTAGTGTCAACCTGTAGTGTGTTCTTCTCTCATGTCCCAAATTCAAATTTTGCTAAAAATAATTTGATGTTTGCATCAAGTAGCCTAACTGAAAAAATGGAAACAACACATTTCCTTCACGGGGCAGTTCCGCTGCGATATAGCTCATTAAACTTGGAGTTGATCTAAAGATTTTAAAGGTGCCTCCATATGTCATCTGTCATCATAAGACAATATTATATAGAAATGAGGCTTAAGGAAATACAAAGAAGAGGGGACAGTACTAACTATTTCTTTTTCTTTCTTTCTTTCTTTCTTTCTTTCTTTCTTTCTTTCTTTCTTTCTTTCTTTCTTTCTTTCTTTCTT
>JBBBVU010000013.1:10873950-10886970 GCA_037177055.1 Atherinosoma microstoma
TTCTTTCTTTCTTTCTTTCTTTCTTTCTTTCTTTCTTTCTTTCTTTCTTTCTTTCTTTCTTTCTTTCTTTCTTCCTTCCTTTCTTTTTAAAAAAAAAACCAACCGGTGGTGGAGGGATTCTAATATAGAATTTATAAACTGTCTAAACAACTCTTTTGGCACTCCATTTGCAGTCTTTTTTTGCTCTTCATCGATGACCTTTAAGAGGAACCGCAGCCCATCAGATAATTGCGCCTGATTACTGTTTCTTCTTTGCATTCTGACTCTGCATCAGCCCACACACGTTTGGCAAATATTCAAATTGCTGCATAACTGTGAGCTTGACTCTCCCAAATACACGACATGAGTCCTTTTCCTCACAATTCTATTGTAACTTTTTTTTCTCAGCTCTACCAGAGCTGATTTACAAAGAGTGGATGCAAAAAGTCATACAACGGTAACGTGTGTAAAACACAGAAATTGCACGTGTGTGCCTATCTCGAGAACTTATTTTGTTTTTTTCAGACTTTAAGCCTTAATTGTTGGTTAAATGCGGTTTGCAAGCATTCCCAAATCCAATAACAAAATATGAAGCATCTGTTCGTGACAATTTAATATATAATTCCTCCCCCTACAACTTAGTGACATGGAAAGTGAACTATTTAAATCGCTGATAAACTTCCCTTTTAATTAAATATGTAGTTCGTCTGAAATGAATTGTGTCATTGCCTGCGTGTTTCTACAATTAGGCATCTATTCGAAGTTGCCATACTTGCGATCATTGAATAGATTTCACATTTAAAGCTTAAAACGAACTCTGAAAATAGTCATTAAGCAGGCACGAGCGTAACAAAAGTTATTTGGTAACCCACAACATATTGGTTGAAAGGGGTAAAATAGGTTTTCTTTTTTTCTTTCTTGTTGTTTTGATTTCTTTTTTCTGATCTTTTCTCGCTATATTATGATTTTTTAAACATCATAGCCTATTTGAAGACAACTTCTAACAGACATGTGGGACCTAGATTTAGCCTTGTCAGATTGCTTTAAACTTACCGTAAACTCACTTTTTCTTTTAAGTGGCGCAGTGTTGACAATAATCACGTCGTTTGTGACTTTTCTTCCTCAACAGTGAAATACTGTAGGCCTATAGCCCTTTTGAACAAATATTTCTGACAAGTACCATTTTGCTGTGCTTCAACTGACCTAGAAAAGTGGGCTCAAAGTATAGCCTACATGGGAGGCTGATTGACCTCCTGCCATACCACGCAAACGGCAAAAGTGAACAGGTGTAGATCACCACTGCTTTATCCCAACTTAACTCCTTTTTGTCGTTACATCTTGATAAATCAGAACATTTCAGGCTTGGGCATCTTTTAGAAGACAGATGCTTTAGCTCTGAGGTCACTTTATAAAACGATATCCAGTCTGTGGCGTTATGGGCATAACGTGGAGCTGTTTTTGTTTTGTTTTTTACAGATCATCCATAATTGGCCTTGTTTTTTTTTTTCTGATGCTGTAGCAAGTTTTATATTGCTACAAAGTAGTTTGGTAAAGCATTAATGGGCCTGTATAGTTACAGGCCTATACTGCGTTTGTGAACAAAGTGTGACAAAGCTGCTACACAGGTCAGAAAAGCATTTGTTATGGTTGTTTTTAGTTCCGTCTTTAAATTGACTTCCTCTTCACAGATATCTGCCGCCTTTTTCTTCAGTCATATCGCACCAGGCATTTTATCCCAGTCTGACGTGAGAGTGCTGTCAAGTCAAAAAAATGTAGGAACAGAAGGCATGATTGACTTTGATTTCATATAAAAATGATCTGAACTGTCTTTGTTCGGCGCAGGGGTCCTTGTCGCGAAGCTGGGGAGGGCGTTCTGTTGGTGACTTCACTGACACCAACAACTTCCTGACGCAACGCTACTGTAACAGCGGCGGGGAAACAGAGTGCTCACCTTTTTATCCGATGAACCAACATGATCCTGTTCCGGCATAGTAAGCCGTCTCAGATGTTCCTCCCCTCGGTTCCAAGAACGGTGACAGGCTTGTTGCATGAAAGAGTAATCTGTGTATCTAACACCCCCCCCCTGTTTTTTTTTTCTTCCCGACAACATACTTGTTGCATTTAAGGTCCTCTTCGTTTAAGGAGAGAGGAAGTCATTTTACCTGGAATCTAAGTGTTCAAAATGTCATTGCATCTGTATTTTGCTTGTTAAAACCATCTTCCTCACAGAGAAAAAAAGATAAGTTTTCTGCTTTTAATTTTTTTTTTTTTTTAAAAAGAGTCACCTGACAAAGGCATTGCACTAAATAAACTGATTCGGGCTAGGCTACATAAATACAACGTAAATATCGGTAAACTCAACTATGACTAAAAGCGAGGTTTCTCGGTGATATTAAACCGTTTTTATCTGCTCCAACTCTATGCTGGTGGAAGCCAGTTACTCAGCATCTAAACTCCCCGGGAACTGGGAGAGTTTGAAGTCGAAAGCCGCACTAGGCTGCACGCGTTGCCGTTTTGAAGAGGCGGAATAGTAAACGCCTGTGTGCGCCAATCAAGAGAAAAACTGGAAGGCTGTTTAGTAAAGCTCCGTAAAGAAGTCCAAGTTACCAGGCTGCTCTATGCAAATTGCCAGTTTCTCTACGCGCGCACGGGCGCACCGACCTGTAGTAGCCTGATCTTGGACAGCCTATCGGACCTGGGCGCAGCGTGCTGTGCAGCCTGTCTGCTTCACTTTGAAGGGATGCTGGTCGTCCCGGACACGTGAGCTGAGCTGATGAGACGACTTTATCGCGGATTTGGATGAGGGGTTCTCTGTGTAAACGACCAAGCGTGCAAACGAGGCCGTAGTGCGCTCAAATGTGGGGCTTTTTTTTTTTCCTTCTTTTTTTTTTTCGCTCCCTTACTCGGTCGCGCTGTGTATCCACCGCTCCGCCCCCCCTCCCCCCTTTTCGCAACATTGACGCAACCAAAAATACTGGAACAAAAGAAACAACTTCCTTGAAGCTTTGCTGAAACTGCACTTAGCCAGAGAATGGAAGCTTGTTGTCAACTTGTCTGGATGGAAATGTCGAAGTGAGGGTGTCACCGGTGGCCGGTTGGCGGCTACAGAGATGCGGTCGATCACTCCGGAACGCACCCAAGCCACCGAGTAAGTGCTATTAAACACTGACTTGAGTAATTTTAACTTTTGCTGTGTGACCTCTCGAGTAGTTTACCGTACAGTGCCAGTCACTGTAAAGATAAAAGTCGTTTCAGTCGGTCCTTTGTTACACTTATTGGCTCAAAGTAATGTCCCTTTACGCTGTCGAATAGACGAGGCAAGATATAAGTTACAGGCCAGTGCATTAATTGCATGAATGGTGTTTTTAGAATGACAAGTTTGTAGGCTTCTCGTGGTATTCATGAGCCATTGAAAACGGCGGTTTAACTAAACTGTCAACCCAAAACACCAGGGTTGTAGCTTTATTACGTCTAGTGAGAGACAGATATCAGTTTATGACGTGATTGTCTAAAAAGACACCATTTGTTTTGCACTAGCAAGTGTTTAACGCTGACTAGCAGTTTATCTTTGTTATAGCCTACATGCAGCAGCCTTATTGGCAGCCGGCTGCCAGAAGATCTCAACGATCAACAAACATGCCCAAAACAGAGTGCCCTCATTTTATTCAATGGATGTTATGTCATGATTTTAGATGAAGTGTGCAACTTTGCTTTGAGATTTGAGGAGCGGTTCGGACGGGGGATCACTCAGTTTAGTCGCCTCGGTGTTTTTTACTGCATGAACAAAGGACTGGATGGAGTAGTCGGCTCGGCATAGAGCGTCGGTGGAGAGCAGGCGGGCTGTTTACAATAATAACACGATCGCGATGACGTCACAGTGAGTGACAGCGGCCGCGGCCAAAGAGGATGCCGCAAGGCCATCAGCAACACGCTATATTTGGAAAGTGGTTACATCATCGAGGTGCAACAGTGGACCGTGGAGGGAGGGACTTCCGCAGGATTTCTCAGTTTGTAGTCCAGAAACAGGACAATGAATTAACCAGTTCTCACTTTGGAGACTGAGAGCCAAGATTGTACTAGTTCTATTCATTTCCAGAGCCTGTTTACACTCTCGTACATTCTATTTCTCTTTTAAATGTGCATTTAACACTGATAATGACTGTCATTACAATAGCAGCAGGGCCAGGAAACATTTAAGTTGGTAATTCACTAAATGCCACTAAAAACAAGAGCATCTGTCAGCATGGTTAACACTAAATCATATGGAAAAGAAGCTGTTTTTAATTAACATGCATTTCTCAGAATCATCTGTTTATTCTTCTTAAAAAACAGCAACTCTGTAACACAATTAGGCTTGTGTGACAACTGGTCTTAATGAAATGTCAAGTTAGTGGCACCAACTTAAATAAAATAAAAGGTTTTCTATCATTCAATACTAAATGCAATCATGTAGTCGCCACATAGTCGCCAAGGCCAAATTGTATAATTTTCCATTTCTAAAACATAGTAGAGTCACAATACAGGCACAGAAATTGTGAGAGTGTCTTTTTCATAGCACGTTGTATTGAGCACTATCCACGTAATGTGATGAGCCTGTACAATTTTTTGTTAATATCTAATTCAATCCTGTTCTTGTTATTTTTTGCAGGCCAAATCCAAACCAAATGCGAACAACAAAGTAAGTGAGTGAAATACGCTTGGTGTAACACCATCAACCAACCCCTACATCTAAGTATTTTCAAACATATTGTAGTTTTGCAATAATAAGTTTGTTACAATTTAACAAAAAACAAAAATGTTTGCAAAAGGAAAAGGGAAACAAATTGAATGTCTTTGAAACCTTAAAAATCCTGTAGTTTCACTGTATTTGGGCACATGTGACTTGTCGATGAAATTCAAAACACAGGTATGTTAGGTTGGTATGTAACAGGGACCCACAAAAAGTCAGGTGATCACCATAAGGCCGCGTATTTTCACTGTGGACCGATGTAGCCATGAGAAATTCTGCAATGAGATGCATTGAGTCACCCAGTATCAACAACAACAAAAAAATCAGCTGTCTCTCATCCACAGTCTTGCCTTCAGCTTTTTCAGTGGCAGAGTATGGCAGACGCAGCGATTATTAATCAACATGTTGTCAGCTTTGAAACTGACGAGCAGACGTTCAGCCTCAGCTGTGCACATTTGTTCAACCACATCACAGTAAATTACAAGAAAGAGCCTGCAAAGCTGCAACAAAAGACAGAATGTATCAAAACTGTTGTCTCCAATTGGAATGCACACAGGATGTTTTGAGTATAATAACACACAAGCTGTATAACTTTGTTCCCCCCAGTTCTTAACAATATCATTATTAACAGTTATGTTCGACTGTAATTTCTTTAAGTTAGTTTTTTTTGTCTTTAGACTGTTCAGATAAAAGAGTTTTCAATGATTGTTAAAACTAAACTGTAAGTACATAGTTCCACTCTTCAGTATTAGTACATTTAATGTACTTATTGATATAATGGTTTTTGATCATAGATTTTGGGCTGTGATTAGCTTGATACACTAGGGAATAATAAAGACAGTCATCTGACTGGAAAGGGAGATTCCAGCAGAAACAACAAAGTGATATTTTCCATAAAACCCTGTTTTTGTTGTTGTTTGTTTGTTTTTTCCATTACCTAAAAATCAGGTTATAATGATAAGAGGTTGCTAACTAAAATAAAAAGTCTGGAAAATTAAAAACAGCATAACAGTCACATCATGACAGCACTGGTGTGCTTAAGAGTAGAGAAAATAGTATTATACATAAAACATTTACACTGTATGTACCTATATTGCCAACTTAAATATGAAGTATAATCTTCGTAAGATACTAACAGAAAATCTGTGCGCAACATTTAGCTAGAAATAGATGATCTGCATTTATATAGAGCATTCTGGATGACCAGTTAAACAGCTTTACATGAAACAAACACACTCCTACAGGTTGTTTAGCCTCTGCAGTTTTCCTTCTACACATCAATAAACACATCAGGGCAGGGTGGGGTTCAGTGTCTTGCCAAAGGGCACTTGAACATGTGCATTTCTAAAGTCAGAGATCAAACTTTTGAACCCTCCAACTGTTAGATGGACGCTCTGCCTCACACCTTGCATAGTTAAGTCATTTTGAATTGTTATTACTTAGTTAAATAGTTTTTGACGGCAGATTGCGGGTACGCATGGGAAAACACAACTTGAACCATTTGTAATTGCTGAGATGTGAGCAGTGCAAATGGTGGAAATGCTGGTCGCCGATCAATGAATAAAATCTTTTGGAGGCTTCAAGGTTTTATAAGAATTTCTTTGAACCTGAAAATATCATTGCCTATCTCTTTCAAAACACTGCTTTGGTCTGGTTAAATGCAAGGAGGAGAGATTGACAACGTTTTAGAATCTGAAAAGAAGCAAAATGTCAATTAAAAGCATTTTCCAGTACAGTCCAGGATCCTTTTTTTTTGTTAATGAGTCACTTTTAGCCTTTAGACTGAGCAACACCTTGTGGTCTTTGTTTTAGCAATACTGTACATTCATTTCCAAATAGCTTATTTGGCCTCATAGATAGTTTTCAGAGTTTTTTTGTGCCCTTTTTGTGTGGTAATTAGTGAAAAATGGCTCAATTGCACGCTCTGACTTTAATTGCACACTGGTGTTAACATAAATATTATCATTTATGTAGCTATAATATATCTATCAGGTTTCAGTGGGCAGCGTAAAGCTGCTGTTCAAAGTGCATTTCTTTTCCAGCACAGTCATCGTTAAAGTTAATGATAAGGAATGTAGGCCCGAAATATTACCAGTCATCAAAGTAGGCTTTTGCTTTTAAAATCGTTACTTTTCAAGTAAACTGTACTGGCCTAAGATTAGATCTTTTTTGTGTTTAGCCTTAGTAATCCTTCTTAGCAGTCTGCCTCAATAAAGAAAAAAAAAAGACTGAGGGGTGTGGACAATTCACTCAAGATAACAAAAAATACTACTAGACCAGGAAGCGACATGAATCATGTTTTGTTAGGGGTATTTCAACTTATCCCTAAATATCTTTCTTTGGAATGGAAAGCCGGCCTCATTATGTTACACACCAGCCAAGGCACTGGCTACTTAACTCTGGATGCAAAAGTACATGCCACTGAACTTATTAGTCGAACCTTTCATGCATCATGCATGGCATCCTTCAGCCTTTTTGGCGCATGACACCATGTTTAGTGTACTTTGCAGCTGGCTTAAAATTTATAAAAGAATTTTTTAAAACACCGTTTAACAAGAAGTCCTCTGAAACTTTTAAAATCTTGTCACTGACATTTTCTGTTTTTGCAGTTTTTGCAGCCTGCACAGCTGTTGTGTCCGCACTAAATCTTTTACTTATTGTTTAATACAGTCTCGTCTTTCTTTCCTATTACTAAACACTTTCCCCCTCTGCCTTCATTACCATTGGAGCTAGTAGAGTTTTTCCCCTTTAATTGTCCCCTGTTAGTCATGTAGCCTTAGCCTACTCCATGAATTATGCCCACTTAATTTGATTGCTATGTGTGAGAATGTGTGTAAGATTATGGAGAGACTAAGTAAAAAGGGCTTCTTGTACTGTAACATCTGAACTTTCTGGCCCAGCATGTGATAGTGTTTAGCAGAACTCTGGCTATAAAAGTCTCTTTTTTCACATTTACTTTAAGCTAAACAATTTATTTATCATGGGATTTTCTTTTTAAAGTAATGCTTGGTTGGAATGCAAAATAATAAGCAAAAATTGTAAAGTGATTTTCACATAGGAAATTTGCATGCGAAGAAGTTGCGTGTGTGCGCACTTTTTATAGCACCCAAGGGTTAATGTGACCATCTCGCAGCCTTTGTGCTAAAAAGAGGTCAGAGGTCTCTGTTGTGTTTTCAGGATGACCTGCTAGTGACTATTAGCCATTGATAAATGTGATGTCCCACAAGTGTGCGGGCCGGACCCCTCCAAAGGGGGAGGTGTCACAACACGCCCCACACTAACCTCCCAGCCAACCCCACCACAACCCGTACATACACACTTGCAAACACACACTGACACACACACTCTGCCCTGCTGACAGGAGCACAAGGGGGCAGCTGCTACAGATGTCTGAGAGGGGGAGGGGAGCTGAGGAGACATCAATGGAGAGTCTCTGTAGGATGGAGTTCTCTGTGGGGCTTATTGTGTCCTCTAGAGACCAAGACGAAGGAATAGGCCATGT
The DNA here is from genome assembly GCA_037177055.1 of Atherinosoma microstoma. Classification (NCBI taxonomy): domain Eukaryota; kingdom Metazoa; phylum Chordata; class Actinopteri; order Atheriniformes; family Atherinidae; genus Atherinosoma; species Atherinosoma microstoma. The sequence goes on from JBBBVU010000013.1 coordinate 10,882,161, forward strand.
TAATATAGTAAGCTAATAGTCTTCTATACTTTGTTTCTGTGTCGTTTACAAAGTTTTTTTGTTTGGTGTGCTTAGTTAAATGTTCCTAAATGTTGCACAAGACTTAAACTGATTGGAGAAAAAGTCTTTCCATCCTGCTTACCTTTGCTTTGTGTACGAATGATGGAAGGAAACACCTAAGTCTCACTTTGAATGGGGTTGTCTGCTTATTTTTTAATTTGAAATGTCATCCTACATTTAACAACTTGAATTGATCTTAGTTTCATTTAGAAAATGAAAAGATGGATGAACTTCTCACCCTGTTGATCTGTAAGGCCTCATTTATTTCAAGGACAGGCATAGAAAGCTGACAATGTCAGCTCCAAACACAATCACCTCCTTATGGGATAATTTGACATGAAAGCTGCAAATTGTTTGTCTTCTCTGGGTGCTTGGATGTTTATGCCTGCTTTAATTTTTTTTTTTTTACCCTTGACCCTTCTTGGCCCTTTTCTGCATTTTCAGAGCATCTTTTATTGATATTTTCTACACTTCGGCAATAAAGGAGGATTTGTCCTTGCTGCTATTACGGCCCATTTCTCCATCCTTTGATGTTGTGCAGTATCGTGTCTGGTGACAGTGTGAAAGGTTCATCTTTTGAGTCACACAGGAGAAGAGAGAACCAAAGAAATGTGTAAAACTCCTCATAGAATGGGAAGCAGCTGAGTGTATCAGCCAACCATGCATGCAAGTCATCTAACATGAAATCAAATTACACTGAACTAAAACTACCCCAGCATGGCAACTTTGCAGCCGGGTTAGCCTGCTGTGGCCAAACAGCATGATACATGACACTGTGGCTCTTGTTCAGCTCGTCTACCAGAATACAAGGGAGAGCCCTACTCGGTCTCAACCCACCTAATGAAGAGATGCATTATGATGTGATTTCATTTAGGCCTGCAAAAAAAAGAGAGAGAGAGAGAAAAAAAGCTGCTGTGGATAACAGAGCTGTCTGAGTAGCATGGTTCATTTGTGTAGTAACATGTGACTTGTGTTTTCGTGAGTCATAAGGATCTCCTGCCTAATGGAAGGCAGTGTGTGCTCATGTGACGGTGACACAATGCAGGATGAACTGTATAGTATTCACCAGAACTCAGCTGAGCTACTGTTTTGGCAGCCTTAAAGACTCATAAGTGCCTTGTTAATTTTTGTTAAATAAGCCCAAATTTCTATCCATGTCACTTTGGGATTTTGGGTAAAGAGGATAGTGTGCAATGTTTTGACAATTATTTCCTAGTATAGCTACTTGACTGTAGAGTTGGAAGTTTTGCATAAGTGCATTGTGGATGTGAATGTGTGCATTAGTGCAAGCGATGTCTATGAGTACTGCATCATAATCTTCTCATGGTCACGGTGGTGTTTTTCGCTGGCTCATCCCTGCCTCTCCACATGCCTATTTAACAACATAGAGCTCCTCCTTACTGGCTTCCTGTCCAAACCAGTTTATCTGTAAACAAGTGTGTTTTTTTCCTCTCCACCCTATTGTCCACACTACAGCAGAATGCATATACAATGGGCGCCCTCTCTCTTTCCCAGTCTGCTTTTGTACTCCAGAAGTAGAAAGCATTATGTTTTTTACTATAGCATACAGTGGTGCAAAGAAGTTGTGTGCTTGTTGAAAAGATCTAAAAAACAGAAATTCTAAAAATGCCATTACTATGAATGAAGAAAAGTAAATATTCTGGAAAATATGTGTAGGAATATTTGCCTCTAATCACTTGGTACACCTTTAAACTGATTGCAGCTAAAGTCCTTTCTTGGGCACCCTCTAAGAGCCTAGCAGGTATAGTTTATGTATTTTTGTTTTGTATGCATTGGGATAAAACTGTTGTTTGTCTTGCCTGAGGTACACTATCCTACTGTAGATGCAATAATAGCAGAGGTATAGCTGCAGGGCCCAACCTGTGTATCTTGTGGCAACTACATTAAAACCACAACGCTAAATTTATTAAGACAATGTTGCTAGTCTGATTTAAAAAATAAGACAAATTAGTTGTGCCACAATTTACTCATGGAATGATCTTAAGCCATGCCCAAGTGCTTTTGAAAGGTTTGGATAGCAAATCAATGAAAAGTTTTTAAAATGATGCAACTGAGAGCGAAACTTAATAAAAACTAGAGAGGGCAATATGATGTCAGCGCAATTTAAGATAAGAAGCAATGTTCTCATTCAAATTGGAGAAACTAAGCAAACTCCAAATGATGACTGAGAGGGAGAAGTGCAGCATGAGCGTCTGTGTTTACTATCCCTTAGACCTCACTGACTCAGAGCATTTTTCTGTTTTTTTTTTTTTTCTTTTTCTTTTTGTTCACCAGCATCACTGAGTTTGCAGCTCCCTGGTTTCAGGACTTTATATGCTGACCTGATAGTAGATATAAACAGATGTTACATGCCATCTAATGGCTGCAATAATGTGTTTTATTTGGCTATCCATATATTGCCTTTCATAGGCCTGTCAGTCTAAGATAAGAGCCACTACCCTGACTGCAGATTACTACCCATTCTATGAATAAGGAAGACATTTCAAATAGACATCATAATAGTGTTCATATCAAAGGCAGTAAGAACAGTATTTCAATATAGTGAGCAATTTATTAAAACCACTCCTGTACAACATGCTGTTGCAAAGCCTCTATGCATGTTTGCAGGCTCTGTGTAATGATTGCACATTTTCAAAAGTTCTCTCACCCACTTGTAAAAGAGATAAGAGGTATTAATAATCAGTTTGTTGAAGTGCAGTGGCAGACAGATGACTAATTGATGTCATCTTGGTGAAACGTTGTACTGAAACCCTGAGGATAAATACATCTCATGCCTGTTTTGTTGTGGTACAGACAAGTATTTGCCCTGCTTACAGGTACAGCCTTTAAGCTTTCAATAATGTTTTGTAATTCAGATAAATGTGTATTTAGAAAGTTGACAGATGACTGTTTGGTGTAACATTAGGTTTAGAAATTTGAAGCTGCATTAAGATATTTAAACCATGTGCAATAGCGTTATCTCTGAAAATGATGGTGTGGTCTAACAAGGTCAAAAGCACCTATTTAATCACACTTTTGGTTTCTCTCAATCTCTTATTGCAATTGAATAGATTTGTTTGTGCGTTATGGAAACTGGATATTAGTTATATTAACATATATAGTCGCTAGTAGGGATTCTGGTATTCATTTCCCATCAGCATTCTGGTTTGAATAAGTTTGAACGTAAAGGTCTTCACGTCAGTTATTCATGCGAAAAGTAAGTGCGGGACTCAAAGAGTTAATTTGTCTCTGTCTGTTGATCGCTGCGGTGGGCTGCGACATCATTCGAGAGTGCATTTTCAGCGTCCAATCAACTGCGCGGAATCAACTTCGCATTCAGCCAATAGGGAGAATGGGAGGCTCTATCGAATTTGAATGAGGAGTGTATCTTTCGGCGCCATTTTCGAGTGAGCAGCGATTGCCTCAACAGCTGCGGGGAGAGGATGCTGCAAATATAGAAAGCTGTCGATGAGACGGGGGAGAAACCAAGCGGTTAAAATCAAACTGCGATTATAGAGTGGAAATCGCTTATTTCAGCAGAAACAGGTAATTGCAGCCACATATATTGAGATACATTTCATTTGGATAATTTTAGCGGACTGGAGGAGGGAAATACGGAGAAAAACAGAAGAGACCGACCGTGGCGGGGAGACGTTAGCCATTTGGCCAGCTTTGCCAGCCTGTACTACTAGCCGCTAGCTTGCTAGCTTAGCGTGCTAGTACATAGAGAGGGATTTCTGACTTTGCTGCGATGTAACGGTAGAGGGGAAAAAAATGCGCTCATACAGCGGGATGTTTTATCCGGGAGGTGAGGAAGATTTATTCGGGGGAGGGGAAAAAAGACTACTAGATGGGAAAGGATCTCTTACTCAGGCGGGACATAACTTTAATTTAATTTAATGAAAGTTGAACTATAACGGACTATTTATTCGGGATTGGAGCCCAGTTTTGAGCGGGAGGTGTAAAAGCAACCAGCCTCGAGCAGCGGAGAGTCGGCAGTGTCAACAAATGCACACGGCACCTTCACTGGCTTGGGAGGGAAAAAATGAAAACGAGAGACCAGAACAGACACGGTGCCTTTTGTGGTAACTTAATTTTACCAAGCTTGTTAGCAAAGGCAGACATTTTGTCCGAGCAGGCAAATTGCATATTTGATGTTCCAAGCGGGTTTTGGAATGTTAGACAGTCATCACCCGGTAAGTTTATCATTATATTGTTGTGTATGACCTTAGAGCCAGTGATGCCTCAAATAATAATAATGAAAATAATAATGATCAAGCCTGTTTTAGTTCACCATCTATGTTTTTAAGTGGTTAACGTTATTAGTGGCTGCTCGTTTAGTAACGCATCTGTGATGACTGGTGAAAAATGTAAATCTTACCCACATAGTTGCTTTATGTCGTTATCCGTTAAAAGATGCCAGTACCTGATATGTGTGGCTCTCGGCCAAGTGACAACAATCATAGGGCGCAACTTCTGATGGTTCAAATTTAACAGCTTTCTTAAACATTTGACGAATATCTGTCATAACCAATTATAATACTATATAATCTATAATGTTGGATTAACATTAGTTAATAAAAAGAAAAATCTATTTTCGTGCTGCCCTTTGCTCGGGCGTGGATTTTTTTTTTTTTTTTTTTTTTTTTTTTTGGTTTTTGGGAGGTTTGTTTCAAAAAACCCTCAAAACTTCTTTTTTTCCCCCTTTTCCTTTTTTTCACCCAACCATATCTACTCACCTTCCGGGTGT
>JBBBVU010000013.1:10887070-10918968 GCA_037177055.1 Atherinosoma microstoma
GAAAACTTTTTCCCGCCACAACGTTTTTTTGGTCTGCCTTTTGTTTGGGGGGGGATTTTTTTTTTTTTTTTTTTTTTTTTTTTTGTAGTTTGTAGTAGTTTGATGCAGAAGACTCTTAGACATTGCTTTTCGTCTCCTTTTCCCTTTTTTGCACACACCAGTATCGCTGCACTTTAAGTGTGCCCTACACCCTGATTAAATTTAGGAATAGTGGAGGGAGAAGAAGAGGAGGGAGGGGGTGAGGGCCTCGTGGACACAATAGTTAGTGAAGAGTGACAAAATGCACATAATCATTAATTACTATTGTAGAACCTTGTGGGCTATTTTTTTGCAGCTTGATGCATTTTTTTTTTATTATGAACAGGACTACTTGACAAATACAGCATATAAGAGGAAAAGAGAGCCTCCATATAATTGTGGCTCTAAACCCGCCCCTTCTACTTCCTTGTAAGTAGAGATCGTTTTAATGTGTTACATAATGTGAGGCCTTCCTATCTTTTACAGTGTTGCAATTATTCAAACAAATAAGTGTCTACATAGTACAATATATTGGTTAATGTGGATCCAGAAAATACTATTTTCGATGATAATGAGATATTGCAAGCACCTCTGTATATTTTCCATGCATTGCCTTTTTCCCAAGGCCCATCACATCTGACAGTGTGCTTACTAATAGTGTTTTTTCAGGATTTTTATTTTGTCATACGTTCTGCAGCAATAAGGTAATGAGTTGTGCTTCCATTTCAAATACATATGCTGTTTTTGAATGAAAATCTAGCTAAGTGGCATAGTTGTCTTCTCTGGAATGGCAGATTGTGCCCCGACTATAATATTTGTTGCCAAAATGAGGTGGCATATTAATTGTGAAACTATTCTGCTCATCTAGTGAGATTTTGTTCATCATTGTGGGAATTTATTTGAGAGAGAAATAAACTAATCTGATATGACTGAGCCCTTTCTTTGATGGACTCATAGCAGAGTAAAGAGGTACAAGAATAGGAAATGGCTCTACAGTTATAGCTAATGTGCCTGTAAGAACATTTGAATATGTGGGATCCCATTTAAAACACGTTGAATATAATGGTTGATGATCAAAATGTGACAGGCATGTGAGTGTCAGCTTTAGGAATAATACAGGTCACATGGTGTAAACTGTATGGACAACTTAAAAATTCCCCATTTATTTTTTATAGTGAGGCTGTGTTAACTCCCATGTGCCTGAGTGCATGCACCTTTTTAATACATGTTTATAAATTAAGAAATATATAGCAGGGATTGTTTTTATCAGGAAAATGTGTTGTGTTGAGAACAATTTGGTTTACAGTGTGAGGAAAAATACGTTTTGTACACTACACTCAATAGCATTCAATAGAAAGTGGAAAATCAACAACTTTTTAAGTTTAATTATCCTTTTTTTATCATATGACCTCTCAACTTTTTTTTTTTTCTAAAAAAAATTCAATTTATGGTAACTGCCTATTTTGTGTTGAAAATGGAAGCTGAACTGATTGTGTCGATTCAGCCACTTAGTTGCTGATATTTTGTATAATATAGATGTCAAATTGCTGTAATGCTGCAGATTAAGAATGAAAAAGATGGATCAAGTGGCTATGTAAATATATTTTAAAAGATATACTGAAAATGGAAAAAGGACAAAATACACAAGTTGGAGATGACAGCTTTTTACAGTTGTAATGAGAAAGTATTACTGATTATTGTGATTAAATTCATTCAACTTGAATTATTAAAATTATTTTGTCTGCTGCTGTGAGTGTGGATATTATTGCTAATGTAAGTTTGGTATTTGTATTGTCTAGACGTAGATAGGTTGTACTTGGTCAAAGTGGAATTTTACTATCAAAACTCTTATTGATATTTGTACCATTTTAAAAATATATTTTTTTAATTTGTAACTTAGTTTTGGAGTGTGTATCTGATTTACCTAAACTGGTGAAGTGGACATTAGTATATATACAATTTTTTTTTTAACGAGAGATTAATACTGTTGCATTTGAACTTTTTTTTTCTTTTTTCCCTCCTCCCTGTAGTGCCTACTGTTAATCTGCTTTAAATGCTACAGGTTTATGTTTCCCCCTCCATTCTCTGGTATTTGGCTTTCCACTCTCTTTGTAGAGCACCGTTGTACTGTTTTAGACTGTTAGTATGACATTCTGTGACTCATCATTCTGTCTTCTCAGACCCCTCTGGCAAAATGGGCTCCCACCCCCATTTCCTGGTGAAACTGTGCCTCTCTTCTTGTACTTGCTCGCATGTGTTGTAGCCAGACTGCAAAGAACCCCCACCCTTCTCTTCCTTCTTTCTGCACCACTCAGCACAAACTTTATAGTATTCAAATTTGCTGTGATGGGAACAGGTTTTCACGGGTCTTGGTTATTTTCCAGGTGTTGGCCTTGGTTTCAGTTCTGCGTCTCAGCAATATACAGCAGAATGCTGTCAAATGGTCAGTCAGTATCCCTACAGTTATAATTTAGCCTGTTGTCATATCAATAGTAAATGGTCTAGTTAAGTCTCCAGTTTAGATGTTATCTCTAGAGGGGGAAAAGTGTTTATTTTGCATGATGTATTTAACCATAAAGTTAGTTTATGCTGATATCAGTAGTGACAGCAGTGCAGCTAATGAGGGTGGCAGGTCCTTGTATGCTTCTTACAAGCATGTTTTGCATTGGCTTTGATTTTGATTCTTGTACACTTGGTGCTGCATTACACCTGTTTTTTAAAAGGGTGAAATGTTTAGCAGTCTTTACATGGGTGGTATTATAAAATAAATATCAGTTATATGCTTAACGGCTGTTATGTGTTGCTTATACATCACATTTTCTATAAATCTGCTTATTTAAAAATTGTGCAATTTTATGACACACCCGAAATCTGATCATTTGTTGTGGACACTGATGAATTTTGGCTGGTCACTGTGTTAAAATGTTGATTTGTTTGTTAGGTCAGAGGTATTTAATTGATAGTGTATCTTTTGCCTCTGCCTCAGTCAAAAGTTTGCAGTTATAGAATTATTTAATTTATGATATTTGTTTGTTGTATAGGTACTGTTGGACTTTGGCATGTTCAGAAAGATATCAAAGTTGCAGTGCTGGTGAGTTATCTGTTTGATAATTAAATTTTAGGTAGTAATGTGATTACCCGCAACAGCACTGGCAGAAGGATCTTGACATAGCACAAGCATATCTGTTTGCTAGACACACGCAGTGTTTTTCTTTGCCACAATCCTTTGCCAGTTCAGGTTGCCAGATTAAGCCAAACATATAAGTTTATTGATTTATAAAGATTTCTTATGATCCAAAATCAAAAATTATGGCTAGTTTCCTTTACTCAGATTTTTATTTATTTTTTTATTTTTACTCTAATGTCATAATAAGATAACATCACCTGTGCTTGGATGTACATCGAGCAGACATTTTCACAATGTGTGTCTTGTTATGCTTGCTTTGAAAATTTAAACTAATTTTATTTCCAAACATTAGCATGTGTAATTTTGGAATTACTGTTATATCTATCATTGAAATGCTGATGTGTATTTGTCACCATGCAGTGACAGTGTTTAAGTAAATAGTTCAAGGATTAAAAAGATATCAACAGGAAGGATATATATATATACCTGTAATTATTTTGTTACCCTGAAAAAATATATTCATGTATTTTTCATTTAGTTATTTATATTAGGTCAGTTTATTTATTTAGTTGTGCCATTGTATTAAGTAAAAAATGTTGCAACAAAATTTCAAGTCAAATTGAAAGCCTTATTGGGTTTTTTTTTAGTATAAAAGGTCATGGTTTTGGTGTGTACTAAACACTTTTTTTTATTTGTGTGTGTGTTTAATAGGACTTATGTTAAGATCTGATTTTAGTTTCATTTGAGTCATAATCGGTACCCATTCCAAAAAGAAGTTTAGTCTGTTTGTGTAATTGCTACACAACTTTATGGGTGTGTGGTTCAACTTTTACACTTTGGCTTTGCTTCCTCTTTTCTTGAATATGTGAGCATGCACATGCGACATACACACTTACTTGGATTCCAGTTTCAGATTCCCTCATTGCTCTGTAAAAAGTATTTCTAAGTAATGAAAAACTGTTTTGGCAGTTTTAATAGTTATTATTGTAGTATGAAATGTAATTATTTTTTAATAATTTTTTTAATTTTAATTTTTTTTCTAAATCTACTGGTCAAGTGTGAATCCAAGTCCCTTTGCTGTACTTGAGAAGTTGCATCATTCTGTGCAACGCTGTCTGCATCCTGTTTATTGCTGCATTGTCTTTATGAGAGGAGGAGGAAGCTTAAGATGGTTAAAATGAAGCAATAAATTACTGAAATAGATCAGAAATGGATTTGTTGCGGACCATAGGACTGTTTTAGATAAACCGTTTACCTTGTCGAAGCAAGTACAGTAGTCGTGTGTTTGGATTAAATATTTCACCACATTGTGGACACAACTGGTGTATTTAAGTGGTAGACACTGCAGCGAGTCCCAGGGTTCTTACCATAATGTGGTTTATTCTCTCAATATAAGTGTTTAAATTTGCTTTTACTGACATTTATTAATAAACATTTAAAGACAGGTTCTACCCCTATTGTAAGACATGCTGTCATGAAGTCAAAACAGCAAATCTTGTCCAATTAATCAATCACAAATTGCACCATATAGATTTCAGGGATGGTTATCCATTTATTATTTAATAAAAATAAAATATATAACATATTTTAATGTATGAAATAATTTATCATTATAGACATTATGCACCTCCAAGTGTGAAGAGTTTTTCTCTGTCACACCTGGTTGTAAGTGGAGGGGACTATTGTATGACCACAGAGTGCAAGATCACTGACATACCTGCAATTGTTGTCCAGGGAAATTGGTGTATTCATGTGTCAGTAGTTCCTGTGACAAGGTATTGCCGAATCTTCCAGGGAATCCCTGTCACTCTGTCTGTGCCTCTGTCTAACATGTTTTATTGGGTGTGCAAATGTAACAGGCTTTTCTTGGATTAACACATACCATTAGAGCACTGCTGTTTTTGTTTCGGAACAAAGCTGTCCCTCATTGGTAGCATCTCTTATCCACTAACAGTAAAATTATTCTTCACTCGTGCTGCATGTGGACTTGCGCCCCCCAAAATAATCATTTGTGTGTAGCAAATGATTCTTTTTAAATTACAACTATGGATAAATTGGTATAGAACAGAGATAGAGAAAATGATTCATGCTGTGTAAATATTACACAGTAGTTCATGATATATTTAATCCATAATTCCAATGCTGTTCCAGTCTTCATAGTATACTTGTACTATGTTTATTTCTTGCCAAAGCCAACACAACAATTATTTGGCAAGTCTAAAACCTGTTGTTTATTTGGCTTACACTCTAAAAGAAAAGGATTTGTAAAAGGATGTATTTTGTTAGGGTGCCAAAGTGAATAGAGAGGGGGGGGGGAGTGCATCAGTCATTGTATTCTGGGTTGTCTAAGTGTTATTAACCAGTAATGTTTTAACATGGATCTTTTTACTTGGATAGGTAGGAAATCCATTCAGTTTTTTCCCCCCTTCTTAGGATGTCATTGCAAATCTCCCTTAGTCTGCGCTGATACAAGCAGAAGACTGTGTAAAACACACCAGAAGAGGCGAGCCCAGACCACTTGATCTGGGGAGGTGATGGGTTGTCATGTCCATGTCCCTGAACCCGGCAGGGTGTATGGGGTTACTTGACCTTTTAACCTCAGGGTCAGGTGACTCTTTGAGGTCATTGTATGGGGAGCAAGTGTCAGGAATGGGTTAAAAAGGCAGAGCAGTGAAGGTGACATGTCTGGGCATGCTTCCTGAAAGGGGAGGGAGAAAAATAGGGAGAGGTTAGAGCCATTGATGTAAACAGTTTTCATCATGAGTTGTAAAGGAATGATTATCTTAAAAGGAAATGAGGCAGCTTGTCTGATTTCGTTCCCCTGGATTTTTTTGTATTTTATTTTTTTCATATATATATATATATATATATATAAAAACAGCCAGTTTTTAGAGTCTGACCATAGGTGCAGACTCTTTAGTCCCTAAGACTTGTTCAAAAATTATATTATACCCCACAGATAAATTCGATAAATCTTTGATGTAAAGTTTTGATGTAACCATAGAATAGCAGATAAACAACTTCTTGCGTTAAGTGGCTTTTTGATGCTTTGTGATATTTTCAACTTTTTGTGATCTCAGTGTGATCTTTAGTCATGTTTGCCAGACAAAATTTGTAACAGAGAAGGTGCAACAAATTCTGCAAGTAGTGTCAAACATGTTTTTGGGGTGGTGGATACACTTTAAAAAAATTTTTTTTATGTAAAATGTTTTGTTAAAAGGACACTGAATTATCTCATTTGATTAACTCCTACTACATTCCACAAAAAAATGATTTGTTTTTTTTCTCTTATGGTTAAATAATGTCCACATAAAAAAAATTAAGCAGTAGTCGTCGGTCCTCACCATCTTCCCACACTCCTGCTACTGCTAGTGTCAGACTGAACAACACTGACCTGCTCATTGATGTCTGTTATCAGGAAAGACATTTGCCTTGAAATAGAAAAACATGACATGTATTTAGGCATAACTGTCAAGCCATGTATAATGTTGCCAACTGAATGAATTTATCAAACACATGCACTTGTCACTGCTTCCCTGAGTCCACCCCCTTGAGTATTAACCGACATCAGAAAAATAAATTTTTATCAGTGAAGGCTTTGAGCGCCGATACATTATGTAGTGATAGCAATATCAGCTTTTTGTGTAATTGTTTTTTATTTTTATCTTTTATTTACTTTTTCTGCTTCACTGCAGATCATAAGATTGGCTTCTGACTTTTCAGTTAATGATAATTGAGATGAACAGTTGTTTTTATTTGTTTGAAATGTAATAAATTTAAATATAGGGCCGTTTTGTACTGTGACCTATTTTGTGCAATGACACACAAAGTTTTATAGCCATATTCTTAAAACTTTTTTTTCTTTTTTAATGCAAGCAAATCGGTCACATATCCTCTTCTCGACTGTTAGACAGTATAACTGTGTCTTAGTGCAGCTGACCATCTGTTGCTGTTATTGATTATATTCCTTCTATTATAGTTTTTCATTCTTGTACTAAAAGAAAAATTAGAAAAGTGCATACTAGTAAAAGTAAATAACTTTTCTAAAGTGAGTGAATGAAATGGCTCTTTAGAAAGTGTTTGCATCTTAACTGTGTCGGTTTTGAGTGTGTACGGAAGGACAAGAAGATAAGAAAAATAAAGAAATGCATGACTTGTCAGTGCCTTATTGGAAGGGAAGTATGTTGGGTATGTTAGTAGATTCTGACTATCAGGTCCATTTCAGACAAGATCATAATGACAGGTCCATTGAGACCTCTAGTGGCAACATAATCGCTACAGCCAATCTCCTTTGGGATTATTACCAAGATAGGAAAGTTATTTTAACAAATACATACAATCAAGTTAACATTAAAGCATATAGTGTATTAAGAATGAAATAATTTGTGGGTATTTATAGTAAAATCTTTAAACATTTTGCAGCAAAAGTTGAGACAAACTTTATCTGGAGGACATTTGGGTTGTGGCATTTTCATGATTCCACTTGTGAGCTTGTAATTTGTGTATTTTTTTCAAATGCCTTTCCCTGAAATTTCAGGTCCGGTGCAGAAAAGTGACTTTGATGTTGTTAGGGAAGGGATGCCTTGATTATTGACACACAAGTAGTTTCTATGAAGGACCTGGCAAACTGCTTTTACACAAGTCGTCGGGACTAAAATTGCTTGCACATTATGTAAACTGCTCCGTAAAATTAATTAATTCAGTGTTGGAGAATATAAAGAATACTGTTTTTTTTCCTTGTTATGCTTGCCTCTTGTCTTCACTAAGTTTATATTTCATTAGTGTTGTAAAATGATTATGAACTTGTGTCAGCTGTTTCACATTAGTATACTATTTGCAGCAGTGGTTTTAAAGTTGCCCAGGTTTTGCTCAACTTCTGCAGACGGTCTGCTTTTTCATGCAAAGTAAATTACTTATTCAGTTTCACTATTTTAGATCAATGATCTGTAAAACTACTTAAGGTTATAGAGGATAGTCTCTCGGCTGCTTGGCTCCTATGAGGGGAATCCAAATATGACATCATGTAATGATAATCTTAGTCAGCACTTTGAATCATCCCAGCCCCCCACCGTTTCAACATGACAGTACCCTTGTGCATTCAGCAGCATCCATACAAAAATATTTGTGAGGTTGTTGAAGAACATTACATGCCTGTAGAGAGCCTGGCCTCATCCTCATCCAACATCAAAGCCCAGTCCAACATTGTGATTAAAGTGATGCACGAGTTCTGAAAAAGAGTTTTTCCAACACACATATGAATGTAAAAATCTGTTCACATGTATTTGAGCATGTTTCTATAATGTTCAACAGGAATTTTGACAGACTTGAGTCTCATAACAAACTGAATTTTCTCTGTGTTTCAGATCAAGAGCCTCCTTGCCCGCCGACAGTATATGGAAGAGTTAAATCTGACCCTGGTGATCATCTGAAAGTCTTTAGGTGGATGGGTAATATGTCTGTAGCCACTTGTAATAGTTGTGTAGTCTGGAAGAGTTTCCCGGATGATGAGAGAAGTGCAAAAATGCCAAAGATGAGGTTGAGCCAGAATTGAAGGGACCATGACTGCAGTTCTGGTGATGCTGTAGCAGCACGGAATGGTTTGTGGGTTACTCTGAGATGCAGGCCATACTGTGCTGCCGCAGTAAAGCCAGAATATACAAAACGGATGTCACTTTAACTTTCTCAACCTGTTTAAACATTTTCCTTTTTTAGGATTGATAACATTTTTTTATTTTAACAAGCTATTTTTTTTAGCAGTCTGAATTGATTCTGCATAGGTAATTGTTTTCCTGTTGATAAAAAAAAGTTGCCAATTACTGATCACTCTGGTTTGCTGGTTGCTTTACTGTAGCAGCACGTAAATATTGGAGTTAAGTCTAGCTGAAGTCTCCAGTATTGATCGTGCTGCTGAAGCGAAGCTGACCACTCACAATCAGCATAACTAACCACTGCTGAGTGGACTCTGACAAACCTGCTGGATGTGTCTGAGACACGTAGGAACACAAGCTGGTTTGACCGTAACTGACTGCTTCATGTGGGCAGTTCATGTATTTACTGTTGTACCTGTACACATTGGAAATAAAAGTTTAAAATGCCGTGGTCTAACGTGTTTTTATCATGACATAAACTCGCTGTTGATTAGTATGCTGTTCATTGAATGTCAGTTTTTCCTTAAAGTGACTATTAAAGTTTCTGTGCGTCTCGGCTGGTCTGGGAACCGTCTCGGGGTTTCCCGGGGGGAGCTGAAAGAAGTTGCCCGGGATCGAAAAGTTTGGGCTTCTCTTCATAGGCCACTGCCCGCCCGGACAAGCGGCGCTAAATGGATGGATGGACGGACTAAAAGCCTCCGCGCTGCTGCCACTGATCAGTCTTTACATCGCTGAAGAAGAAACGCACGTGATGGCCTGCTTGGCCTCTGCAACGCTGCTGGGAGTCACGAGGCGTGATCAGCGTGAGTGATGACACAGATCTGCTTCGGATCATTACAGATACTGGATTATAAACACCAGACTCATTAACAATCTGAAGCATTTTTCTTTTTCTGATTTTATTTTTTCTGAAGAAGAAATTTTTACTGAATTTCATCTTGGCGGTTTTTGTAAATCTAATTATCTGGTTTCTAGCGGCAGAATTATTTTTAGATTTTACTTTTTCATGACTGCATCTGAAAATATGTAATATGCAGTTTAGCACCACTAGATATGTTGTGTGTCCTGCGGCGGCCTGTCCCACTGATTAGAATTTTTTCATTGCGGATGTGAACGCATTTCAGCCATCTCCGCAGTGTCAGGATTTAGACTGAAGATAATCCCAAATATAACTTTTTTTTGTTGTTGTAAAGGAAACAAAAAATATATACATTCTGATTTAGCCTATAGGTCATTACGATGTTTAAGCCGTTACTAAAATGGTAATACATAAGCTTTATAATAGATATAACCTACATTGGAATAAAAAGTGAAGATTAAAAATAAGATACAGGTTTACTGGTTACACCTGTTTCACAAGCTGAATAAATCAGACCTTCATTTTGATTTCCATGTGAGATCAGTTTATTATTGCACGGATAAAATTTTCTTTCGTAACGGCAGATTTCTGTTTTTCTGTATTAATAAAAGGCTTAGGCCCAATATTATTTTGTCCTCCGGTGAATGAACGCATGCTGCAGCATTTCCCTCCATTTGGCCTATAGGCCTCTTCCTCTGATGGCACAATTCAAAATCAGCATCACCTGATTTGTACAGTTATAACTATGGTCAGATTGGAGTTGATTAATTAAATAAGGGTTTTTTAATGATCATTTTATTATTATTTCTGTAAACAGGACTTCGAAGAGAAAATTATTTTGAGGACCTTTTCTTTCTGTCACACAGGAACGTTTGCATTATCTGAATGCGAAATATATATCTAGGCTATATCAATATACAGGCTGATTTAATAAACACACACATATATGAAAATATTGAAATGTCAGGGTAACGAGGCAGACATAAAAATATTTTCTGTGTCTGTGTTAAATTATCAAAACAATTGAAAAGGTGACTTAATATTTAGCATTTTTTTCATTTCATTTCTCTTTGCATACCAGTGTTAATTAAAATAAATTAGAAGGCTTAAAAGCTTTTTTAAAAAGGGATACACACACGGGCATTCTCTGTTCGCATCAGTGTTTGAGCAGTGATTGTTAGCGTGCTTTAATTCCTTTATTATATCTCTAAAACTGTTTTTACCTCTTTATTAAAATATATTTCCCCTTTTTTGTTTATATTTTTGGATCCCTATCCAGCATATGTAATCTGCACAGCTGTAGAATTAGCTCAGTCACACACTGCAGCTGCTTGCGGTTTTTTTCTTCTTCTTTTACTGTGATTGCAAAAAAAACAACCTTTTACCCCAGAAAAAAAAAACTTTAATTGAATTTTGTCCTTGATTTGCATTTTGATCGTGAAAAATAACAATTAAAACCTAAATGCATCTGCTATCAAAACAAATCCCCGCATAATAGCCTATATGTGCAAAAGGAGAGAAAGGGACGTCTTGGAGCGGGTAGCTAAGCTGCAGAGAAATTTAAATATTTTTTCAGTTGTATATTTGGTTACTGTGAATTGGAATTTTTATTTTTATTTGTGTGTGTGTGTGTGTGTCACCACATACCCACGTTTGATATTTAGTAGGACACGGTGGCTCTGGCATTGCTGACTTTACATAAGTTTTCATTATTAGGCTACTAGAATTTATATGAAACTTTTTTTAGGCTACATTTAAATCTGCGTGGCATGACAATTGGAATATTAATGTAGTCCTTTATTTTCATCTTATATTTGCCTGGCAACAGAAATCTATATATATGTACAGCCGTGCCATGACGTACATCCTGAATTATGGTCAGTGCTGACTTCACTGATGCACTTTGTGGTCTAGTTTTAGGATTTCCCTCCCCGCCTGATTAAGGCATCCAACACAGGAGAAGACATTGTTAAATGATCCTTTATCACAATTCAGTTTGCCCGTCTGATCTGACCTATTTTAATAAGGACCACTGATAGTACAAAGATATCATTGAACTGAGTCTTACAGTTCTATAGACGTACGTCGGTTTCGTTTATACATAGCCTATGCATAGGACAAAAAAAAAAAAAACATTTTATGCGCGTTTAATGAAACAGCAGATTCGTGACTTGACGGATTGGATATGTTATACAACTATATGAGCTGCATGAACTGAAATTAATCTTGTAGGAGGAAAGGAGACCTAATGATCCAAAGTGTTTGTAAAATCTCACTTGAAGTAGAATTCTGAAATCTTTAGGTTTCATGAAAACATATCACAGAGCAAAATATTTGTATTTCTTCTCTTTTACCATATCTGCAGCCTGCTGAATATTTCACAAAGGCCCTGTTACATAACGTTTGTAACCTTGAAGAGGTTGCAGCACCACTGTGGTGCGGACGCACTCAGTGAGAGGGGTGGGGGGGGGGGGGGAGGCCATGGACCGCACTGCATTTCTTTCACTGCTCATTACAGCTGCCTGTTTTTCTCTGATGGACTTGTAAAAGGGGGGAAAAAAACAATCATAGAAGTGACTCAAATTTCTCAGGTTTATTTGTCAAAATGATCTGACAAGTAAATGAAATGGTCAGAGTATAAAAAAAGGAATAGTGTACACGTTGAAGGTAATATGTTTTTAGTGTCTACATTATGTAAAAGTAGGCTGCTGCTTCTGAGGATTTAGAGTTGATTGGTTGGATTCTATGGCTTCATTGAGGTTACAGCTTGAGCAAAAAGAAGAGAAAAAGACATCGTAAACAAGGTGTTTCTCACGGATTTCTTGGAAATTAAAGCTGTGAGATGCCAAAAACTAATCTAGTTTACAGCTGCTAATAAAGTGGGCAGTGGAGTCCACTAATTTCGCAATGCATTCCTGACCTGCATCCATCAAACTTGTGCATATGTCAGTCATTCCCCTCAGGTACGCATCAGTGTGGGAGGAAATTTGAGAGACAAACGGTTCAATTTGTGAGGATACGTCAGCAGCAATGTTGTGCGACAGTAGCAGTAGGAGTACTGCTACCAGCAAAAAAGCCATAGAGAAAATGATCCAATAAGTGATCCGTTTGGGCACTGGCATCTGTGAGCCACCGATTCTATAGGTGCCGCTCTCGTGGGGGACGGAGATTTTGTCCACGTCTTTCAGCTGAATGGAATCCCAATTTTTTACGTCGAAATTGCGCACCAGAGGACCGACGTCCATATCTTTCTGAGAGGGCAGCGGAGTCTCCCTGAGGAGCTTCAACTTCTCTCGAAATTCTTGCATCTGCTGCAGAAAGCACAGGGGGTCGGTGACGCTCCTGAAAGACTCGGCGATGCTGAGCGCCCGTTTCTGCTCCTCCAGCGCTGCGCTAAGCTTGGCGATCTCTGGGTCGTATGCCTGCATCACCACCAGTTTCAGCGTTTCAAAGTCGGATAGCATTTCATTCTTTTTGCATTCAAGGGCACCGATGAGTTTGTCGAAATAGTCTGCCACCTTCTCCGCGTCCTTGCTCACCGATTGGAGCGCCTTTTTCTTACTGGCTTGTAGTGTCTCCAGGCAGGATAGGATATCTGCGCTCTGCCAACTCTCCACACCGTGGAGCAGCTTCTCAAACGCCTCCTTCTCCCGTTCGTATGCATCCTCCAAGGAGCTGAATTTGTGCCCTTTATGGTCGCCCGTCGTTGCGCAAAATCCACAAATGAGCTTTAAATCAGTGGAGCAGAATATGTTGAGAGGCTGGTCGCAGTGTTGTTTACATACAGACATTTTAGGCATCACTTTTAGTTTGCTAAACTTCTCAACTATTCCGCGGAGAGAATAGTTGATCTGCAGACTACTTGCGCCGTTGTGAGGGGTCTCTTTGCGGCAGGTGGGGCATTTGAGAGGTGTTCTGAAAACTAGACCTCGGTTCCCCTCCAAGAGTCCCTCCAAGCATTTCTTGCAAAAGCTGTGCGAGCACAACAAGACTCGCGGGTCCTCGAACAGACCACAGCACACTGGGCACGTAAGCTCCTCTTCCAGCTGCTCCATTGTATCCTGTAAACACATCAACACATCACCCGGGCGTCAAACAAGTGCTTAATTTAGTCAGAGAAAAAAAACCAATAAATCAACACTCAATAAAACGGGGGCAACATAATACACACCCACACTCAGAGGGATGCCGCCCTTTAAGGCAGAAAAGTCAATAAATTACACGAAAATACCGTAGCATCGCAAAGGATACAGATTTTGGAGTCATGTTCCAGGGGTGTTTGAAGTATTCCCATCCTGAAAGTGAAACTGACTTGCATCGCTGTGCCCGCGTAAAAGACTGACATGAGCGCTGCCAAGAGCTCCCTTTGCGCTTTGGCCAAACGACATCCCGCTGTTTGATGTCTGTTACCAGTTAGCGTGAAAAGAAGCTTGCAAAACGTTTCAGCTGAATGTAAGTCAACGTCGCCAATAACTTAAAGGATATAAAAAACTCTTACAATGAGTTATATTCCTTTGTTTTGTATTACGGAACAGCAGGACTGTAGTTAGCTGAGCTGAGCCCTAAATTATCGTCAGTTAACCAATCCAATGCGACAAATGATCGACAATCTGGGTTCGCATTAGTGTTGCTCCTGTTGGCAAGTTACCGAAGGAGGGCTGTGACAGATTTTGCAAGCGCATAGTAACATGCAACTACTGGACCAAAAGAATCACTCACCAGCTGCTGAGGCGCTCAGTGCAACGTAATCATGGCGCTTGTTGCTGTGCAGACTTCGCCCTTTCCGTGTGTACAGTTAACTCTTTCAGTCCCCAAAGAAGATTAGCACTAACTTTATTTGTTTATATTAAAGCATAAATCAATTAAAATGAGGTATTTTTTTGACTGTGATATGAACCCTCTCGGTATTTCGAGTACTTTGACAACTTAATTTCGAAATACTTCTAGGTTTACGCTTTTGTCACTGCAGGGTAATTTGCAGAGGATCCCTGCATGTCGGATGGGGGAGGGGCTGTTGCCATGCAAAACATTACACCGTGAAAAGCTGTCAACTAGATTTTAGCCCAGCCTGGCACGTTTCTACTTTGGATTACTTAAGTCGCTTGTGTTGCTACTCATCAACCTATGCAGCTGTGAGAAGTTAACGCTCTGAAACGTGCAAGCGTGCTCAGAGAGCTACATTAACTGACATAAAAATGAAAGTCAGTGTTGAGCAGCTCCAAAACAGAGCTGTTGGCTAACATCAAGCCACTGTGAGCTGTGGACTGTGTTTTTAGTGAACTTAAAAAGCTAGCAATATTAAAGATCAGCAACACGGAAGTGAATGAAAACAAACTTGTGGGAATGTTCTGCAGCTTTGAATGGTTATATTACCTATTCAGCTCTTAAATAGATGTTTCCCCCATTAACCACTTTCAGTTCACTTGAGGTTATGTAACATCAATACCCAATAGTTACTTAGTCACGTGGAGAAATTTTGACCTTGATTTTCTTCCCTTGTTTCCATGCCATCAGGAGCAACTGCCTATCTTACCCACTGTGATTGGATACAGTGAGGGAGCAGGGGCTTATGCAGTTCCTATATATGCCGCGAGGTGGCACTGTTGTCTTAGGGGAGCCGTTTAACGTTTTTTCCCCGAGCGCTCTTTGGTTTGATGGTTAGCGTTCCTTTCCGGATGTTTCGCTAGATTTGGGGCAAGAATGGCTGCGATGTTTACGTGTTGTTTTGGCTGCTGCGGAGAAGGCGGATCGGGGCATATTCCCCTCAAAGAAATGCCCACTGTTCAGCTGGACACTCACCACATGGGTAAGTATGTTCGTGATAACTTCCCACAGTTGATGTCTACCTGACATCCAGCTAGCTGTGCGCGCGCTACATGATGGTTTTTCCACTTCCGCCGTTAAATTTAGCTTGCTAGCCAGTAACTGCTCGTACAGTCCTAACCTTTGACACTTGGCATTCAGTAGCAGTTAACTGTCCTAACACATTCAATTAGTGGGTGTATAACTTATCTAAATGCATTTCAAACTAGAATATTATACAAACAGCAGATATTCAACCTGATATTGATAGCTGCCAAGGCTAACATCCCATTTTAGATAAAAAGTGCGTACAATATTAGGCAACTATCATGCACCTCACATAGAAGCGCTGTTGGAAGAAGCATTTACAGATCCGAACCACCACAACAAACCATATAAAATGCTGCAAGTAAATGTTTTTCTTACAGATCTATGTTTAAGTTATGATGCACCAGTATACAATTAAAATATAAAGTATCAAAGGGATACATATTCATTCATACAACATTTAGTTTACAAAAACTAAGCCAAAATGCAGAAACTGTGTAAAAATTAAGAACGCCCCCATGACTCATTAGCTTGTAGAACCAGATACTATATCCATCCATCCATCCATCCATCCATCCATCCATCCATAGACTATACTAATCTGTATATCAGTTTCTTACATTGTTATGGAGGAATCTTGGCCTTTTCTTCTTCATAAAGTTGCTTCGGTGCATTGAGGTTTGCATTGATTTGTTTATGCACAGCTCTCTTTTAAAAGTCCTGCCACATCATTTTAGTGAGGTTGAGATCTGGACTTTGCAACATCTTGAGATCATTGTCCTGTTACATGACCAAATTTGAGCAAGATTAAGCTGTGAGACAGATCCTCAGGTTTGA
Organism: Atherinosoma microstoma; assembly: GCA_037177055.1. NCBI lineage: Eukaryota > Metazoa > Chordata > Actinopteri > Atheriniformes > Atherinidae > Atherinosoma > Atherinosoma microstoma. The sequence goes on from JBBBVU010000013.1 coordinate 10,903,410, forward strand.
CTCTTGGGTGACCTGGTGTTCAGAAGAGTTAATGGTTGATGACTACAAAGTGTCCAGGTCCTATGGTTACAAACCAGCTCAAATAATCTCCACCAGTGCTAAAACTATGAATAAACTTTCTCACAATTGATTTTGAATTGGAAATGACCTTATAACTTTCCAGATTGCTGTCCAGCAACACATGTTTCTCTCATCATCACTACTGATGTCTTCCTTGCTTGGCATTGTGTTAACACAAACCTGAATGCTCCAAATCAGCAAATTGCCCAAACTGCTGCATTTATAGAGGCGCACATTTTCTGATGATATATCAATCAAGTGCATTTGATGCTAAATCTCTAAATTCCTGTTAATGATTTTCACTCCACAGGAAGGATGTAAAAATAAATGTAAAAAAATTTCTGAAAAGTAAAACGTGTAGCACAAATTATATAATAATTGAAAAAATGGGAAAAGGAGATGTCACTCTTTACAGAGTTTAATGTGATTGTCTTGCAGGCACTGATGTCGTCATTGTAAAGAGTGGTCGGAGGATATGTGGCACTGGAGGCTGCCTGGCCAATGCTCCTCTGCACCAGAACAAAAGTTATTTTGAGTTTAAGATCCAGTCCACTGGTAAGAGCTTGATTTTTTTTTTTATAAGTTGTTTACCATCCCACATACTGCTCAGGGGAAAAAAAAGAACCACTGCAATTTATTCTTAAATCATCATCTCTGAGTATTACCACAATAATGTAATTCCTACTCAAGTATTTGTCATCCTGCTTTATGAGGACAAGAAAGCTACAGTCTGTCTGAAACAATTTTTAACTGAAATGGATGACAGCAAACTCACCACTCAAAGGCTGATTTCAAGTAACCACTAAACATGGTGACAAGCTGAGACTGGGGTGAAGAGCACGGCAAGAACAGTTGGGAACCGTCTCCTACTGGAAAAAAAACAACCTTCATCAGTGAGAAGCAAAGAGGTTGGCTGAGGTTTGAAAAAGACCACAGGGATTCGACTGTAGACGTCTGGAGTAAAGTCATCTCCTCTGAGTCCAGTTTTCAGCTTTGCCCAAGACCTAGTCTACTTATGGCCTGTAACCCGCAGTGTCTCGCACCAACTGTTTCAATATGGAGGATCAGTTATGATGGGATGGAGCAAGGCTGGAATCAAGCAGATGTGTCATTTTAAAGGATGCACTAATAAAAGTTATTGTAGAAAAACATTTGCTCCCTTTTATGCTAAGACTGTATTTGCCAACTCGGGGGATTAGTATTTCCATCAGAACAGTGCTCCATGCCAGATAGCCAGGGGAATCGAGGTCTGGATGGAGGATCCATCACATCAACAGCCTGCCAAAGCCAGTGCAGTCTTCACATTTTAACCCTATTAGAACCTCTGGAATGACCTCAAAAGGAAGATGTATGGTCAGCTTTGCTTGATGATTTAAGATGAGTTGCTTGTTTTTTTGTTGTTGTTTTTTTTGCAGTGTGGAGATCATGCCAAAAGCCCTGAAACCTGTGGTTGTTCCACCAAATACTGATTTCAGAATGTTCTTTCGTCAAAATTTTGTGATCATTTTGTTAAAAAGTGAACAGGGGATTTTTATTTTTTTAAATTTTATTTATAATGCTCTGCAAACACTGCATCATTCGGTTATTTTGATATAATGACATTTCCTTTCAAGATATGCTCTAAATAACAATAGTTTTATTTGGAAATTAAGAGAAATAATGTCAGCAGTTCACAGAAAATGAAGCAGAGCTGTCAAGTTCACCACTACCTGCACCTGTAAGATAAAACCTGAGAAACTGATCATTTTTCAGTGGTCCTTATATTTTTTTATGGAGTGTTATATGCTGCTTCATAGTAGTTTTATACAGGTTTCTTTTATGTGGCATTCAGTTGCAGATGTGCCAGGCATGTGAGTCCTGCACGCTGATGTACCATTGCAGCTTCCTTTTATCAAAAATATGAATATGAAGTAATGTTTGTGTTTCAGAGAGACTCAGACTATTAGATAATCGAGTTTTGTGCTTTGACTTCAGGTGTATGGGGAATTGGTGTGGCCACCCAGAAAGTGAATCTTAACCAAGTGCCTTTAGGCAGAGACACAAACAGCCTGGTTCTGAGGCACGATGGGTCTGTGTACCACAATAATGAAGAGAAGAATCGGCTACCTGCGAACAGCCTTCCCCAGGAGGGTGATATTGTGGTAAGCACCAGATTTCCTTTATTTAAATGCAATGTTTTAAGTTTATTTACCAAAACGCTGAAAATGTGTGTTGGTATGTGGTCCATGAGGCTGAAAATGAACATTTTCTTTTAAGTATTTCCTATTAAATCAAAAATAAGTGGTGAGCATGAGGAGATGTAGGTATTAAAATGATTACCTGGAATTACATTGTCCTGTGTGCTTCAACCAAATATATTGATGTCCTCACTGTAGATGCTCAAATGATCTAAAGTTGCTCCATTAGTTGTTTCTGAGATATACTGTCAGAGGCCAGCAGCAACCAGGAAATCCACAACAGAATTCTTTATTTTCAGTCTGACCATGATAATCACGCTGCAGTACATCTTCTAATGCATTTAATGGCCTTCTGTTTGTACCAAAATTTGCATTTGAGCTTATTTGAATCGGACTTTGCAACACTGATCGGAGCTCTGCCTCATTAGATAAAAAGTACTCCCACTCACACAGCTACCAACAAGCTTGCAAACTGTAGTGATAAAAGCTCAACACCTATCTGCTTGCAAACCCATCTGTCAGTATTGATCAAAGCATTTTTAGAATGTGGATGCAATGAATGCAGGCTTTGGCATGGAACATATGGATTGTTGGAGCAGGTTGGTGCGGCAGAAAATCCTGCGAGTGCAGGCAGTTGCAGCAACAATCGCAGTCGGAAGCATATGGGAGCTCCTTTTTAAACACGTACAGATGTTTTTCTTCTTTTTTATCAGCAATTGTGTCACTGTCTGCGTAAAATAGGGTTTGCTAATACCTTTTATTTTTTTCTCTTAAGCCTAAAATATACAGAAATTGTAAATTTCTGGGGGGGGGGGGGTTGAGCTACTGCTCCACTGCAAAGGAAGGAAGTCAGCTGACACGGTTTGGACTTCGAGCATCTGATTAGGATGCCACCTAGTCATCTCTCTTTAAGAAGTCTTTCTGGTATGTTAAACTGGGAAGAGGACCTAGGAAAGACCCAGAATATAACCTCTCTGTCCTGGGAATGCCTGTGGAAAAAAAAGAAGAAAAAAATGGATGGATGTAGTTTTTACCATTTAAGGATTGGTTATCTGTAGATAATTACCAGGTCATTTATTTACAAAATCCCAGATAGAGACTTTTTCAAATGTTTCAAGTATATTTTTCATGCACTGTAAAATGTGTCATGACTTTTGTCCTGTTTTGAGTTTTCAGCTGAGACAGAGGTGTCTTTGACAAAATGACATAATGATAATAGAAGCTCAGGCCATCAAGGCCCAGTTGATAAATGAAGCAACTTCTGGAAGGAGAAAACACCAGAAATATTGAAAACTTTATGCTTTGTTTCCTTTCTTTAGAATAACTGTGCAACTGTCCTAAAATATAATCTAGACTGTTAAATTATCACTCTAATACAACCTGATCCTTTGGGTGATAAAATAAGTTAACTGTTGTTTTACAGTGTGCTTACATGTGTTCTGATGTTCTACAGGGTATCACATATGACCACGTGGAGCTGAATTTATATCTGAATGGAAAGAACATGCACTGTCCTGCCTCAGGGATCCGGGGCACGGTATACCCCGTTGTTTATGGTAAGCATATTTGCTGGTTTTGTATGCTTACTAGTTGATAAAGGTTTGTTACTTTTTAAGATCCACTGTGCCAAAGAGATGCTTTTAGATGACCTCCACCCACTGGTGTCAAAGGTATTCACATCCATTATTCAGTAGAAGTTGAAGTATCAACTCGAGCTTTTTAAGGAAGTAAAAGTCTAAAATTCAAGTCAAATTTACTGTATCCAGATGGCGTGATTTACCTGGATAGGATTTTTTGTGTGCATTTGTTTCTTTCTTTGAATCATGACAAGCCGGAATGAAAACAAACCAAAATAAAAATTGAAGTAACAAGGCTATTTTTAATATGTAACAAATAGAAAGCTCAGATAATTGTATGAAAACCTAAGGAGTAGAGGTAAAAATTTGACTGAAAAAAAGTTACTCTGATAAAGTATAGATACCTACAATTTCCACTTAAGTAAGGTAAGGTATTTGTACTTTATTTCTTGACACGCCTGCCTCCAACTGGGAAGTTGTACACAATAGTTTGTTCAGTCTGTTTGTAACAAGGAATAATTGGAAAGTTATGAATGAATTTGCATCACAATTTCACCAGATGTGGGCCATAGAGATTAACATTTGATAACAATCAGCATCTGGATCCACAATTTTTAAAATATTTTTTTAGGGGTGCGCCGGTTTTCTGGACGATTACCGATCTTTAAGAACCCTGACCTTTTTAAAAAAAAAAAGACTGACAGCATACAGCTTCAATGTTCCAATTTTATTTTATTGAAAAACAATTAACAATACTCATGAAAGCAGACAAACTTTGAAGTAATGATCTCAAATATAAATGAAAAGGTTGCCCGATGAGGCATGTTGTATTGAACGTTTTGTTTGTGGCCCCATATCGACTTATTTCTGCCTTGCATGAATTGCAAATTGCAAATCTTTGCCCTTATTCTTGTACTGCAAAAAATCTCCCAATTTCACATAAGGGTCGGCCAATCACGATAATCCAAAATTAAGGAAACCGGGGGTGATTGATCGGTGCACCCAGACACATTTTTATTCAACCTTGGTGGATTTAAGCAGTGATGACTTCCTATCAAGAGATGCTGTTGCAGTTCATTTGAATCCCACTAGAGGGCAGTATATGTACATCTTTTCCTGAGCTTGGTGGACAAAATAAACAATTTACCATAAGTTTAACTTGCATAAAAAAACTGCATTAAATCTCATTAAGTATATCAGTTGTCATTTAACACCTATAGACTTTGTTGCTGTAAATACTTCAGTGTTTATGATAAATACTGCGCAACTGCACTTTTGGAATCTTCAAAGTGTACGTTTGCTAAACATCTTGTTCTTGAGAAGGTTGCTTAGTGAGAACTAAACTCTAAAGTCATCACCTCTGCTAGAAGTGCTGTCTCCTCAGTCAGGTGAAAGGTTACTTGCCTTGTAGATGATGGTTGATGGGGCCCCTTTGATGATGATGATGATTTGGCTATCTGATTTGTCTCACCTGCTAAACATTTGAACATGTTTATTATACAACTGGTTTGAAAATATCCTCAAGAAGTCTCAAATGAATGCTGTCGTCATTTGCTTTCTCACGTCATCCCTCTAGAGCAGTGGTTCCTGATCTATTTTCATTGAAGACCCCCTTTGTGCAACTGCCAGAAAGCTGTGGACCCCCTTCCCTGTACTGTGCTGAAACCATGCTTGGTTTTATGCTTTTCATATGCTTCCAGCTAGCTTCTCGCCACAAATGCTGCATTCTGGCAGAGTCCTGTCCGATCCTTCGATAAGACCAAATTAAAATATCTGCATATAACTTTGGGATGAATCATCTTTGAGATGAATCATCTGCACTTTGGTGTTATTTAAACATGTTTCAGTAATGAAAAGGTGCAGGAAGAAAATCAAGGTAACCAGGGTAGATACATGAACTACTATACTATAGCTCAGTGGCTCCCTGACCTCACTAAATCACACAGTACATGGACAAAAACTGATTGGATGCAAAAGCTGTGGCATACAAAGTAGGCTGTTCATGTTTGTTTTTTGACTAATGATGTATGTTGTCAAATATAATTTTAAAGCAGATTCAGATGACCCCCCCCCCCCCCAAAAAAGAAAGAAACCCCATCAATTCCATGGGAACAAAATGTCTAAACGATATTAAAACAAACAAACAAACATTCAGTGGATACAACTCAACTCATCTCTGTGTGGACATGGCTGAAATTTTACTGTTCACCCATGGTCTGCGCAGTCAAAGCCTTGCAGAACCCCTATGCTCCTTAGGGACCCCCTTGGAAACCACTGCTCTAGAACATTTCAGAACTGCAGCGTATGTGTGAGAATTACTTAAGCTATCCAAATATTCAAAGCCATGGCTGAGAAATAACATTTGATACAAAGAAATAATGCATCAACTGTGTTCATATTCAGTAGTAGACTTTCCCCACGGCAGAAAAAAGCCAAATTCTTGTCAATGTTTAAAAATGACCATATTTTGTCCATGCAAAACATTCATGTTATTGTTGCTTTTTCATAATAATATAACTTCACTTTATTGATCAACTTTTTGATCTTTTTCATGGTCAGTGCTTATTTAGCCATTTGATGTGTTTTCAGGGCTTTAGAGGAATATAAGAAATGAATAAATCTGTATTTAATGTCTAACCTTGTGCTTTAATGTCTTTACCTTGTGTTCCAGTGGATGACAGTGCCATCTTAGACTGCCAGTTTAGTGACTTCTATCACACAGCTCCACAAGGATTCGAGAAGATCCTTTTTGAACAACAAATCTTCTAAAAGAACACCTCAGCTTCTCTTCGTGTTGCCGCCTTCCTCTAAATCTCATCGCAACCTCTGTGACACCACAGTTTGACTTTCATTGGATATTCTTGTTATATGTGGCTTAGGTGCATCTTGTTTCGTTTCCCCCTGATTACCCTGTCTTCTTCGTGCTGCTCTTGGACCAGTGATGGTGTCCTTGAAAAGGGGTGGGTAAGATCATTAGTCAGCTATGATGGGAGTTTCACTGTCTGAAGAAGGTAGAAAACTGTAAAATAATTGCCTTGTATCAGTGGTAATCAAACTTGTTCACTAAATAATAATTTTTAAGTTGCTGCTTACATCCACAGTGTGTGTATAGACACCAGGCTAAGGGTGCAATGGTAAAATGTTTCCATATTTCAGGATCAGAAGCCATGTTTAAGTCACATTGTTTTTTTTTTGTTTTGAGAATGTAACCTGCTTAATGCTTTACTGACATCTCTGCATACATTATATATTTATTTGTATTTATTTCAGTTCCAGATCAAAATTATGTTTGTTTGGGTGTTTTTTTTCTTCTTTGTATCACAAACATTTATTTTTTACCTTTGGCCTACGAGAGTTCGATGGATTAATGAAGAGCCTGTAAAAGTGGGAACGTGGACACCTTCATTTCATGTCGCTGTACAGAGATGGTTTAAAAAAAAAACACTAAACACAAGCAAACTGATTCACATTCCAGGTGACGTCCTGTGTCTCAGATACCCGATGGTGCTTGGAAATGTTTTAGAGTCAAATATTTCTGAAAATGGTTGGATCTAGTAATGGCAGTAATAGGATAAATTTTCAAATCACCTCTCCGAATAGCCCTTGTCTCGTCCTGAAATCTTACAGTGTATTTATTCAATCAGGATATTACCAGAGCTGGCGCTGGTTCTCTCTGATAAAGAGATATATCTACAAATGTCAATCTGTTGTGTTGTATTGGCATTGCATATATGCTGCTGAAGTCTAACAGTCAAATATTTCAAACGCTTGTCTCTGTTTGCACTAATGATGTTATTGTACGATTCCAAATATTGTTGATTCATTAAACTTTTGTGTTTGGAAGCATCTCCTTTTTTACACTCCTGTCTTGATTGTGGATACGTGAAGTATCATTTCTATTGATGTTTTGCAAAAGAAACCAACATTTTTCTAAGCTGTTGCATTTGAGAATGAGCTCAGAAGATCACAAGCAGGGTTGGATTGTAAATTAAATCACAACTCTAATCCTTTGTAAATAAAAAACAGAATGATATGATCTACAAATCTCATGAACCCATTTTTGATTCCCAATAGAACATAAACGTATCAAATGTTGAAACAGACATTTTACCATTTCATGGAAAATATTAGCTTGGGCTGATGTTTGCTAGGGGTGCAGAAAAGAATCGACTCACATCAGAATCGAGATTCTTATTTATGAAGATTCTGAATCGATCCAAAATTTCCAAGAATCAATATTTTAAAGACTTTAAAAGTGTTTGACAGACTACTTTCAAAGCTATTGTTAAGTGACAAAGAAATGTGAAAGTAAGCAAAAATAAATGTCACCTCTTTGTCAAATTTACTTCTGTGTGTTTTCAATCTTTGAATCACTTGATTATCTTTGAAAAATTCCTTCTAACTAGATTTTTTGTGAATCCAGATCGGTTTGAATTGAGAATTGATACAGAATTGAATCGTCACCCCAAGAATGGGAATCAAATTAAATCGTGAGTTGATGTCAGATTCCCATCCCTTATGTTTATAATTGTGTAGCATCCCCTCTTCTTTTAACTATCTGTAAATGTGTGGGGAGTGAGGAGTCTAGTTGCTGGAGTTTTCGGAGATTAATGTCCCATTCTTGTCAAATGCAAAATTCTAGCTGCTGGGCCTTAGTTGTTGGATTTCAGTCTCATGGTACACCATACATTCCCTGTTGGTCTGGACCGCAGGCAGACCAGTTCTCCCAGACTCTTCTCCCGAAAAGCCATTCTGTTGTGATTGATGCAATGTGTGGTTTAATGTTGTCTTGCTGATGCATTTAAGGCCTTCCCTGAAAGTGGGATTGTCTGGGTGGGAGCATATGTTGCTCTAAAACCTCTATGCACTTTTCAGCATTGATGATGATCACATCTTCACATATGTAAACTGCATATGCATTTGTGGATTGCATCGCAAACCTTGTTCACAGCCATCAATTTGTGGAAGTGCTCCTGAGCCCATGCTGTGATTTCCAGTACAGAATCATACCTGTTTGGTTTTAATGTAGTGCCACCTGTGGAGATCACAAGCATCCAGTTTTTTTTATCTTACACTTTGTACCGCACGCACAGAGATTGCTTCTGCTTCTTTAAACCTTTTCATGGTGGGATTTTCTAAGTCTTAACAATTTTATGCTGAAAAACATTTTTGTGAAATTGTTCCACAATTTTAAGATAGTTTGTTGCGTATTGATCAACTTCTGCCCATTTTTATGATTGAGAGGCTCTGCCTCATGTCAAGGACCTGTTGTCAGTTAATCTAATTAGTCGTCAGATGCTCCTCTATTTGTTTTTCATTTGTTCCAGTCACTTTTTCAGCCTTTAGTTAGGGCATTAAAATCAAAATGAACAAATATTTTTGCATGAAATGGTAGTAGGCTATGTTTCACTTTCAACATCTGATACGTTGTTTACGTTTGGGAATAAAACAAAAAAGGTTTATGAGATTTGCAAATCATTGCCTTCTATTTACATTTTACACAATTTAACATGAGGTGCGCATTACATGTATCGACAAAATATATTCATGCATTAAAGTTTTGTGCGTCTATTGATTGATTAGTTGCAATCTAAATGTGTGCAAATGGTTTAGTAATCCAGTCAAATATGCTGCCAATCCCAAATTACTGCAATGAAATTTGTATTGAGTAACTGATTACATTACAAATGTCTTCGCTGCGTCCTTCATCACAGGTGAATTTGTTAGAATTTCTTCTAGGGAAGCCGTGGAAAGCAGGACAGCCCAGCACGAAGCAGGGGGTATGCCTTAACTCCTCCCCTCACTCTGCGAACTGTTACGTCCTACTCCTCCTCTGAAGCCAGCAGCCGCACAGGAGCTGCCGTGCCTCGTCTTTTACGGATACAGACAGAAAGCCGGAGTAATAGCTAAACCCCGTACAGCCATGGCAGAAAACGCCGGCTTGGAAAACCACCGCATCAAGAGCTTTAAAAACAAGGGGCGTGATGTCGAGGTGAGCTGACATGTGGATACAAGTGTAACTTATATGAATGGAATTATATTGATTTTTATTTTATTTTTAAACAAACAAACAAAAAAAAAACCCGAAAGTCTATGGGCCTCGTTTGGTAGCCTGCCCCTGTTATAACAGCTTGCCTACCAGTCAGCCAGCCAGCTAGCTAGTTAGCTAATGTAAGCTATCGTAAAGAGTTCGTCATCAAATGTGCCACTGTATCCTAAGATCGGCAACTTCCCTCGTAAACATTGACGGCAATGGTGTTCATCCACTGAACACCGGTCGCTTCCCAAACTTCTTTCGCCACTGTTTGTGAGCAGCACGCCACAGCGTAGTTGGATCTTTGGAGTCTGGAGAATTAAGGGCAAGCGATGTAGCTGTCACTGCCGGCTAACGTTAACTAGCTAGTTGGATGGACACCGGTCGCAAGCGCGTCTGGGCCTGCCTGGCTTCATACTTTTTCAAATCTGTTCTGTTTTACCGTCAAATGACTCTAATTAACTTCAGCGTTGACTTGTGAATGTCACACAAGGTCGTCATTATTAATAAAATAGTGGTTTCTGATTAATTAAATGTCAGGTCTGCATCCGCCCATCCACCCCACCTTGCTAGCTCGCTAACGTCAAGCAAATTGCTAGCATGCGTTTCCAGGTAAGCAAGCTAAACCGAGCTGCTGGCTAAGATACTTAACAGTTAGCTGAATGATAACGATGCTCTGACCTTAGCACCTTTTACATTTTATATATCAGTAAACGTTAAATGTTTTGATAGTTCTAACTAAAATAAATCTATGGAAATGCTCTTAGACGTGAATCCATCTCTTACACGAGATATTAGACATGCTTAACGTTGAACTTAGCAGACCTGTTAATTATAACTTTGACTAACGTTGCAATGTTCTCTTAGATCTCGTGTCAAAATGGTAATGCTCCAAATATACTGTTCTACAATAACATAAACGCTAGGGATAAATGTGTCAGCCTCAGTTGTAAGTCACACTTTCTAGAAAACACAGATGTCTTCGTGTCCTTCTAGTGAATCTACTTCAGAAAACGCAGTTTGCGGCTGTATCATGCAGCTAACAAGTCTAATTATAAATCTGACAGTATTTGTTTACATCGCTCATTGACATGAAGACCAAACGTCACGTTAAAGCCTGCCTGTAGACCATCGTAGATCGAGGCTTCCAGTGTTGGACCAACTGAAATGAGAAATAACTAGACTCGATTCAGTTATGTATGATATTTAAGGAATTTCTCAGAAATTGTTTCTTTCAGCCAAGGGGTTTACCAACAAAGACATACTTGTGCTGGGTTGTTCTGATCTATTGGTAATCCTTAGATAATCCCCTAACAAAGGTAAGTCTGAAAATGGCCCTTCCGAATCCAACAGAGTGGCAATTGGAATTTCACCATCACCTTCCAAAAAAACACAGATTGATGCCCCATAGCTAGTTGTTTTGAACCTTGGAGTCAGACTGACAAGCACATGGCTACCATGACAGACAAACTTTGCCAAGTGCATTCCTGATACTATTTCAGGCATCTTGGATGTCTGACCAGGACTCTCTTGGAGCCCCAGCATGAATTTGAGTTTTTGTAAATGGATGACTCAGACTACAACAGGGGGTGAAAATGCCAATTTGGCTTTGTTTATGTAGGTCAGCCTTAACAGATTGCTCCTCATTTCCGACACCATTCGAAATTATATTGAATTGCATAAGAGTAATAATATCCCACATACTGTCTGCCATAAACCCCTCCTTAGTATTCCTGGATATCACATATATAGCCCAAAATTATGCATCTTTTTCACTCTGAAAAATTGAATTGACATTTTTTAGATTTCATCATCATTTATTTTGTGGACATACATCTACTTTATAACCACTTAATATTTTTGTATCAATATGATTAACTTAACCAATTAAGATTGTTGGGCTCCATTAATTTCTCTGTTGTTCACTGTAAAAAGTTGTTTTTATGTGGGCCAGTGTAGGGGCATTTATTTTTGTTTTGCAGTGATTGGGAGACACCTCTGCTCCACAACCTCCTGAGTTATGACTGTTCCAGATTATGTAAGAGGCTATTTAGGAAGGCAACATGAACCTCTTCAAACAGTCACAAGATCTTTGACCATCTCAAACTGTTCTGGATGAGCTGGAAACCCAGCAGATTCACAAACATAGCAATTGGTTTAAGCGTTAAATTGTCTTTCATCACTTGGGCTGTGTTTTAGTTGCTTTATAGACTTCTAACCTTCCAGTTTGATGGTTATTGGTTTCACAAAAACTCAGTTGCAAGGGTCTAACATAAATGGATTACTTACCCTGTGTTTTTAAAGTTTTTGTTTTTAAAAATAGTAATACAATCCTGAAATTAAAGTGAAAACATGCTTGGTGTCTTGTGATTATACCCATTAGATTAATTACTCATGTAAAAAATCTGCAATGTGTACTTCATGAACATTGTTTTCTTTTCCAGACTATGAGAAGACATCGAAATGAGGTGACAGTTGAGTTGAGAAAGGTGAGAAAAGATGCACATACTGCCTTAACACACACACACCCACTCACACACACGTCAAGGCAGTAACAGAATCTAGCCAACTGGTCTAGTCCAGACCAGTAAAGCCGCAGATATTGTGAAACATGCTAAATTCTGATGAAACTTAAATGCTGATATCTTTCAGGAAACAGGCATGCAGTCTGTATAAAAAGTAATCAGCAAGAAGCTGAAGAGTTACTCCCATGTTGAAACTTATCATGGAGCTACTTGGCTAACTTTGTTGTATAACTAGCAGATCTAGCCCTTTTTTTTTATTAGCGCCACTTAGTGATGGTCCTTCCTACTTGGTATTCCTACTAGCTAACTGTTATCTAAATGCCTGCCAGGATGTAACGTTTATTATCTGAGTATTGGATATTGACCACAGCAAGCGCTTTGTCATATCCGGTTGACACTGTGTTTTTTCTCCAAGAGGCTAGCTTTGATTTAGCATTCATGGAATGGACATTGGTACAGACTGAATTGAAAAGTCATTCAAAAAAATTCTCTCGTTGCCAATTTAGAGAATTAAACTTGAATAACATTATTTTAGTTTGGTAGAGTAACACATTCCATGTAGAAGTGCTCCGCTGGCTCTACATGGGGATATGATATAGCACACTTTCTGGCTTTGGGGGCAATCGTGCATTGTCATGCTTACTAACCAGTTTACAGTCCCTGAAGTTACATCCATAAAACCCAAAAAATAGAGCTGAAGCATACACATAAAAATGTGGTTCGGCACATTTCTCTGGGTGTGTAGAGTGAGGAAAGTGCAAGTCATCGCTGTTATTGGCAGCTGAATTGATATAAAGTAGGAGCTAAAATAGTTTGTGAGGAATACAGCTTAATTTGCTTGAGTGAAATAAAAACAAAAATCAGCTGATGTTGTTGCTACACAATGGTCAACATGCTATAGGTCTGTTTCGGTAGGTTTCACCAGGATGAGATTTTTGAAACCCAGAAAAGACTCACTTTGCTTTTCTGAGATTTATGATTCCATTCGTAGATATTTCTGTGGCTACAGAAAAATGAGAAATTTGCTAAAATTGCATGTCACAGTAGGAAAACAAGCACTAAATGCACATGTGAAGAGTAAAATTAGTACATTGCATCACTCTGTTGGATATTTCACCCAGCTTCTATTTATTTGAAGCCCATTGTGTTGTCCAATGATGTTGCCTTGACACAATAGGTCGGCCAGGATCTCTTGCAGACTATATTAAAGAGGAAAAGGGGTTCCTGTTTTTTTATGTATGTAGAAAGTTTGCCTGTCTTGTTTGTTGGATTAAAACATAGATAATTATTGTCTGTGACCTTGTGACGTGAGAAGATGCAGGTGTTGTCTCCTTTAAAAGGTTATGTCTGCCTTCACTTTAGTTTTTTTCAATTTTAACCCTGGTGTAAAGTGAGTTAATTGTTGCTTTACAGTCTTTTAAAAATTGTACTTCAGCGACTTTTCACAGAAACGGTACGAAAAGTTTTAATTTAGTTTGATGTGATGATGTTGTACCTTGCAAAAGTTTTCACTCCTTGAGATTTTTCTTAATTTCTGTAGTTACAACCTGCAATTGATTTTACTTTTAATTTAATGGGCTTTCAAGGAGTGGTCCAAACTGTTGAGTTGAAATGAATAAAAGAATGTATTTGGAAAATAAGATTCAGAAAAAAAAACAACTTAAGTGATGTATGTCATTAAAGCACCCCCTTAGATATAAAGCCCCTAAATAAGATTGTGTCCTACCAATTTGCTTCAGAAATCCCATGATTAGTTAATAATTAAGGTCCACCTGTGTGCAGTCTGTTGCATTATCTCCATTTATACATGCACGCTCTGAAAGGTACAGAGCAAAAATCGAAAGGCACCACCAAGCATGGAGACCATAGAGCTTCATGCTCCAGTTGTGGAGTAGTACAAATAAGAGTTGGGCTTAAAGAAAATATCTGAAAATCCATCATCACAAAATTGAAAGGATATGGTACTGAAACAGGCCTGACTAGATAGGGCCATCCATTGAAACTCACAGACCAGGCAAGGAGTGCATCAGTCAGAGGGGCAACACATAGACCAATGGTAACCTTGAAGGAGCTGAAAAGCTCCACAGCAGAGACTGCTGTATCCTTCCATGGGAGTGCTAAAAGTAGTACACTCTACAGAGCTGGTATATTTATGGAGGAACATCCAGATAAAAGCCATTTCTTACGTAAAAGTTGATAAAAGCATGTACAGAGTTGATCAAAAAGGCATGTGGCAGACCTCCTGAATGCATGGAAGAAGGTCCCCATGTCACATGAGGCTAAAAGACTAATCATTTTGGCCATCAAGGAAATCACTGTCTGACACAGTTGTAGGTGTAAGTGATGGTGCTAAATACTGGGAAATTCCTGAGGAAAGACTTGTTTCACTCTTTCAAAGATTTGAAACTGGGAGATTATCTAAAGCAACACCTGAGCGATGGGCTGCACGGTGGTGTGGCGGTTAGCACCGTGGCCAGGCTGCATTGACGGTCACCCTGAGACAGCCAATGCTGACACGGACAGTGCCGGATGGGTTATTCCTTACTGATACAAAGGTTTTCTAGAAACAGATGTATGAAATTAAAGAAATTGAACAGTCAGATTGTTTGTGGATGGTTACAGCAGGTAAATTTAAGGGCCTTGTCTTGGTGGAAATCTGTCCTCTTTAGTTTTCTGATGCATTTAAAGTTGGTTTAATCACACAGGCTGATTTCAGTTTGTAGCATGGTAAATAAGTCACATCTTAGCTGGGTTATTTCTTTCTGTGTATTTTCCATATCTGACATTAGTCCAATCTTTCATTTTACCTGATGAATTTGCGATGAGCTACACTTTGTTTTCCTAGTTTATCCTACAGGGTTGTGAAGTCAAAAGTTAGTTAAGTCAATACTAAGATAATTTTGTAAGTTAACCTTCACTCTTTTATAAATAAATTTTAACTGCATAGTCTACTGAAGATTTTGTATGTTTTAGTTTTTAGATTAGGAAAAGTATGTGTAGTTGAAGACGTCTTCAGACTCTGGGAACTTGTAGTGCTTTTTCCATTTTTCGATAAAATGAGATATATGTATGTTTGTGTTTGGGGTTTCCATTGTAGTTAGTACAACATAACTGATACTTTTTGGTATTACATCAGGTGAGGTTTCATGACTAATGAATACAGGAGCTTGTTTATTAACTGAGAGG
>JBBBVU010000013.1:10919068-10933109 GCA_037177055.1 Atherinosoma microstoma
AACTGATACTTTTTGGTATTACATCAGGTGAGGTTTCATGACTAATGAATACAGGAGCTTGTTTATTAACTGAGAGGATGAATCTAGAAATCAATCTTCATTTCTCCTTTCTTTGATCACTCCCAAAAAGCGTTCAGACCATTCTGAATTAAAGATTTGTTTCAGACTCAATCAGTGCAGTAACCATGCTACAGACTACACTTGTAAGTCCCTTGAAATAAAAACATCTGCTCAATCGGTATAATGTAATCAACACACCCAGAGTGCAGTTGTGTGTCTAGTCTGATCTGCTGCAGCTTTACACCTGCTAAGATGATAAACAGTTGATCCTGCTCACGGTGAGGGGACGGTGTCAAAGCTTGGAAGAGCAGTGCCGACTAAACCCATACTGTACTTTACCTTGTAATGGAAAATCACAATCATTGACAGATATAGGTAATGATTAAGTAAATATTAACAGTATAGTGAAAGTTCCAGCTTCCAAACACAGCTCTTACTGATTAGTTGCCACAAGATTTACTAATATTTTGTTGTCAGAGAAAATGTAGGATTGAAGAAACGCATGAAGCAGCACAACCATCAGAATTTGTTTGGAGAGTATTGGCACAGCTAGTGGTGTTTTATAAAACTAAAAACATAATTTCTGTGGAGTGCTGAGGTTGTCTGAAGTCTAGCACATTCCATTTTAGCTGGATCAGAGCTGCAAGAAGCACTGCGCTAGCTGATTAGTCATCGGTGACGCACATCAGCATGATGCGCAGGAATGTAGGGCAAGGGAATCTCCTCCTACCACTGACTCACATGCCTTGTAGACTGATGCTGAATGAGAATGTGCCTGTCAGAGTTACAGCATGTGGCGGGGGTTAGCCTGCGGTTTAGTGTCCCTCAAAGGTGAATGTTTGCTTTGTGTATTAGCCTGTAGGCCCTTTTCTCCTGATTAAGCGCTTAGTTTCTAAAATGAGGCCACACTGAATAATGAAATGTTTTGGGGAGAAAAAAAAATGCTTTTAAGGTAGACCAACATGCACTGTTACTTTTAAGAATTCATGAATATATGAGTGGGTACTTTCATCTTCCTCTCTCATTGTTCTTTTGTGTTTGTCCTTTTTGTCAGAATAAACGAGACGAACATTTACTGAAGAAGAGAAACGTCCCCCAGGAGGAAAGTCTGGAGGATTCTGATGTCGACTCAGACTTCAAAGGAGTAAGTGTGTCTGTGGTGAAGTGAGAGATTAGCCTGTCAATATGTCAGGTCAGCTGAATGAGAGTTGTGTGATAACAGATGTGTAAGTCTCCATTAGCCACTTTATTATTATTATTATTATTATTATTATTATTGTTATTATTAATACTAAATTGCAGCTGATTGCAAGCATATAAACTCAGTGGAAGTTTTATGATAGTTCAACTTTTTAGCTGCCTTGATCAGTGTGTTTTTCACAAATACATGGACCACAGAGGGGAAAAGGTGAACCTAAAACTAAAAGGCCACCAAGCATTCAGCCTATTCTGCTCAACAGATAAACATGTTAGATGGCAGGATGCAGAGGACAAGATGTCAGCCTTGATATGAACTTGTCATGCAAAGTCTGAGTTATTGCAACTCCTAATGCTCATGTAAAGTAAATTGTAAATTGCAAGATCTGATCCTGCATATTTACTAAAATGCAATGGATAAACATTAGCTTGAATAGATTTCATTTTAAAAGTGCTATTTTGTACATTTTTCACCTGTGCATCTACAGCTAGCTCTTTTTTGCAAATTATGTGTTCACGTTCTTCTCTGTTTTTCTTTTTGCAGCAAAATGTTACGCTTGATGCCATCTTACAGGTAAGATGTTTTTCTTGTTAAGTTATGTGTTAGTCTTTCCCAAATACAACAACAACTGCATCTTCACTCTTACCTGTTATTCTGTATTATCTACAATGTGTTTCTGCCACTACAGAATGCCACCAGTGATAATGCAGTTGTACAACTCAGTGCTGTACAGGCAGCCAGGTGAGTGCCTGTCATCTCTCGCTCTATCTATCTATCTGTCTCTGTCTGTCTGTCTGTCTGTCTATCTAACAAAAAGTTAGGATACTTTTCTTTTCATATGATGTCAGAATGTACCTAAAATGCACTATAACCTCTATTTGTCAACACATAAACACGGTGAACCTATTTTACCGTGTTTTTGAATGCACACATACACCTGTTCAATGTTTAAGTACTTATTGACCAACATGCTGTTCTCAACAAATCCCAAAAGGTGCCTGAACCATGAATCGTTCACTAAATGTTCTGGTTCAATTACAACTTGTTTTTAAACGGTCCTCTTATTCACGCTGTCCACATTTAGACATCATCAGACCAAGACTACACTGAACGCATGACAAGTTATTGAGATATTGACATTTTTTATATTGTGGTACACCCAGCTGTTGTCAGCTTTTCTTTCAATAAATTGTATGAAATGGAGGAAATGCCACTGCATTATTCTACTTAAATGCCCTACATTCATGATATGATATCAGAGTAGCATGAAAGTTTTATGTGTTCGGTGAATTTCACCCAAAAACTGAATATCCCTAACTTCTTGTGAGTAGTGTATATCAATCTCTTGCTGTCACTTCCTGTTTATTTAGCGTGATGATCTTGGATTTAACATTTTTTGTGTGTGTTTTGTCAGAAAACTGCTCTCCAGTGACAGAAACCCTCCCATTGATGATTTGATAAAGTCTGGGATCCTGCCCATTTTAGTCAAATGCCTGGAAAGGGATGATAAGTAAGTCCACTTACAAAAAAGTTAATAGTATCTGTCCTTTTATCTAATATTTTGTGCTTTTTGAAAAAATTTTTTTTTAACTTTTATTTAAATCTGATGCTAGCAGGTTATAGATGCAATGGTGGTTGTATGTGCACCAGACTGTCGTTTCCCACTGTGTCCACACATATGAGTGTGTAGAGACATGCAGGGCAGCTGGCTGGTCCTCTCAGCTCAAGCCAAGCCAAATATATCAACATTCCTGTGTCTTAGAGTTCCCCAATTCCCAGGACCTTGTGTTCACTGAGGCAGGGGGGGGGGGTGAATAGCTTGGGTGAAGGAAGTTGTAAGGAGAAAAAAAAAGTTAGGTTTTTGCCGTGGCATACCACAAGAGACTGTCTTACGTTATCTTAGAACAAAATGTTGTCTTGGGCTTAAGTTTGCTTTTGGTTCATGCAATTTTAATCCTTGTGTATTCATTAAGAGAGATGAATTGTTTATCTATATGGCAGAAAGCCAAGCTTGACATAAAGCATCACAGGGAAGCATATGTGATCTGTCACTGCGTAATATTACCAAAAACAGGCCTATTTCGCTGATGTCTTGAAATTAAATATCTGCATGATTGATTAGGATAATGCTGTCCTGTCCACAGATAACGCTAACAACCAGATGGCCTGTTTATTGCTTTGCGTCCCAGCTAAGTCAGAGTAAATCAATTAAAACTCTAGATCGTGGTTGGTGGGTTGTTAGATTGATAATTGCGGTATATGGATTTAATAACCTCCAAAAGTTTGCTAACATTTGGCTGGTGGGTGGTGTGAGGCTCCACTTGCAAGTCTGGGATTTCTAATATTTTGAGCTGCATTCATTTTTTTTTTTTTTTTTGGTCAAAATCTGGAAAGCCAAAAACGGAAGTGAATGAGGGACATCGGGAAAACCGAATAATCTTCTTTGGAAAAACTTAAAACTCCTCCTTGCTGACCAACCTGTTGTGGAAATTCAAACACTTGCTTTGTATCTTCAGCTGCTTTTTGCTCTCTTTCTGTTTCACAGCCCGTCTCTTCAGTTTGAGGCAGCCTGGGCGCTGACCAACATTGCCTCTGGGACGTCAGCACAGACTCAGGCTGTGGTTAAATCCAGTAAGTTGACTCCACATTCTGTCTTCTCCAGTGTTTCCCCTTTAGTTTGTGTTTATATACTGTCTGCAATCTGCATAGCAAACATATTTGCTTGCTTTTTTACCCAGTGAGATGGCTTTTGAATAAAAGATGGGGCGAAAGGAGTACACAGTTATCTAATCAGAATAACTCTACTGAATAGTGGGAATTATGATGCATCTGAAACATACTTTAAAATCGGAGTTGTTGGTGGGATTTATTTTCTAATAAACATTAAGTACTTCATGGCATCTAAATTTGGAAAGATGCATGAATATTTTCTTTCTAAATAGTCATATGCTCACCTTCTAGAGGTCCAGCTTTTGGATTTAAATTGATCTATTTGAGTTTTACCTAAATTAGATTTTCGCTTATTGCGCAAGTCATGAAAATGGACATTGATAGCATTAATCTTTTAGTTTCAAATGAAGAGCCATTTGTCTAGAATGAAATCAGATGAACCTCTAACCGGGTTTGACTATGGCTCAGCAAATTTCACTCAACCATTTATTTAATGAACAAATCTAATTTGCCACAAACGGGGCCCTTTCGACTGAATCGAAATCTCTGGCTTTCACAGCAGTTTCCAAATCAGTCCTGATGACTCTGTAATTCATAAAGTCCACAATAGGAATGATGCAGACCCCTCTCTGGACTTGACCAAACCTGTCTTAGAAAATTACAGCTAATCTGTAGTAATGTTGATGTATAAAATAAACCAATTTATCCTAACTGTTATGGCTGCTCTGTTAGAGAGAGTCTCTTAACTAATGGACTAAGTTAATATCCCCTGACCCTCCCTTTTTAAAATCTGATAATGTGAAATGCATCTCAAAAAGATGCAATTTTAACACCCGCTCTGTAAACATTTAGGTTAACATTAACAGATCTGTAAATTGTGTGTACAGAAAGCAGCTCTGCTGTTGCTGAAGGGGCTCTTGTACAGCAACATCTTCATCTTGCCCCAAATGATAACAAACAAACAAACAAATGGGAATTATGAGATAAGATGTCTGACTCTTGTAATCAGATTAAACACATGATGTCAAGTCACATGGCTGGGCATTTTGCAGACACTTCTTCTTGGACATTTTCTAAAGAGCACACTGATATTTAACAGATCATGTACATTTATTTGCAAACCTGTGTAACCGCTTATTTGGCCTCTAGCATGATTAGCAAGAAGTGGGACCTTTTTTTAAAAAGGGTGTGGTAAGCAAGTCTATTGGTAAACATAGCAGCTTATTGAATCGTCAGACATGTGCGAGACAGATGAGTCAAAAGAAAAGTTGGTGGTTGTTGTTTTTTTTTAGCTTGTTTGATAGATAATGACGATTAACCTCCCCCACCCCAAGAAAAATGACTCTCAATGTTTTCTTGTCCTGCTTCGGTTTTAAATGTCTCACAGGGACACGCGTATCTGTTTGTTACTGTGGAAGTACACAAGTCCTACTCTAGTGTTTTATCTCAGTAGTGGCCAACATGCTTGCAGACTTGCAGCAGACGTGATGGTTGTGAACATGTGAACAAGCTAATATTTGTGTGCCAAAGTCTGCGAGGCAACAGGCGGACATTTGCATGCTGGGCCTGAGGAGACATCTGTACTTCTACAGTAGAAGTACGGGATCATTAAATGACTCATTGGGTGTTTGTCGATAAAACTGCGCGGTTTCAGACGAGATGTTATGCGCAGGTGTTGTGACGCAATGGATTCATGTTTATCTTGATCTTTAACTGTTCCCAGGAAAACAGGCTTATCATAGGAGTTGCAGAAGCACTCACCTTGGGCAATTTTTTTGATTTGTTGATGTTTGCATATGCAGATGCAGTGCCCTTGTTTCTGCGACTGCTACATTCTCCTCACCAGAACGTATGTGAACAGGCTGTTTGGGCTTTAGGAAACATTATAGGTAAGTGCCACCCTCAAGTAGAAAGGAGTTTTTACTGATTGGAAGCTACTATCTAGAATGATGTTGATAATTGCCCTGTTGTCCCATCAGGTGATGGTCCACAGTGCAGGGATTATGTCATCTCCCTGGGTGTGGTCAAGCCCCTGCTCTCTTTCATCAACCCATCAATCCCGATCACCTTCCTCCGCAATGTTACCTGGGTCATTGTTAACCTCTGCCGCAACAAGGATCCACCACCGCCCATGGAGACTGTGCAAGAGGTGGGTGTGTCTGGACGTTGGTACATCCACGTGTCTCTCTGCAGGCTGAGTCACAGAACTAGTTTTTTTTTTTCTCCCCTTTCTACTTTGCCCCGCTCTTCCTTTTATCTTGTTAATCTATTCCAATCCAACCCACTCACAACCTACTTTTCTTTCCCACAGATTTTGCCCGCCCTCTGTGTGCTAATATATCACACTGATATAAATGTAAGTATCAGGCCGGAATGCGAATGTCCAAACTATATAGTGTTTTTTGATTTGTCCAGATTGTAAGAAAAAAAATTCCTTGTTTTATGCCAACATTTCCCACAATGCAACGCCTGTGTTTAGATCCTAGTCGACACAGTGTGGGCTCTGTCTTATCTGACGGATGGAGGCAACGAGCAGATCCAGATGGTCATTGATTCTGGAGTCGTTCCGTTTCTTGTGCCTCTCCTCAGCCATCAGGAGGTGAAAGTTCAGGTAAGACCGTTTTACATATAGCTCATACATACGATTTTGGATCATGTCCACAATGTGATGGTCGCTGTTCGTCATCCTCTGGAAATGATATGTAAAGTAATTGTTTGTTTATGCTCAAACTCAGACGGCAGCTCTGAGGGCAGTGGGAAACATTGTGACGGGAACAGACGAACAGACGCAGGTGGTTCTTAACTGCGATGTCCTTTCACACTTCCCCAACCTACTCACACACCCTAAAGAGAAGATCAACAAGGTATCAAAACCACAGCCTTCATGTTTTTATTTCCTGTGTCTGTTTTAGCTGAACTAAAAATGCAGTCGAGATGTTAAGTGTTGGCCTTTGAGAGAGCTCTATCACACTGTCTGTTACATACACAGACAATTTGCTAAGTGGCAACATTTGCAATGTCTTCAGCCTATCGGTGTACATCCACTGAAAACGCATTTGTTCATTTCTACTGTGATCCATGCATGCCCTTGGAGATAGATTCTTATTCTGTATAAAAGATCTGAAACCAGATGCCAATGTAGATGCCAGTGAATCCAGACGCAGCTTGTTGGAATTTTTGTTTGCTAAAGTTTTGGTGCCGCTTTTGACCATCTGTGATTGGGTGGTTTGCAGGAAGCAGTCTGGTTTCTGTCCAACATTACAGCTGGGAACCAGCAGCAGGTCCAAGCTGTGATTGATGCCGGGCTGATTCCTATGATCATTCACCAACTGGCTAAGGTTTGTGCACAGTGGAGGAGTAGGATAAATTGAAGCTTTATATTTTCTACTTTTCACCCCACAAATGTAACCAGACAGCATAGCTGATTATTATTCTGTTTTGTGGCATGATAACAAACTCATGAAATGGCTTCAGAATGTAAATGCGTCTGAGATTTTTATCATGCATTCTGACAATATGCTGTGGTAGTACATGTTGGTGACAGCCTGGCTCTCTACAGGGTGACTTTGGCACTCAGAAGGAGGCAGCATGGGCCATCAGCAACCTCACCATCAGTGGGAGGAAAGACCAGGTGAGATGGGTTTTTGGACCAATGATGTAGACATTTTTAGCTTTGTGTTCAAATGCGTTTCCTGCAATGAGGATGGTGAATTTTTAAATGTGTCCAATTTATATTTAGTCCATAGATTCGATTGTAAATGTTTATCTGAACTTGTAACACATTTTTTCACTAAGTCATAATTGAAGGAAGTAGCTCGGTAATAAGATATGAACATCATTTAGAGTGATTTGCAAGGCGTTTTCCAGACTTGTAACCATGTTCCTATGTTGTAATAAAGTATGAATGTGGTGTGTATGTATGGGTTTGTATAGGTGGAGTTCCTGGTGGAGCAGAACGTCATCCCTCCGTTCTGTAACCTGCTGTCAGTGAAAGACTCCCAGGTGGTGCAGGTTGTCCTGGATGGCCTCAAAAATATCCTCATCATGGCAGGAGATGAAGCCAGCACTATTGCTGAGATCATAGAGGAGTGTGGAGGTGGGTTTTCATTTATTTCTGTTAATGTTTTAAGTTTGCTTTTGTTGTTGTTGTTCTAGTTGTCCTCTGGTAAACTGTTAAACTTGAGCTTGCTTAAACCCAAGTTGAAGTTTCTGCACTTTGTGAATTAAGTTCATGTTTGTAATAAGAGGGAAATGAGTTCCGTCATTGTTTTGACCGTTCTTTGTCTCTCTTGTTTAAGGTTTGGAGAAGATAGAAAATTTGCAGCAACATGAGAACGAAGATATCTACAAATTAGCCTTTGAGATTATTGATCAGTACTTTTCAGGAGATGATGTAAGTTCGCCACCAGTGACTCTTTACCTTACATTGGTCACTTTTTCGAAATTGATGTGACCTGGGTTTTTTTTTTTTTTTGTGTGTCCCCCAGATTGATGAAGATCCTGGTTTGCTTCCTGATACCACTCAAGGAGGAACCTTCAGCTTTGACCCAGCGTCCAACATGCAAACAAAGGAGTTTAATTTCTAAAAACCAGGATGTTTGGTTCTACCAGTTGCACGGGTATTCTGTAATCATCCCAGATATTCATCTGTCTATTCAACAATCTGGCAACCTGGTACAGAAGGATTTTCAAAGCATCACTTCAAACATGGAAATTCACCACAGAAGGGTTTACCCACGCCCACCTCCGCACTGTTGGGTGGCTTTTCTATCTTTCCTTTATCTCCCACCCCCCCACCCCCAACCCCTTAAGTGTCATCCTTTACAGAACACTGCAACTCTTCTTAGGAGTCCTGCTCATTCAACAGGCACCATTACCATCTGGCAACCTACATCGGGAGGACTATCGGTATTGTCCGCCAGTGCTTCTAAATATCACTCAAAGGTAAAACCAGAAGGAAAAAAAAAAGCCTTCTTGGCAAGATTCTTTTTGCCAAATGTCAAGTCTTCACAAAGACAAAAAACACAAGCACATTTTCAGACACAAACGCGTGCACGCACACCCACACCCATATGCATTTATATATATATATTTATATATATATATAAATATATGTATACACACTTTTTGACACTTAGATTTGTGTGCATACTTCTGTTAGAAGCTGTCATATCACTTATGGGGAAGAAATACTACTGTTTGTTTTGTGGGTTTTTTTTTTTGTGCTTTCCCTCCCCTGGATTGTCCTCTGGTGTTACTTCACCCATGCGCACAAACACACACTGACAAACAAGTATACACACAAACACGTTTGGTCGCTCTGATTCCTGATGGCCAGGCACCCCACCCCCCCCTCTCTCTCACCCAGTTTAAAGAGTTAATCCCAGAGTTAAGCCATGATTAACCACGGACCCCCACTGCCCTCCCAGGAGAGTCCTTGGGCAGGCGGAGAGGTGAAAGGGCTCTAAGGTAAAAAGAGGACTCTGTGGCAAACTGACGGATGGGACTTCTGACTCACTGACGTCACTTTTTTAACGTGACCTCTGTTGAATTATCAAACTGTTTAAAAAAAAACAACAACAACAAAAACATCAAAATGTGAAGAAAATGCCATAACTTTTTTTTTTTCTCTCCTCAACACATGCAACTGTAAACCTGCTAACTGCCTGCTTCTGATTCAGAGCAAAGATAATATTTTTGTTTTAATGGATGTGAATGCTTGTCACGGGAAGAAGCACCTTTTGGGTGACTGCACAGAGACTTGAGAGAAGAGGAACTCGTCAGCTGTAGCGTTCATATCCCACTCCCCCCCCCGTCACCCCACCCCACCCCCCACAGGACATCCATTTCTGCAGCGTGTGCTCATGCACGTCTTGTGATCCGGCGAACTGTTTGCTCGGGACTCCCCTGTGAAATGTGAAACTCAGAAGGGGGGCGTTTAACGAAAACCTTCAAAGCTAAAATCGTCCTCAATTGCTCATCTTGACCGTAAGGTTATTTGAATTTTTAGTTTTAGTTTTTTTAAACCCACACTTCAAATATAATTTTTTTTTGTTTCTGCTACTTCTGGTCAAGTCTGTGGAGCTTCCTTGTATATTTTTTTTTTTTCTTCAGTCTTATGCACACATCTGAGGCATAATGATGTCTGCCTGCAGAAAGGGGACCTATGCTCACTGAAAACTAGACTTGTACAATGGGTACAGGTCCTGATCTTTACCGTACTTAACTACTTTTGATGAAGAGGTCACATGTCATCACTCAATTTGAATAATTGTAAAAAAGAGAAAAAAGAAAGTCATGTGTATCTCTCCTTGCCGTTTAATGAATATATTAATATTTACATAAAGCCTGTACAAAGCTGCTGCAGCTGACAGTCATTGGATGGACAATAACTGTCAAAGATGGCTGGGGAGGTTTTTCTTTTCTTTTTTTTTCTTTTTTTTTGTTGGAGCAATATTTCTTTGTTTTATTGTTTTTATTTTTGACTTGCATATGTATTGTGATGACATGCTGATGAATTTGAACAGGCTTCTTTTTCCTTTTTTTTTCTTTTTTCTTTTTCTCCCCTCTTCTTTGCGGTGGTGCCGGGCTGTTTAAAATGTACTGTCCCGTGTTCCAGTTGGTGTTTGGGTTAGGGTTTGGGTTTATGGACTTGGAGCTTTAATCCCGACCTTAGCCCTGGCCCCGCAGACTTTTATGACCCTCGGTTTGGCTGCTAACTACATAGAGGGGGTCTTAGCAGGGATGGTTGGGGGGGGTCCACACTGGGGCTTTAAATATTGGGTGGGGTTGTAACGAGCAGCCTGGGCTTTGTTTTT
Organism: Atherinosoma microstoma; assembly: GCA_037177055.1. Classification (NCBI taxonomy): domain Eukaryota; kingdom Metazoa; phylum Chordata; class Actinopteri; order Atheriniformes; family Atherinidae; genus Atherinosoma; species Atherinosoma microstoma. The sequence continues at coordinate 10,929,815 of JBBBVU010000013.1, forward strand.
TTGGACTAGCTGTTTATCACTGAACAAAAACTATAGAGGAGGGTGTACAGTCAAGAACTAGCAGACTAGACCGAGCCACTTTAAAGAATTACGATTTTGTTGCCTTGTATCCAAATTGGATACAAGCTTATGTTTGTTGCAAGATTTTTACTTGCTATTGAAAAGTTGTTTTAAATAAAATAATAGGAGAAAAGCAACAGACAGCGTTTTGGCCTCTGATTGTTTATATCTTTTTATAAATTTTAGATTGAATTCTTCTCTTTAAGGTGGCTCATTGATGCTTTCAACTCTTGTGCATATTAAAGACAAGAATGAGTTGAAAATCATTGTGCCTTTTGTTTTTCATTTCAACTAAAACTATGTTTTTATTGAATAGGAAAAAAAAACGACTCTTAGTTTAACTGGAGAATCTTTAAAGGGAGATGTGGCTGCAGTAATTTGTAGTCTCCCTGCTGTTGGAGTTTGCCATGAGAATGGTCAGTGCTGCTCTCTGTTGTCGAGAGTTACTGCTCCCCTCCAATCTTACTCACTGAACGATGTAATGCACCACTTCTCCCACTCATTACCCCATTCTCAACACCACAAATCATGATTGCCATAATTTCAGGGGATTTTACCATCTCATCTCGCCCTCAGGACATCATCTGTGTTTCTGATTCTAACCAAAATAAACTTGCTGTTTAGCCGTTGGACCCTTCGTGCTTGCAAGTGTTGTGATTCATACGTACACTAGCTGTTTTAAGTTGAATGAAAGATAACACGGATTGTGCTTGTAAAAAAAAAAAAAAAAAAAAAAAAAGTAGACCACCCTTCTCCACAAGCTTGGCCTTGAACAATCATTAATTCAGCCTTCAGACTTTGCATAGGGCTTTCCTGAAGTCTGTTCAAATAAAAATTGCAACATAAGATAACAGGCCTCCAAGTGGAACATTTATTCTGCTTGACCTAAATCCAGATGGACACATTTACTGTCTGGCAATTTTTTTCTGGATATTTTAACTAATTTTGAAAGAGGGAGATGAGCTACCAAAGCCAGATGTAAACTGAAATAGTATGGCAACTACTGAGGTGGCCTGTGTGAAATGTCTTTATTGTTGCTCTGAATTTTACATGCAGATGGTGCACAGTCAATTTTAGAAAACATGTTTTTTCCATCATGTGATCTGAAATTCCCTTTATTATGACGTTTAAAAGATGACCTGACAAAACTATTGCACCACAATAAAACACTGTTGTACAGCCCCTGGTTGTATTATAGGCGAAATTGTCCTGGCAGCCAATGATTGTAGCCTTAACTCGGACTAATCGTTCACTCTGTGCCGTCTGCAATCGATTGTTTTGGTCTTGTGGTCACGTGACCCTCTCTCTCTTTCTCTCTCCCTCTCTACTTCCGCAAATAAACGTTAGACCAGTTCGGCTCAGAAAGTGAAAACCTTCAAGCGTCGACCTCCTCAATTAACTACGGTGACACCGCTTAACGGAACCGTTAACCAATTCAGAAACCGAATTATTAAACGGGTAAGTCTAACGGGAACCTCTATAGTTTTCTAGTATTTTCTTAAATGCTAAGTTGCTAACTGTATCCACTTAAAAAAAAAAAAAAAAAAAAAAAAGCTGTTAGCACAGATTAGGAGGACTTTCCAAACGGATCAGTCTAGTACCAGCTCCGCTCGCTGTTTGGCTGAGTTGTGTAAGCTGGGCGGTTTGCTGAATAATGCTTTTGCAACAATAGCAAACATTAATGAGCAGGCTTTCGTGTTACAGTAGCAGGGAGGGTTTTGTGTCCGCGCATCGCTCGCTTCAGTAAACTAGTTGAGTTTAGTTGTACCATTTAAGTTCAGTTTCTTAGAAAATCTTAATCCATCTCGCCTCATGAACTGTCTAGCAAATGCTTTTTTTTTTAAAGGGGCATCCAAACCAAAACTTTGCTCTGAATAGAAAGTGGAAGCCCCTCCTAAAGCGGATGTTGCATGTATGGGCAGCAGATATGCAGGGGCTGTGAAGACGAACATGAGACTGAAATTCACAGCTTTGGGGTGTCAAGTCACGAGATCACCAGTTTTTCCTCATTACATATCAACTCAAAATTTCTGACTGAAAGGAGAAGATCGTGCAAAAGTCAGGAGCCACCTCATCTTTCTTTATATTCTGCTCCCAGAAAGCCCGACTGTCTTGAACTCTTTTAATATGGACTTGGATAATAGTTATCTAGGCTTTGAGAAAGTCTTTCAGTTTTTCTTTGGACATTAGCTGCTTTTTCCACACCTTTCCAATTCAGTCTTTGTACCTGACTCTTTTCAGAGGAATCCGTTTTTTATGTGTTAAAACACTACATAGTTCCTCTTTCTTTAGTTGCATTTATTTTTTAAAAATACCAAAGATAATCCAGTTTGGCATACATAAAATAGTATGTTTGCACCAACAAGGTGAATTCCAGAAAGCTATTGGCCAAAAGCCTGGCATATTATTATATGGTGTGCAGTGTGTCTTTTGAAAAGTTGAGTTGGACAAGTGGTGAACAAAAGGAGTCCACAAGACAAAAAAAAAAGAAGAAGCCATGAACAGTTGAACATAATCTAAAAGGGATTTCCTTAAAAAAAAACCTACCACGGTGGTTAAATCCTGCAAAGACCTGACACAGGACTGGAGGGATGCATCTGGCTTTCAGTTGATTCATCTGCTCATTGGATCCTCTAAAAATGGTCTCCACAGACTGGTGGCAATCGAGAAGTCATTCTTCAAAGGCAGAGGCATGCCAAAAGGTACAAGAATTGGATTGAGAATCAGTAGAAACAGATCTTATGGAGTGATGAATCCTCCCCAAAGCCCAGAAAATATAATCTAAAGCAGTATCACAGTTGATAGTTGTCTACTTTAAAATATACTCCAAACAAACTATTTCAAACATGCTTATTTAAAAAAAAAAGTCAAATGATTTCAAGCTGAGCTGCATTGCACAGTATAAATTAGAATAACATTAATGAAATAAATCAAATAAGTAAAGGCATTGTGTTGTGTGTTATGATGGCCTCACCACAGTCTGCATCTTTACTGTCCTACAAATGATGCAGTTTAGCCAATAAACCTCTAGTTGGAACAGATTTTAAAGTTATTTCTAAAAGATTGTGTATAACAGCCTTGCTTATCTTTCTTTTTGCTTGCTTACATAATCTTTAATAAATAGCTCTAAACACTTCAGTATCTAAAAATGAATCATGTTATGTGCATTAAAAGATTTCAAGTTGAAGACTGTTGATCCCTTTAAAATCAGACTCGAAGGAGCTTTACACATAGC
>JBBBVU010000013.1:10952804-10968156 GCA_037177055.1 Atherinosoma microstoma
ATAGTTTAAGATGAAAGAATATATTCTACCTAAATGTCCTACATTCATGATTAAATATCAGTGTAGCATGAATTTTTTACATTTTCCCTAAATTCCTCCTGAACGTTAAATATCCTAAATTTTTTAGTTGTGCATGCATGTAAAAATGTATATGTGTGTATATAAATCATTCAGTATCTGGTGATCTTGAATCCTAAAATGTATTTTGTTGTATGCCCAGTGTAATCTAAAAAAAAAAAAAAAAAAAAAACAAGAATCACAGAAAAGTTACTTTCCAGTCATTCACTGTGTTCATTACCTTTTATAGAGCCCATAAGGGGACACTGAAGAATTCCATTTGGTCTTGAGAGCTTTTTTAATCTTATTCTTTTGGAAATTAGGTCACTGGAGATGCCACATTTCATCCAACCTAATGTCAGCTTATTATTACAGTGGTAATTTTGATAGACTAATTGTTCTATGCATTTTTAAATCAGTCTTTTAAGAGAGAGTGGGAAATCTGGCAACCCAGTTAGACATTTTCAGTTTCATTTCTGCTTGTAGGATTTTCACTTGGTGGGATAGGAGAACTAAAAAAAAAATCTCTCACAAAATCAGACAAACCATACACAGGGGATTGAATTGCCATAAGTCGTTTATGTAAAAAAATTAGACCAGTCACAAAATAGTGACATCACCATACTTAATGTACAATATATCATCTCCATTAAACATATCATGACAGACATATTAATTCACAATATCTACATTCAGAACATGATCCTTCTGAAGGGAATAAGTTATCTCTATACAATGATCTCTGACTCGTCACACTGAGAAACATTTGTTGCATTTATGAAAACCCACAAAAAGTTGGACCATGAGAAGACCATGAAAGGAGGACGGTTCACACACAGTCGGGACAGCTAGTGGCAGAAAAGGTTTCTAGAGACAGCGTGGAAATAGACAGTTGTTGCATGAAAACTTAAGAAAAGGAAAAACAAAGAGAAAACTGGTGGGTGAATACATATGGGTGTTTCTTACAAATACAAATAAACATCTAAATGGGAAAAAGGGAAAACATTCAAGCTAAACAAGCCACACATATTTCCCTTTCCCCCCCTTTTTTTATATAACAATAACATTTGAAAAATGAATACAAATGATAAATTAGTGCAGATTGATGTAAAGACAGTTGTCATCCACATGATATGCCTCACTTTTCTCCTTGAACAAAAATAGATGCATCAAGTGAGATCAGTCCTGCTGGCTCATTCATACATCTATTACATGAACATTAACATGAACATAACTGGACAAATCTGAGACTAGAGGAAAGCCACATTTCTAAACTGTAATGTTACTTGATGTGTAAATCTGTATCTGTATCATCACTGAATGATGACAGTGATGCACTACAATACCACCAATATAGTGATGTTATAATGTCTAAAAAAGACGTGCCACAGTCCTAACTTGGAGTGCTTGTGAGTGATAAAAATGGAAAAATACAGCTTTCTGTGCAAAATTCATAGGAGTACTGATGTTGGCAACACAGCACAGATACAGCAACATGATGCTAGCATTCTGGAGGGCAGTTCCACGACGGAAGAAGTACTGAAGAATTCAGGGTTTGATGTCTGAGAAGTTTGTGTAGGCTTCACTGCAGCTGGATGATGTGCTGAGGTTACCAGAGCCACTGCCTTCTATTGGAAACCCACACACACAGACAGAAAATTACTCTCAGATGTATCAGTTGTGCGGTGAATTACTTTATTTGGGACTGTTTCTTTGAATACCTGAGCTGGTGAGAGACTGGCAAGACTTGGACTTTTCAATGAGGGTGATAAGATTAGCAGCAGCGATCAAGCCCTCCTTCGACGTGTTCAAGTTACGCACAAACCTAGACAGAAGCGCAGTATTAGAAACAGAAGTTGTGGAAAATGCACTTGCAAGGGTGTAAGAGTATCTCTCACATTCTGTGTAAACTTTTATATTCTGCTTAAAGTACATGAATAATTTGTTTATTTGTAAAATGATAATCTGCACATGAAACAGGTCTGATTCTCAAAGTGAACTGTATGCTTAAAAACTGGGTGTGTTGAATCACATCAAATACCAATTCTACTTACAAGAGTTTATACAGGTTATGTTACTTAACCTGAGGACATAATCTCTGTCTAATATTTGTCAGATGAGAAGCTGCTGCACTGCACAAAACTCTTTAAGTCCTCTAAAGTTACAGTTTTCTTATAAGAACATGCTCTGTAATAAAAATTCTTGCAGCACCAACGAACATGCAGCTCTGCACTAAAACGGTGGTGGATTGAAGGAGCTTGAAAGCAGAAGCTTCATCTATAGCCATTAAACCATTAAACCATTAAACCCAGTTTTCTGTCTTTCTTCTGGTTCAGATGCTGATAAAAGACGGCTGCAGGTAATTAACAGTTAAAACCATGGAGAATGAAGGTTTGGATGATCCTTTAATTGATTTAATTAATAACAAAAGTGGTTTATCATAAGACAACTCATTACATTTTTGTACTTCACTGGTAAGAACACACCAGCAGAAAGAGGACTAAACATTTCATCCACAGATCCTAAGTTCTAATTACTGCTTTTATTCTCTCGATTGGATATTATTGCAACAAGTCAGAAAGCAGCTATTAATTATTTTCACTTTTTCAAATTTTATAAGAAAGAGCAAAAATCTGAAGAGTTTTACCAGAGACCTCAGGTCATGGTGCTGCTGTAATGGGTTTTCTGCCTCTGAGAGAACATAAAGGTTGTATTCTCACCACTGTCCGTCGACTTCCTCCTTCACCAGCTGAACCATGTCTCCACTCTTCACTGAGAACTCTTGAGCACCTGCTCTCTCATAGTCGGCCATCACAGTGTATTTCCCAGCACACTGCAGACAAAAATGCACAGGCATGTGGGGAAAAAAAATAGCCACCTTGAAAGCTCAGGATTTGACATTTAAGGTGATTAAAAGCTGCTTTAATTGAGTGATGCTGTTCTGCAATCATTGCCATAGCCCTAATAATGTGATTGCAACAATTGTAACTTACCAGCTTCTTGACGTTTTCATCCTCTGGGTCAGAGTTAAGAGGATCCTCAGCGCTAGAATAACCTTCATGTTCCTCGGAGGCATCCAGTGACAGAGAAGCCTTGTTCCAGCCTGAACAAAAGAGACAAAAGCAGGGGTTAACTTTACAGCTGCCGACAGGCTTTTGTGTGAACTGCTGTGAGAGATCTACAAGTGTGAAGGAGACAGAGGACAAACCACTTTCAACAGTGAAGGAAAACTATTAAACCCAGGAATCCTCACACCTCAATCAGTTCCAAAACTATGACCATAAACACTAAGATGGTGGGCATGCATCTTTAAATTTCTTACAAAGTTAACAAAGTGGCAGGCAAGCATCCCTTATGTGAGTGGCTAATTCAACTTGAAAGAAAAAGAGTCTCCCGGTGAAGGGTTTGTTCAGTTGTGAAACAGTGGGCCGACATATAGAGAGAGCCATTGCCAGTATACCTCTCCATTTAGTCTGTAAGAGACTAGAGGTGCTGAACCACCTGGCTCTGGTCAGGTGGAGGGGAGGAGGTCCTGCATCTGAGGGACATGAGGCACAGCTGGTAACTCACCCAGCAGCAGCTACAGCCAACTTTGATATTTTTAGAGCACGGGTGTACTTAAGAATCACATATAAACAACCAGACCAAAAGAGCAGATGAACAAACTACCTTTGAAGCCAAAAGGAGTGGGATCACTCTGGCGTTTCGTCTTCTGATCTGGGCTGGTGGGAGAGCCTACCATCCAACCAGAAAAAGTAGAGACACGTGTTGTTAAGGCTTGAAAGATATTACAACCAAAGCATAGATAATCAAAAGGTCACTGAGTAAACAGTAATTTAAGCTCAGACTAAACGATATACAGCTTAGGGCTGGGCGATACTGAACATTTTAATATCGATCCGATACCAAGTAAATCCAGGGCAAGTATCGCCGATATCGATACAGACACTTTTTATTTGAAATTTCACAATCATTTAATGATTTTGTCTATAGCTATTGATCATAATAATGGTCATAATGAAACACAGTATAAAGATTTTTGTCAAATAAAACATTTTGTAATTTACAAACTGAACAGCAGAAAAGAGAAATTCAAATCTTAGCACTTTTGTTTGTAAACAATATAGAATAACATCAACAATGTAACAAAATATTAGAATACCTCAGTTATTCTTTTCTATCTCACACAATTGTTTGAGAAAAATAAAGTCAACAATGCAAATTTGCTAAACAAAAGCAAAACCTGATATTCATTTTGCTGTCGTTCATATTCTTTATACTAGCCTTGGTATCGATACTATCGATATTTGGATCGATCTGCCCAGCCATAATACCGGAGGGTGGAGGAAAGATAACTAACAAAGGTGGAACACTAATTCTAACCAGGAGAGTTTCTGCAAAAAGCAGCTCAGTGTTGCAGCACTTTTTAAAATGGAAGAAGCCATCTTAAAGAAATGTTTAATCAACACTTCCCTTTTTCACAAAGAGGACAACTAGCCATCCAAATGATACCAATGCTCTGGTTCAAGAGATAACAGACACTAGCAAAATGAAAGGGGTAGCCTATTCCTAAAAACAGGAAGGGTAGGGCAAAAAGAGGGAATTGGGGTTGGACAGAAATGTTCTTTGTAAAAAGACATAGCACAAGACTAAGTAAAACTGGAGTCTAGAGCTGTGTGATACCTTGTGATGGGAAGATTATAATTGGTAATGTAAAGCTTTTGTCATCAGTAGTTGTGTGTTCTGCGGACAAAAGTACATCTTTAATATACATTTTCCATCACATATTGAGAAATAGTTTCCATATCTGGTTTATTTAGTCTATTTATTTAGTTATTTAGTCACTGTGTGATAATCAGGGCTATTTCTTGGCAGAACTTAACCAAGAGGATGGTTACCACAAAAATGAGATTCATTTCATTTACCTCTGAAAATACATTAATTAAAAATGACAAAAAAATTACAATAAATAAAAAAAGAAAATCTGACTACCACTAAACTGAAAAGTTTTCTCATTTTAGAATGAAATAAAAATGTTGGTAAAGAAAATGACAATGGCCCGCGGTTACCTTTCTGAGCTTTGAGGTTACTGAATCCCTGTAAAGTAAATCGCTTTTTAGCCACAGCAGCTCTGTCTGAGGTCGGGCTTGTCACAACCTCATCTGACCCCGGGGAAAAGCAAGAAGACAAGACAGACAGACAGACAGAAAGATGGAAGGAAGGGAGACGGTGAGTTAAGCCAGGGAGAAAATAATCAAAGTTGGAAGAAGTCCTTGGGACACATAAGGTTAATACATAATTAAATGATTAGAAGAGGAGATTCAAAGAGCTATAGCAATAGGTTGTTTGCACAAAATATACTCTCCAAAAGAAACAGGCTGATTTAAAAAAAAGAAAAAAAAGGAAAAGAAAACTCTCACAAACAAGTCTACCTCCCTCAGTCTACCCACTCACCTTTTCCTGTGAGCTTTGGTGAAGATGATGAGTTGAAATCAAGGCTACAGGGCTCAGCTTTCTTCTCCTCTCCCTTCTTAAAGCTCTTCTGACCAGACTTAAATGGACTGTGAGTGGACAGGGTGGAACATGTAAAGCTTTATCAACCTCCAAATGAACCAACAATAAAGATTCACGGTTCAAAATTTACAGCTTGGGAAGGCAGTAAGTCCACATTAACCTTCATATTATTGTTATTACTGTTGCCCGAGACACTAGACTTCTACAACTCAGTTTTATTTCATTTATGACAAGGCAGAAGTCTTTTCAGAACAAGAAAGTTCCTACTGGCTGCTTTACAATGTAAACACATGTGCACATCTTTCCAGATGTTACAAAGCCTGACTCAGTAAGAGAAAGTCCTGCTGGAGATGTTGCAAAATGTTGCAAAATATGTCCCAAGCTGCACCAAAAATAAATAAATAAAAAGTCTTAGCTTGAATTCTAAGTTTACCCTCCTTCTCCAGAGCAGTTTAGATGCTAATTTCATTTTGCACAGTTTGGTTATGTGATAAGCTGGTGGACCAGACAAAAGACCTGTAAGAGAGAATAAATGAGATTGGGATACAGACTTACCTGAGACTTACTGTCCCACTGGGCACAGGTGGAAACTGGAAAACTTGATCTGGTGCCCTCTGCTGCCTGGCTTCTGAAACACAGAGACGGAGAACATCCACTTCAAAACAGCCATGCTAGAACGTTTGCAGCAACAATACGGTCGTCATAATTTCAGATAAGGTTTTTGCCTGTTTCAGATTTAATATGGAATTTGAATATCAATACTGCATTTATAAATGGTTTTCATTCTTTCCGTACCTCTGCAAGCCTCGAGCTGGGTTGTCAGAACCTTCCTGATCTCATTGACCCATGTGGTTTTGACTTCACCTGTCGGTGCCTGCAGACCAGCAGACAAAAAAATATTCAAACCCCTTCATTTAAACTGCAAAATGCTCATTACTACTGACACTAAGTCAAAATAATTTCCATGCATTTCTTTACCTGAACAATATAGACCTCTTCTCTGGAGTTGCACCAGATTTCAAACTTTTTGTTGTCTCCCTTTGCATTCTCTGTAATACCCACTGCATTCATCTGTTCGACAAATTGTGAATATGTTTATTGTACCATTAAAAAAACCCAGATGTGAGACAAATTCAACATTACTAATGTGCAGGGACTCACACTGAGAGACTGTTTGAAGCTGTATGAGGGAGCTTTCTCATAGCCCTCCCCGTTCTCCTCCCTCTTCTTGCAGAACAGCAGGGCTTTCTCGTGGAGAAAGAGATGTCTCTGCATGGGCTTGAAACGAGCCAGATCCTTAACCTTGGCGTGGCCTTTTTTGTGCTCCGTCCACACGCTGAATGACCCCTGCATCAGCAGCTTACCCAGCTCAGTCAGATTGCCCTGAGAGACAAAAGTGTTTGAGACAAAGGTTTTGTATGAAGGAACAAAGGAACTACAAAAATGTCTAAAGTGGTGCTTACAGAGCATAATTTGACATTTAAACATGTTTTTTTGGGGTTCTTCTTCATGAACCAGTATAATTTAGAGTGCCTGAATTCTAACAAACATGTCAGCTATGCGAACGTTGTGCTTCTACACTTGGTAGCTAATGCCAAGTGTAAACAGCCACAGATAGGATTGTCTCATACCCTGCTGCTTCTGGGGACTGTTTAAATAACAGGAAACATACCATGATTCATCTGTGCCTCTCTCTTGATCATTTCTGAGCAAGTGTTGCAGATAAAGCAGAAGTTGCTGCCAATGGTCTTTATGTTGTCTGTATGGGAACTCAAGCACATTTTCCCCCATTTATAATCTGCTGACCTTTAAAAATGTGTGTTTTAAAAAAAAAAAAAATCATGAACCACTGGTAAGACTGTGTTGCTGACTTCTGCTTTCTAGTTTTCTTTGTTTTTTTTTCCCCGTTTGTGATTACAGAGCTGAGATCTTAGTTAAACAATAAAATCGTTTATTTTTTGGTTGTTGCTTTCATCATCATGTCTCTTTAGTAGTAGTGCAGTGTCTTGATATACAAATGACAAATTAGGAGACTGCCTGAATCAATTTATGGCTGAAAAAGGGAGTGTAATTCAGGTTTGTGCAGTGTTCAAGGTGCCACAATAACATTTATAAAAGAGGACCATGCCTACACATGGGTTTATAAATCTGGCAAAAAGAACAGATATGTATACTTCTACCTTTGTACATACACACAGTTTTAGTTAAGAAAAAAACTACAAACAGTGTTATGCATCTAGTCCCAGATCTTTTTGAAAAAGGCGTCAACATTTAAACGGTTTATCGGTCAATAGTAAAGTAACTTTTGAGTAACTATTGGTTAAGTATTTTAATTTGAGCTTAAAGTTTCCGGTTTAATTACATCCTTACTGCTTTATTTCAAAGTCATAATGGAGAAATGTAAAATTAAGAAAGTGATGTCATCCTGCAGATAGATGGAAACATACACAAACATTAATTTGTGTATACATGCTTCAATCTTATTCATGATTTAAATGCAAAAAACCTGTACCATATATATGGTGCCACTCTTTATAGGAGAAATTGTGTATCAATCCAAAATAATGCAGTGCAGACAAATCACTCCAGTCATTTCTAAGAGCTGTATTTACTGTTTGTCTCTGTTCTTGGATTGGTCAACCTGGGGTATGTTTTTAAACTCACCTCATATCCTGTAATTGCAATGAGGTGCATGGAGTCGTTGACAGCCTTGAGAATGCCCAAGATGGAGGTCAACGCCTCCTGCAGGTCTTCAGCTCCATCGCAACTCTTACTGTACTTCAGCATTTCCTGCAGTCAGAAACAAACAAGCAGCTCATAGTAACAACACAAAAATAGATCCCAGTAGGAAGAGTTCAGTTGATTTGAGCCAACAGATTCTTTTATACCTTCAGTAGCAGCTGATATTTGGTAATCCTTTGAACTGGCTTCAGCAGATAAGAATCTAAACCCAGCTTATGTTCCAGCTTTTTCTGACACTCCTAATAAAATTAGAAAATGTAAAAGAGGATCAAATAAAACTTGAAACTGAAAAAAAAAAGAGGCTGATTGTTTGAAAAAGAGGCTGATTGTTTGCTCGTTTAAAAGCAGGTTAATTCACCTGGAAGAAGGCACAGTCTGAGCACTGCCTCCAAAGGCTTTCAGAGCGAGGTTTGTTGTGACAGTACTTCTCATAGATCTGCAGGTCTGTCATCTGAAGAGGGCAGGAAAAATAATTAGTATCAAAGAAAGAAGCTTGTCACAGTGTTTGCCAGCTGATTTATGACTCACCCTCTCTAAAAAGCATCTTCCAACCAGCTCTGGGCAGTCAGTGTACTGCTCCAACTCCCTCAAAAACGTTCTGGAGAAAACAAATGACATTTTACTGTTTAGAGTTGAGTTGAAACAAAATAAATAGGGTAAACGTTCAAAATGTTGCGTCGCGGTGCAGATTTCATCAATGACAGCCAGGTGGCGCTCAGTCACCTTTTGTGAAAGTGGTAAATTTCAGGCATGTTCCCAAACAGAACCTCCTTTTTGTTCTGCAAAGGTGCTGGGATGAGCTGAGACATTGCTGGATTATCCATCTCAGAGGCATACCCCTATAATAGGAACAAAAATAAAGCATGTCATCCCTGGCACAGGTAAAAAGCACAGTCCAGAAAACCTTCTGTGGACTGAATAAACACCTGCAATACACAGAGCAGCTCTTCCACATAGGCTCTTTCAGTTTCCAGCAGCTCGTTCATGACATGCCTGCAGACAGAAAACATAAAAACAAGAATCAAACGAAGGATTCAGTGTACTCAGAAAAGGTATAAACACAGCGCTGAAGATAATGAGATAACCATTTTCACACAGTCCATCTGCTGTGTAATTTGATTACAGATGAAAGAGTTACTACTGATCCCTCACCGCCTGAGCACAGTCAGGTTGTCCTCCTCCTCTGACAGAGACGCATGTCTGCTGTTGCCATCTCCGTTCTGCAGTTGCCCGTTGCTCTGCAGGGGAAAAAAACAGAAAGTGTGATCACTTTAAAAGCCAAACTAAGACATTTTTAAACTTTTGACAAATTTGTGTGACAGCATGCAGACACACAAAAACAGGAAACGTACTTTTTCACAGCCGTAGTTGGAATCTGAGCAGTTTTTCTCCTGTTTCGATCTGTGTGCTGTGGAAGAGAAAAATCCTTTGAATTTTATGTAAAGACTCAATTGATTTCTTTTATCTGGTAACTTACTGTCAGACAAGATCATCTATGCATGTTTTAGCTGATCCTCAGCTTTTCATAGTTTTTGTAATGCACAGTTTTTATAACAAGAATCAAGATTTAATCAATGTTTTTGTTTTAATAACAGAAAATTGATAGTTTTGTTTAAGTTTAATTGACAAAATATGAAATTTTCTGTAAATAATCTTCATGGAATATAGGGAATCTGGATTATAATGTAATTTTTCATGCAATTGAATAATTTTATTTAACATTTAATAGTCTGACTTATATATTGCTTTCTATTAAAACTCTTTAAAATAGTTTTAAAACTAAAAGTGAATCCCAGACAGTGTAAGAAGGATTTACTATATTGCTAAAGACTATTATTTCCAAATCTGCTCAATTTATACCAAGAAAACTTTCTTAAAGCACACAAATGCAACAAACGTTAAAAAGAAATATTCATATAAATACTTTTGATAAATCTTATTTTCTGGAACTTTTCTTTTTCAATTAATCAATTTCCATAAAACGTTTGGAAATTATATTAGTCAGATACATAGTTTAAAGAGACCTTCAAAGAATTAAGAGCACAAATGTCGCAAAAGTGGCTGTGTGAGGACTCACCTGGTGAGCTGAGAGGCGATTTGATGAATGCTTCAGGTCTTGGGGCTACTGGCTGCACAGGCCTGGTTTGTTTGGCTGCTAGCTTCTTGAGGCTGACCCTCCTCTTGTCAAACATCTCCTGCATGGACGCCTGCTTCTGGTAAACTTTCTCCACTTGGTCCTAACACACAAGAAGCCATCGGAGGAGTGTCATCAATAACTGATGCTTGTTTAAGCGTTTCATATTTTGTGTGTTAGCATGAATACAGCAGTAACACTATAATATGAGACCTAAAGCCATTTTGATGTTAGACACATGACAATAATCTAGTCACAGGGCAGCTGCTCTTTTCTGTTTACCATAACTGCATCAAGTTATTACAATCCATCTGAGAGCTGCAGAGTGATGTTTAAATGCAACACGTGTTCTTCTCACATGCTGGTTTACTTACCCTGAGCTGCTGGTTCAGCACAGCCTCATACTCCTTCCAGATGGTGCTAAGATCAGTCAGTTGGTTCTGACCTGCGTTGTCCAGGTAACGCTCCAGCTCCTGCAGGGCCAACTCTGCCCCTTCATGTGATTGACACTTGTCTACTGGCTGAGATGCCAGCAAATAAATTCCATCATCAACCCATCGGGATGCCTGAGAAGGACAACAGCAGAAGAAGATAGTTTAAATGTATGAGCAAAAAGACAAGGCAGTTTCTCATAGAGGTGTTTGAGTGTGTTGTCTTCTCACCCGCTCCAACCGGTGGTGGAGCTCCATGGCTTTGAGGAGGTTGTCCTTTTTGGATCTGAGACTGCTGCTCACGTTCTCACTGATTTCTCTGAGTTCGTTGCATTTGGGCTGAATGGAGTCTTCGGCATAGTGAGAGTTCTGGACAAGTTCATCACCTTCACGACACAGGGCTGAAGCTCTGTCCAGAATCTCCTGAGGACCCAAGTGAATAGAGATTTTAGTTCTTTATTCTATTAATTTTCAACAAATTATAAACATGAGTATGAATTCTGTAACTTGTTTTCAATTTTCCAAAGTTGGTTATTATTTTTTATCACAAAAAACTTTTGATACAGTACAAACTCTAAAATGAATGTTGCAGATAGAAACCACGTTTTTATCAAATATAAACCAGCAGTGTTCCTATTAAATAAACTAAACTAAAAGTAGAAATGTTACCCAACAACAAACAAAGTTGAGAATTCAACTAAAACATATTAAAGTATTATTTGCCACGCAGTGTGTAGAGAAAGCCTTAATTACAGGGGTCGGGTGTGACTTACACAGACTCTCTCCTCATAGGTGGTAAGTTCACAGAAGATATGGTCAGCATGGGCTGGGCTGATTCCGACTTCAGAGAAGGTTGCAAGTTTCTCAGACAACTGATCCAGCAGAGCCCTCACCTGCAGAAGAGACATCACATTCAGTTTCCAAGTTTAAAAGGGATCATGTTGACTGGAGTGTTATAAGTCACATCTCGGTTGTGTTAACTGACTCCAGCTCACCTCCTTGTAGTTGTGCTCAAAGTGGCGCAGTTGGAGACACTGCTCCAGTTTGGCCTGATGCCTCACCCAGAACTCATCGAAAGCCCTCTCTGTCTCATCCAGCTGAGACAGCAACCTGACAACATGGGCAAATGAGAAGAAAAAAAGCAGACGAGGGAGAAAATGAATCAGACTGGAAATGGTTTTGGGGATGCTGATGGAGGTATTCTGATTTTTTTGTTTTCCTCTGTTTGTATGTATGCATGTTGTGCAGGGCTAATGCCTGTTGACAGCACACGCAGCCTTGGCAACTAGAATTTGCAGACCTGACAGCCAAGGCCGGAACAAATGTCCAGCTTTAATCTTTGTTTCACCTTTACATCACTACTGTTTGTGCTCATTACTAATTTCCTTTGGACATTCAATATTTTTTAGTTGCTTGTTTTGACTTAATTATACAGAAAAAATTGCTTTTATCTTTTAATTTGGTTTTTGCATTTTTTTTTAATTCCAAGTCAGAGTCTTTTTATTGTATGTTTTATGTTCTTCTTCTCTTTTATCCACCACTTTGGTCAACCTTTGTTGTTTCAAAACCATGACTACTAGAAGGCTGATATGCATTCACGCAACAATTCTGACAGCATACTCTTTTCCCCCCCAAAGCAAATATCAATCTCACATCATGAAATACTTGAAATTAGGTGCAGTGCAGGAGTGCCTTAAAAATGCTTTATATCTGGTGGGCAGCCACCTCTAATGGTAGTTTATGGTCTTAGCCACTTGCTCAAGCCCTCTTTCATCAGGCATGATGGTCATTAAGTGTAACTTGGTCCCATTAAAGTTAAATACATGATAAAAGTCAGGTACATTTTCACATTTTCGCTTCCTTATGAGCTGCTACCAAGTGGGCATGTTTAATTTCTGTTGTTCTCAGTAAATACAAGTCCCTCTTTACTACTTAATTTTGGCATATTTTCACACTGTGGTGCTCCTTAATGAAGGCTAAATCAGCATCCATCTTGCATCCTCTGTCCAGCCAGCAAAAGCCAGTTTGATGCTGATTATTGTTTTATCTCTTGCTCTGTCACTTTCTCCCTTAGATAATATCCTTCTGCATTGCTTTGATAAAAATGTATCCCCTGTGTTACCCAGAAATTCAACATCAATTTGCTCGATAAATGTTTGGAATGAACAATAACAACAGTCAACTATAAGATAAGAAATTAAAGATATTTTCTTATTACATTTTTACACCGGTTACTTTGCATTCAGTTTGTAGCATTGACATCATTCATGGCTCTAACCTTTGGACTGTTGCTAGGTTCTCCATTTCATCCTGGTTCATGTTGTGGTCGGGATCTTGCATCACAGGCTCATTAATGCTCTCCAGCAGCATGCTGCCCTGACCCAGAGCCACCAGTATGTCCTCCTAAAGATACATACAGACATGTGGGACAACATTTACAAACCATAAAGATCACAAATCAATAAAATATTTATTATAAATAGAGGAAATAAAGTTGAACAATGTTTGTGTATATTCATGGGGTTACCTTCATTTTGTCTCTCTTGTCGGTGTGTGTGCTCAGCAGGAGAGTTGTGGCCTGGATTTCATTTGGGAGTTCAGTTTCTGCTAGTTCAGTCCCAAATGACTGCAGGGTCTGGGCTGTTCTCTTAACCATCAACGCAAAGCCCTCAATAGCCTGAAGAAAAACAAGACAAAACAGATTTTCAACATGTCTGCTCATCCAAAAGAAAAAATCACACTTTTGCAATGACTCAAATTTCTATGCTTTCAAGATGGAATACATAAATCCTTTCTGACTGATGGCTATTAAAATAATATATTATAATTGCATTTGTCTTTCTTACTTTTATGAATGATGATTTTATGTGAAACATTTTTCTTATGTTAAAGGCAAATAATTTCTGCATGGAAAAAGAGTTATGATTAGTATTAAACAGCTTGTTCATACAGTACGATGTGAGATCCACTTCTCATGGCAGTACTCCTGTGTTCCCCCGAGTTCCTGTGTCAGCTGGGTGCGATCAATGTAGGAGTGCAGCTCAGTTACAGAACTCAGCATAATCACCTGAGAAACATCCCATTGCAAACATGTCAATAGATTATAAATAATTATTGATTTACGAACAATATGAAGAAGACAAGTCACTTATACGCACCGGCACCTTCATCTTGAACTCATCTTTGTTGAACTTGAAGAGGATGTCTGAGAGTGTGCGTTGCAGGAGGGTGGTGGGCCTTAGAACCAGAACCAGCTGGAGGTTCGCGGGGAAGGAGCCCTGAAATTTGATTGTAGGTGAAGACTGTCACTTATGTAACAAAGCTGACAGGATCCTCCTCCCCCTCCAAATTACACAGCAGTCTTCAGAAACAGTCAGTTTTCTCTGCTGACAGACAACACTTAAAAATTATTCCTGCCTTCGGTCTCCTATTCGAGAATTTGTACTCAAACACAGGAAGAAGCTTGAGTAGAAGAATCCAGGAGTGACATCAATCTGTGTCCCTAAAATGCTTTGGCATGAATAATAATGCAGGAAGACTCTTCACACATGTGCAAGCATATGAATCAGGTTCTCCGAGGTTTACTGAGCTGGCACTGTTAAAGTGTAATTATTTTTTTAATAAAGTCAAAACAAAACATGAACATTAAGCAAACAAAAAAACTAAAACAAAATAACCTTGTTCAAAATGTCCTTTTTTATGCATTTGTTAATCAGCTTTTTTCTTCTAAATCAAAAAATCTCTTTCACACCCGTCCATCCTTCGGTTAGTGAAGTTGTATTTCTTTGTCTAAATGATCTTTGCTGCTGATTTGACATTTGGGGCTGTACTATAAAAAGAAAAAAACCTGACTTTCATTTTTGGTGTATTACAAAATAAAGATAGTTGCATCTTTTATCAAACTCTGCACTAAACCAAAAAAATCACACAAAGGGGAAACTGTGGCTGCATGTCCACTGAACATCCACATAAATCTTCATATTTATGAAGGCATGTTTCCACCACACGCTCAGCTCGGCCAGCAAAATGAATAAAGTGCCAATTAAAATGTCATGACTGACACCCACTGACAGACTGCTGTGGTTGCAGTTGGATGATAGTCGAGGGTAGACACTTATCTCCCCTCATGAAGCAGTATTATTGTTAATGCAGCTTTAATTAGCTAATGACCTTAATGGATGGTTCGCCTGATTGTTCCTCCAACCCTTGTGAGTGGAGGAATGCTGGTGTAAGCAGAAGTGATGGTAAATACATTGTTAATATAAACCCCTTGGGAAAGGCGCTGTTAATGGCATTAATAAATCAATTCAGAGTTTGTCCTTGCTGACCTGCTGGAAGACAGAAGATAACTGTGCTGAAAATGGTCATTCACCATCTGGACAGATGAAAGCTACAATCTGTGGCACATGCAGATGTTTTTAAATCATGGTGGTGGGTGTAAAACAAAAGAGGGCCTAATTGTCAGTGTATGTAT
>JBBBVU010000013.1:11005659-11016254 GCA_037177055.1 Atherinosoma microstoma
ATAAATAAATCTTCCAGCATTTATATTTTTCTACTTGCTGAAATCCTAGAAAGGTTTAAGCAGACATCAGGAGTGAACAGATGGGATGGGTATATGAAAGAGGGGAGGAGTAGGGAGATCAAGGCAAAAAAAAAAAAAAGCAGAGCACTTAAATAACGGCTACTACTGGTTGCAGGTAACAAAAACACCAATCGTGTCTATGACTCCCTTGTGTTAAACGTTGAGAAGCAGTGAAATGAAAAACAAACTATCCCCAAGAAGTTCTGGAACAAACACAAGGACACAGAAAGTACACACAAAAATGCACAAACACCGTCGACAGAAAGAAAAAAAGAAAAACAAACATATGTTTGATCTCAATCTGTACCACATATTAGTATTGATTTATCTGCTACCACAACGAAACACAGGGATAATGTGGGGAAGCATCTAACATTTCTACTAGGAGAGTGGAGTTGTTAAAGATCAGGTACTGCGCAAGATTCAGGGCTTTACAGAGATTAGGGGGAAATGGAGCACTAAAGAAACTACACATCCAAATGAAAGTGCTTGGATGATGTGGAGTAAGGAAGGATGAAACCGGATGAAAAGGTCAAACTGAAAGCAAAAAACGGTACAACAGGAACTAAAAAGGCATGAAAGACAGAGAGAGCTGACAGGGAGGGAGACAGGCTTACCATCTGTGTGTTGGTGGTCATAAGCTGAAGAAGAAGAAGAAGAAAGAAAAAAAAAATAAGGAGAAGAAGAGAGGAGCAAAATAAAGAGTGAGGAAGCAGAGAGAAGGAGGGGGAAGAAGAGAGAAAAGAATCAGGACAAAGGGTAAAATGAATTTCAGGATGTTTCAACTTAAAAAACAGGACCAAAGGCAATCAAAAACAGTTGACATGATACAAATTAACAATACAGAGAAAGATGCTATTGCGTTGTCAATATGAATGGAGATCCAATGTTGCTGACCTATGGGGAGGGTGGAGGGGCCAGGACAGAATCTTTACTGTTACAAAACCATATACACGAAAACAACCACTGCACTTACTCTAATAATAAGAATCAAGTGATGATGAGTGAGCGATCATGACGACTTTCTGTCCATTATCCACTTTTAAAGTCCCTAAAGGACAACCCCATGCTGTATAAGATGCTAGCACTGTTTTATTTAAAAGCAGAGCCTTACCTGGCCATTGCTGGTGAAGGTGGTGTTGTCAAAGAGGAAGTAGGCACCAAAGAAGAAAATGACAGCATCAAACACACCCAGGCACGTCCAGTACAGGAAGACAGGCCAGCGGAGAAGGGAGTTCTTTGCGATGTCCCTGAGACAGAGAGGCACAAACAAAAATGTTAGTAAAGTAAGTATAACAACATACAAACCCTCATTTCCTTCTGATCCCACCTGTACAAGGAGGGCTCCCTCTTCAATGTCTCCATGGTGACGTGCTGCTCAACCAGGCTGTATAGGAGGATGGGGAGCGAGGTAAAGCTGATGTTGTACAGCGTCAAATACGCGGTGTCGTACAGAGGCTGCAAAGGGAATGTTATACAGATGGCATCAGACATCTGGAACTTAAAACAGCATCTGTGCCACAAGTGAAAAACATATCTGATTTATTGCTGCTTGGCTTCTCAAGCAGTTAAGAGACATGTTTACAGTTGTCAGTGTGTATATCCTGGTCTCATAAAGCAAAACAAGCGTTCATTTTCAGTGTTTTTTCTGACAAATACATATCCGAAGCCGATTCATTTTCAAGCTTTGTACTGGCTAAATGCTCCACTAGTTTCACCAGATGGTTGCTAGTTTTATCTTGTCAATCATCTGCTGATGTACTGGTACTGTTAACTGGATTGATGAGATCTTTTCCTTTAACAGGCAAAAAGGGGAAAGAAAAAAAAATCTAGTGACATTTCTTTGTTGTTTCTGCTAGCAACACCTTTTACATTTTCACATTGTCATTCATTGATTGATTTGAACATCATCCTCTCCTTACTAACACGTTATTAAGTACATACCTGCTGGGAGAACCCGCAGAAGAACTGATACAGGAACTGAGGAAAGATGAAGCATACATTCTGCAGGGAAAAACAAACAAACAAAAGCAGAGAAAGTGATAAGTTTGTGACAAGTACAAGTGAAGTCGTTTCAAGAAGCTAAAAATGCAACTATGTAAACATTTCTGTTTTTGCAGATTGAGCGCTATGAGCTCACTGAGTGGGCCGCATCGAACTGGCCTGCCAAAAAGGAAAAAAAAAATGAATCAGTTGGCAGGGCATCATATGCTGTGGAAGCCGCCCACACTGATCTTCACGGCCATGAATCCAGGAGAATGTCGCACAAGGGATTCATGAATCCAGTAATCTGTCAGAGTGGCTGCAAAATCTGGTTCTTTGTAACTCGGTATTTCACTGGGAATTACGATAAAGTGATTAAAAATGCAAGTCTCTGGAGTACACCAGAAATCTGTACCTTGTAGAAGAAGTACTGAACAAGCTCAGCAATTCGGATGTAGTAGTAGTGGCCATGAACAAGTAGCATCTTCTTCAGGTGTTTAAACTTCGGGATGGCGTAGTCACTGTTTCTCGCTGCCTGTCGGCCTTCTTTACCCATGATGCCTGAGGGGAGAAAGTAGTTAAAAACAATATGGGATATAACCTAAGGTATATAAAAAAAAATGTTTCAAATATCTTATGTTTGTATGGATCTGCCATGACTGAACATTAAAGTTGATAGATTATTAGCAAAATCACAATTTACTTTAAGTGTTTCAGTAAAAATAGAAATATTGATCAATGCAGCTTCATCAGATTCGTTTTTCCCCCCCCGAATATTACAGCCAGGCTTTTAAACAATTTAAATTCAAACAAACAAAATGGATGGTTGATATACTAAGGGGGTGAAATAAACTCACCAATGCCTACATGTGCTTCCAAGATCATACTGACATCATTGGCTCCATCACCAACAGCAAGGGTTATAGGATGTTCCTTAGAAGCTTTAATTAGCTTTACAATCTACCAAAAGAAAAAAACAGATTTCAGTCACAGTGACAGTGTTACTTAGGAGGATGCCCTCAGTAAATCTGCCAAATAAAAGTCTAATTCTGCAACCTGTGCTTTCTGCAGTGGCGCCATACGACAGCAGAGAACGGCGCTGCAGTTGCGACAAATTTCTAGAAAGATCTCTCTGTAGTTGCCATGGCCAGAACCATCCTGGTTAGCCTTTAATACAGCAGAAAGAGTGGCCCCGTCGATAATCAAACCAAAGTCGAGGCAGTCCACTGACAATCTGGAAGCACATAGCACAGCCTGGTTAACAGGATTGATGTACAAAGCCAACTGAGCAGCAGTCAGATCCAGACGAGTGGTTCCAGGTGTGTAGCGCAAGCTGCAAACATGCATCTGCATTATTCCATACCCAGAAATGGAGCGTTGTCTGATAACAGTCCTGTTTAGTTCGAACAGAACATCGTGCAGGCTCTGTTCTTCAGTGCGTTTCTTGGTCAGCTCCAGGATCTGGGTGCTGCGCCGGAACAGCTTGCTGGCGTAGCACGTAGCAGCCGCCGTTTCCATCTTGTCCCCCGTGAGGACCCAAACTTTTATCCCGGCCTTGTGCAGTGACTCAATGGTGTCTGCAGCCTTCTCCTGGAGCCTGTGCATCAATAAGTCAATAAGTGTTCCAGCCTCCACTGAGGTAGGTTGAACTATCCATCAAAGCTTCAATCAATCCATTACCAGATGGTGATAACTTATCAATGCATGACCACCCCTGTCTTTGCCCATCGGCAGTTTATCTACTACGAAATTAAACTGTCAAGCAGTTGATCAATCAGTCAGGGTCAATACTGAGGTCTATCTTATCAGTACACAAAAACATTTCAAATTATTGCAAAAGGAGAGTGAAAGAAAAGGAAAAGAGACAAAAGGTGCAGCAGTATGAATAGGAAGTCACCACTGAGAGCTCACACTGAATCTTTTTTGCCCTCATGAGTCATGAAAACACTTTGAAGCCAGCTTAATGATTCATTAATCTCCCCTTATGTCCCCCTGCTGCACCACCGTTTCTAAATCTTTCCTCTGTCTCTCTCTCTTTCATCGACCAACCTGTCCTCTACTGCTGTAGCACCCAGAAGGACAAAGTCTCTCTCAATGATGTCATAGGCCTGTGCCAGCCTCTGCTCCCTGTCCTGCAGGGCCAGCTTGGCTTCAGTCAGGTGATGGCACGCTTCCTGATACTCAGACTGTGACAGCCTTCGATAGGCGACACACAAAGTCCGCAGCCCTTCCTTGTTTTTTTAGAGTGAAGACAGAAACAGAGTGATAGATTAATTGACATCACGATTCAAAGATAATAAAGCCTTGGTTGATCAGAGAGGGCTTTGATCAAGCTCTAATGAAATGGTAACAGCATACATGTTAAGAAGTGATTGTTTCTAACCACATCCAGCTGGGACAGAGGAGCAATAGGTTTTGTTTGTATCCACCAGATTTTTAAAAATCCACCATCTACATGTCCGTACATTTTACTGTTAGGAGTGCATGCCACAAGGCAGGTTTGAATAAAAACTTGGTGAAGAATGGGAACACTAGCAAAGGAAGAAAGCATATGGTTCAGATACTTTATATGTTAAGAGGTGGATAATTCTTCTCCACTCGCAGCTATTCAACATACACGCCAGATCTATAAGAAAGCCCCCTCACAGGTCTTTATTTCCTCTGCCTTAAATTACCAATGGCTGATTTGAATTACATGAAGAGGAGGTTGTGGGAAATATACCATTCCCTTGTCACATTTTTCAGTTTGTACACCCCCCCCCCCCCCATCTCCTTTCCCTTAAGTCTAAATCCCTCCCACCTGAGATAAGCAGAGGAAAGAGGAGTTGATGCAACAGGTATTTAAATAAAATAAGCCATCGAGGCTTCAGAGATGTCATTTTAAACAATCATATGTTTTATACAGCTCCTGCAGCAGTATCTTAAAAAGTTTGCTACAACTTATATCTTTGTATTTGAATTGATTCAATTCAAAACCTGGAAAAACATAGCATCCCTCTGTTGTGTTATAGATGCCAAAAAGACAAATCTTTGCTTACAGGCCCTCAAACAAGCCTAATTACTTCTCTGTCTTTCAGGTACATCAGGTACGTCTTTCAAGATGTGCCGATTTTGTACATCTGGCTCAAAGCCAGGTGGACAGAAGATATGAAAAGGTAGAAAAATCAAGAAATGCTTGTGAATGCGTGGGTGTAGCTGCTTTCAGTCAATCTCTAGAGAAGAGTGTCCAGACATTGTCAAATGTTGCGATTTAACATGCCTGCAGAAGATTTAGGATGCCTTCTTGTAGTTGGGACTACAGAGTTTGAGGTGAGGGATGAAGCTGCTGGTGGAACAGCATCATGCTGACATCCTCACACTGAATTCTTCATGATGATTATTTCCTCTACTCTTATAAAGGGCTCAACCAAACATTACAATGACTTTGCACAAGGCCCATAATAGTGTACGGTCCTCTCAATGTCTGATCTGACTGACTCAACCAAAACACTGGCCTGTCTGGTCATGTCTAGGAAAGTTCAAGGCTGCAGGTACAAAGTTCTAGTATTATTGTAACTTACTGTAAGCAAACATGTTTTAATATATCATTTTAGGTGTCTTTACTATGAGTGCTCAACATTTTCTAAATTTGGGAGCATTTAAACCATCATAGTTCACCACGTTTTTGAACTTTGTATTTAATAATAATCTAAGGACGTTACTGCTCTAACAGTATAAAAAATATATGAATGTAACGTATCGTCAAAGCTGCTGTACATCTGTGCTGGTAAAACTGTTCACTTACTACAGCATTCTGCTCCACCCGGGCTTTCACTTGCTCCACCTTCCCAGATACCACCCGTGGAAAAATGGATGAGTCTGCACCTTTACAGAACAGCAGGTACTCTCCTGAGAACCAAACATACCGCACACATGGAAACACACACAAGCAAACCAAACACATTATAAGGAAACTGTAGGATAAGGTTAGCATCTTAGCATTATAGAATACTTTAACTCTGTTATAGGACATTTTACCTGAGCTTGACTTGACAATGACACTCATTCTCCTCCTGACGGAGTCAAAGTTCAGCAACTGGAGCAGCTCAAACCTGAGGAAGAAGTTGTTTTAACATAAAGCAGGTCATTCTCTTCATTTTTCTTTATATTCAGGTTTTCTAAAGTCTTGCAATTGAGGAAAAGCTGCAAACTAAACACTCAATATAATATTTTGCTCTCAACACACCATTTTCTGAGTACATTTCTATTAAAAGCCAGTTCTGTGCAATGGTAAATGATACATATAAAACCAAAATAGGCATTACACATTTGATTGGATTCGTTCAACAAATGATGACCTTCAAATGACGCCTTTGTTATTCATCTACGGTTAAAAATTTTTTGACTCATTTAGAATATTGTAAATGGGTTTTGAGATTGAGGTCTGAGACTTCTATTAAGAACATTTTTGGGGGATTTCTGTTTGTTTGTACCTTGGATTTCCTTGTAAAAAATGTCAGAACAGTAAGTGAAAGAAGACTCTAGATTCTTCTGCCGTCTCTTTGCCTCCAAAGTCTGCACAACTGCTGGATGAATGCTGAACCCCTCCCCGCTCCAGCTCTCCTACTTCCTTAAAATAGCTCCCTATTGACAGGCCACTGCTGAGAGTGATGGCTTGTGAGGCCACCCACACCTAACACAAGCTATGGATCAAAACATTAGACACTTTCAACCACTCCCCCCCCCCCTTCCTGATGATCCGACTGAGCAGGCCTTTTGAGACTGTAGGTTTTTGTAACTTCTGCTGAACATGTAACACAATCTGAGAGCTAATTCCCCCTCAGTCAGTTGATGTATGACCACAACTCAATCTCAATCAACAGGATTAATCCGGTTTTATCTTCTGTGGTGTGACCACAACAGACACTTAGTAAACTAACCTTTCAATCTCATCATCTTTGTTGAGGATCTCCATGTAGTTATCCTTCAGTCTCAGATAAGTGTAGCCCAACCTGACAGCGAGAGCAAAGAGAAAAAGATTCATGAAAGCGAAGCAGAGAGTTTCTACTTTACTCACTTTCACCCCAGCTAGGGGAAGCTAAAAATGCTGTGATGCATTTAGATGTTTTTTTCATGGAGCTGTTGACAGTCTGAACCCAGTACAGGAAACTTTGCAAAAAGCACTTAGTGGAGGCCGATGGCATTGTTTTTTACTGCAGCTCCTCTGCTTTACAGCCAAGAGTGGATGGCTTTATCCTTCATGAATACAATCTATCTATGAGACAAACTCACTGCAGCTCCACAGAAATGAAAAAAATACCAGAAAGGTGACAAAGACAGCTCATCTGTTAGCATCAGTCAGATCTGAATTAAGCCTGATAAAGGTTAGGGGGTAAAAGTACCGAGATGTGAAAATGATTGAAAAAAGATTATTTCCAAGTAAATACTAAAATAAAATTAATGATTCAACCTTTTCCCCTAAAAATGGTGTTCATCACAATAAAAAGAAAAAAAAAAGCTTTTTTAGTTATAGACTATAAAATGGCATTTACCTTTTCATTCCTTCTACCAAAGCCACCTCATCTGGTGAGGAGGAGATGTAGAAAGAGGTGGGCCTGCCTTGGTGGATGCCCCTCTTGATACCATCCACTGTCTCCTCCTCCTTCACCTGCACTGTGTGACACAGACACAGCGCCCGGAAAAACAGATCCTCATGTTCCTACAAACATGGATATAGATGACAGGTCTTTGTTACATCATACGGGCAACAAGTAAGTCAACTTCAAATTTTTATAATCATGACAAATAGAGACAAACCCTCCTATTCCCCGCTCTTCCTCCCACGGGATTGATTTTGTTTAGTCACTGCAGTGGTATTTTTGTACATTTCTTAGAATACCTTGTAATAGAGCAGGGCATCTGTTCTGCAAATTTAAAGTTTGGCAGGGTCCACTCTTGCTGTTCATGCTGACGACAAGTTTTCTTTTATTAAATCTAAACTAATCTGTTGCGATAAATGCAAGGCTCATCACTTTTCTGTGTACCTGAGGAAGTCTTTGCCCACAGTAAGACAAACCAGACTTCTTCATAAAAAAGAAAATGTTTTTAGTGACCTGCATGTAAGCTAAATCTCCCAGGTTTTTATATTAAAATGATTGAAACATTACAGATTATTACTTTCCTCCTAAAAATGCCCCTATAATGCTAAATGTATCATTTTGAATATATACAGTTTCTGAGACATTTTACTCAAAGATTTTACACTTTACTCAAAATCTTGTTGGACACAATCTGATATTTTTCATCTGACCCCTAATGGATACCAGGAAGCAGAATACTGCACTATTATAATTTTGACATATCAAACAGTTATAAATGGTAAATTCACAAAGAAAAACTTTGTTAACACTTCGTTAAAGGGCCAAATAGAGACTTCAGATTTTAAAAAATTTGACTTTTCTCCAGTTTTTTTCTTAGGTTGGGCTTTAAAGGGTTAATTCATAAGCATTTCCATTGAAAGAGGTTTTATTTTCTCCTGTTCAGTAGCAGAGGTTGCAAACCTACATGGCTGCTCAGGCTGCATTTAGAAACTTACTCTCCTGTATCCTCCCGGTGAGGAATCAATCATGTCTATACTGGAGGCAGCACTGAGGATTTGTCCGTTGCAGATTGCATGAGGAATGTAGACATTCCCATCAACGCAGCATTCGATAAACTCCATGTTGTTCTCAGTCAGAGTGCCGGTCTTATCTGTAAACACATACTCCACCTGATATGGAGGGAGAGAAAGGCTATAGTAAGGGCATGTTTGTACAAAGTTTACATTGAGATATGTATGCAGAAGCATAGAGGGGTGGCCTACCTGTCCCAGTTCTTCGTTCAGGTCAGAGGTGTTCACCTGAGCACCCTGTCCCAGCTCTTCGTCAAACATCTCCTCATCCCAAGTGATGAAATAGGAGCCAAGGAATTTCTGCATCTCTACCGTTACATACATAGACACTGGGATGATGTAATTAAATAAAACCATGAAGGCCAAAAAGTCTGTGAAGGCTCGGATCACCTAAAAAAAAAAAAGAAAAAGAAAAAAGAAAAATAGGAGACAATTGACAGCGGTGAGGGTTTAGAAAAATTGCAGCAGATTTTGTTTCATAATCTCAGAGGGTTAAGACGAACCACGTGGCGCTGCCGCTCGTTCTCAGTCCTGTGGTTGTACCAGGGTTCGTCTCGGTCAGGAGACCACTGCCAAGCGTATTTCAGGACAGTGTTGATCACTGCTTTACTAATCAGGATGCACAAATACACGACCAGAAAGGCGTTCATCGACCTGCATGGAGTTGCAGAATGAAGATGTGTCAATACCATGGGTTGGAAGGTAACCAAATCATGCAGCAAGTGAAGTGAAGTCATTAATCTTACTTTTCAACAGCAGAACGCTTCTGAGATTTAGATTGGTAATTAAGTGCCATCTTGGTGTCCATACCAGTGTAGACTGCGGCAGCTGAGGAAGAGAAAAACACAATGTTATAGATAGAAACATGACAAAAGGCTTTTCCACAAGAGATTTTACAGAGGCTGAATCTTTAAGCTACTACCATAAATATGTTGGGTATTCTTCAGCGTGGCTCCTCTAAGCAGCAAGTTTTCAGCTCCAAGCGTTCTGCAAGAGTAAAAAGGTACATTTCTAGTTCAGAAAACATCACTAAATGTACTTATATTTTAAACTAAAAAGGTACACCCAAAATCCAAACAAAATGTATTAAAGAAAAGCCCCACACTTAAAAAAAAAAGTACACTCAAAGCACACCCACCGAACCACGGGCTCTTCTTTATCCTTGTAAATGTTGATGCGTCCCACAAATCTGGAATACAAAAGGTACAGCAAAAATCAAATCAAGACACAACAATAAGGTTAGACCTTGTATCAGGTGTGTGTATACAGATGAATCAGCGAGAGCTTGTCACACTTACTTGTAGAGGTCAGGCTGCGGCTGTTCACATTCAATAGTGGCATGTAGCGAATCCACCTCCTGCTCTGTTCTAAAGGCCATGGTATCTGGTACAGCGTAATAGGTCTGAGACAGAAAGGTGGAGGAAGGAGGGAGGAGGGGGACGACAGTAGAGGAAAATGTCACCAACACAGCAACCATGAGAACAGGATTCATTTGGTGCCTCGGCCTCCGCAGGTTTTCTTAATGAACTGGAGAAACGGGGAAGATGGGAGACGAGCCGTTATTAGACTGCTACCTGGGTCAGCACGGGGGCAACCTGCTGATGGTGTACACACACGAAGGGGTCACCTCGAGGGCATGTGTGAGGGAGGGGGTTGAGTTAGTGTTCTACACTTGATCACATGTGTGCGATCACCACGAAAGAGAGACATGTAGGTGAAATGATGTGTGATCTACATTCTTATGTGTATGGTGGAAAGTGTGTGCATAAAATTACTGAAAAGTTGGTATGTATCTAGGAAGTGCTTTATACTTCCTGATTAATTGTTCAGAATCAGAATCAGAATCAGAATGGGGGTTTATTGCCAAGTAATTTTCACGTTACAAGGAATTTGGCCTGGTCCA
>JBBBVU010000013.1:11029905-11052468 GCA_037177055.1 Atherinosoma microstoma
AAAGTGGACTTCATTCAGCCATAAGCTCAGTTCAAAAGAAATGGTGAACTGTGAAGACAAGATGCCAACAGATTCGGTTAAATTGCATAATAACCCAAAAGTCAATGCGGCTCACTTGAGAAGTCCTGCTAACAATTTCTAATGGCATATTGCTAAAACTTCCCTAAAAAAGTCACAAACTGCCACTAATTAGCATATTCATGAAGGCAACTTCACACTACAGGCCTTAATGCTCAGTTCAGATCTTTTTTGTGTGTGGTTTTTCACATAATTCTTATGTGACCACTAGGGATAGGCGATAAGCTATCGTGTACGATATACCGTCAAAGAAATTCCCCATGGTAATAATTTGTCATCTCGCGATATAAACGATAAATTCCTGTCACACACCTGCAGTCCAACCATTGATTGTATAAGAAAGAGTCCAACTCATGTGTGCAACAAACATGGCGGAAGGTGGAGTAGACATGCCGGAGGAGTTCTTTCCCAAAAGAGGCTCCAGCTCTGTTACCTGGAACTAGTTCGGTTTAAACTCACAACAGTTTTGGAATGCAGGTGTACTACTTGAACTTAATTGATGTAGTTTAGAAGCCTCTACAGTTTTTCCACTACATTCATTTTGGAGCGGCGGGTCGCCATTCCTAAATCCCAAATTTCTCTCACTCCTTTATTTTTTTAAAAAATTTTTGTCATCGTAAATCCACCACTGCTGCATTTCTCGACTTTCACAGCAGAGCCCTTCTGGGTCCTCGCCAGCGCAATGGTAGACTACAGATAAATATCTTGCTTATATGCACAGAAACGATATGAATTTGGCTAACGATGGAGATTTTGGCTGTACTGGACACCTACAGCTCAAGTCAATGGGAGCGCTGGTTCCACAAGGCGCACCGCGCAGCGCTTCTGTGGCGTGATCTAGCCTGCTGCAACAGCTGCAGATAAACTGTCCCCCAGAAAGAATCTGAAACATTTACTCAAGAAAATTGTAAAACTAAGCAGATATAGAGAAAATACACCAGTATCTCATTGGAAATACATTCATTGTCTGAGTGACATCACGTAACATTACACACACACACATGTAGAAAAACTGACATGTTAGCTTAATGCTAACGTCTATGGAAAATACCATTGGCAAGCTAGTGGTTAGAATGCACAAAGCGAGATTTAAAAAACTTTATCCATCAACAAGTGTTTACTTCAACAATATTCTCTGTGTTCAGTTACAAACTGACTAGAATACTTACAGGTAAATGTTTTCTGGTCATAACGGAGAACACGAAAAACATCTTAACTTCCAGAATGAAGGAACAAAACACTGCTTTACTGCAGAAATCTCATCACTAGAGGGCTGCTGAACCATTTCTGATAACAGAACATCAGTATAGACATGGTGTTTCTGGATTTTCTGGCAATGAAACAATAATGTTCAATAATAAACTGGAAAACAACATCATTGTTTACATGTTTATGATGTTTGTCAGTATCAGGACATTCAGATTGGTTTATGAAATAATTAAAAATAAATATGTAGTTCATATTCATCTGACTTCTTGTATTCATTCATAATATAAAGTAGCAATGTGCAGTAAGAAAGAAAATTGAGCATTTAATGTTTACAAAGTATTAATCTCTACAGATTTAACTGAAGCTTAATTTTCTAAAATAAGTTTTGCAGAATAAATGTTCTAAAAATTGCATTTTATACTTTTTTGAAGTGTTTGTTCTGGGGTATGAATATGTTCGGAACAGTCATTTTGACATAAACATAGGAAATGCAAATATAGTTATCAGACATGCTTCAGCTTATACCGCAATATAGATTTGAGGCCACATCACCCAGTGTTAAATTGAATGTGGTGATAGATTTATAGTACGAAAGATTTGGGTGAATTTGTCTTTTTAATAGTCACTTATCGTTATTGTGATAAAAACCAGAAATTATCGTGATAAATCTTTTAGTTCATATCGCCCATCCCTAGTGACCACCAGTAGCATCCAGTAAAAACAATAGCTCTTAAAGGGGGTAGTGCACCCAAAAATGTGTTTTTTGAGCTGTAAACAACATAGTATTACTTACTTGTAATGTAAACCACCAATACTGGTCCTAAAATTTGTAATTTTTTAATATCTTTTTAAAAAAAAAAAAATCGGGATTTTGTGGGTCAAAAGTGACTCAAATCGCCCTCTACAGGATAAAACCAGGTTTTGGTTTTCATGATGTAGACCTTAGTGCACCTCTACGTCACAAGAAAATAAAAAATAAAAAAAATCATTCCCCTTTCCTCCAGATGCAAAAAAAAAAGCAAGAAAAAAAAAGCAGAACCGCTACCGCTTTGAGAATGATAGACACACATTGCTGAATCTTTCAGCATGATTTATAAAACATACTATCAGACTCAGAATGTCTGCAGCCATTTTGAACTGTAGACACTGATGGACTGGTTGAGAGGGTCCATCAGTGTTTGCAGCCACTGACAGCGGCCAGCGGAGGTGGCTCAAAGTGATCCGTTCAGGTCAGGACCACCTTGTTCTTCCACTACTGTGGTGTCTAGCTGAGGGGATTCTGGAGGGGGAAAATCTTCCACCTCAAAAGACCGCTCTGTGGGGTAGGTACTTTGTAAATCTGTATCTCTTTCCATCTCTCGCCTGAGCTGCTGACTGTTATTCAAACGTTTCTGCCCCCTGATGACACCCCCGCCCGCTGAACATCACATTCCCACACCTTGCAGTTTGTGTCATTTTTCAGAGTTTGGCAGTGGGTGGAGTTAAACTTTAAGTGACCTGCATGCTCAGCGGGAAGTAGTAAGGTCACGTAGCACCCTGTGCTACCGAGGTTAATATGGATGCTACATGTGTAATTAATGTTATTGCTGCTAATATCATGCAAGAGGTTAAGTTGCCTCAAAACAAAATTTTTCAAAATGCTATAAAAATGCTGATATTGTAAGGACAACTTGCTATCAGTAACATTAAAAATAGCCCGTTAACAATCTGAGCTAAAGCTAATTTGGTTAGATTAGCTACGTGACTAAACGTTAACAATAGCTTTCTATGCTAAACTTGCTACAGCACCATTATTTAAGGTGATTGAGTAATCAACATAATGCAGTGCTGTCTATGTTTGGGATAGAAATGAACACATAATGATACATAGAGGTGACAGGAAAAGGCAGTGCAGGGGAATAAACCCAATTTCACATCCCATCTACAACTCAAACACCATCCATCATTAAGTTACAGCTTATAAAAACTACATTGAATTTCTGTTTGAATATCTGATTATAATTGAGTCTTTGATCAGCCAATAAAAAAGGAGGCCAAAGATGCCCCCCACATCAACTCATTAGCCATTAATCACCATAGCAACACAAGCAGCAAGAGACCACTAATTAATGTGTGCAGATTCATGTTTCATTCATGTTATTCTGCAGATTCTGCATATTGCGTAGGTCTTTCTCTAGCTTAATTGTGTAAAAACATATTAAATGGATTTTACAAATTTAGTTTAATTCATGCAGACAATATCCTCAAGATCTTCTTGCTGTTTATATTTAGAACTTTTCAGACCCTGGTCTGTGTGAGAAGCTCTTTTTTCCCCCAACAAAATGGAATGAAAAGTATAAAGCAGCAGCGAGGAAGAAACTGATAAAAAAAATACCTTGTGGGTACAGAGGGGTGCCATATTAGCAAAATAAAAACATAATTATCAGTATTTTGGTTAGACATGAAAAGATAGTGAGTTCTAGCCAGTAATCTCACCCACAAGTGACAAAAATCACCCAAACTTGATGACACACATGATACCTGTGACGTACGATTATTTTCAAGTGACAAAATTTGTATTCTGTTAGCGTCCCAGCTACTGCTCCCACTTGACTAGCTGTGATCCAACAGTTACATAAGTCTTTAATCCAGCTGTGCTACCTCTTCTCTTCCCTCCCTCTGCACTCTCCTTTTCCTCCTGCCACCGTAATCCGCATCCTTAAAAAGCCCACATTTTGTCTGCTTTTAGTGTCAACACACAATTACTGGCTTGAAAATGGTTTTCACAAAAAACCTTGTGCCATGGCGTATGAGTCAAAGATCATTCTTAAGAGCCTTCTACACAAAAGTTGCTTTTTCTCCCCCTCTTGACATTAATGCAGCCCAGCAGGAAAAACTGAGTCCAAACACAAATCCTGTTTGTTTTTGTCACCTACAGCCACTGTCTCCTCACCAGGGCACCATCACCATGGGGTGCAGCAGACAGGAATAGACTGCCCTTAACCATTTGTAGCGGTGAGATGTAATTTAATGTAGCAGGCAGTTTTCTGCCTTTCAACACCAGCCATGGGAGTCAAAGACCTGTAAAGTTGCTAGGAACTTTTCTTAAGTCCTCGAGCATGTTGGGGCCTCCTGCATCTTTTTCATCCTGGGGAAGATTGCTGGCCTTTCTTTTTTTTTTAAATAAAAAAAAATCAGCTGAATTTGTGAAATGTATCCACCAGTGCAACAGTTATATATTCAGAGATAAGATGTAACTACGGGTCAATATAAGGGAAGACAAGGATAAATATAGCCGACTACAGGAGAAAGCAGAAACTATAGTGCAGATTTTAATAAAAAAATGCTGTTACCACATTAGGCTGTTAGATTTATAAACCTAAACATGAGGAAATACAGCATTTATGCTCTTACATAGCATTCCATTTGGTATATTTAACATGACCATCAACCGCACGTCAGCATCCTTCTTAACCAGATCATGACCTCATGCAGTTCTCACGGTTTGCACCAGTCTGAAGTATCACGACATATCTATTATTACCAACCTGAAGAGAGGGGAGTGGAGACCATAGGCTCACATCAAACATGCACCGGTCCACTTATACACAGCACAGGATATGCTCAAAGCACGGAAGGTCTTTGTACAAATGAATGTAATATTATAAAGTCCTGACTCAGCGTTGACTAGGATACCAGAACAAGTGTGGACACACAAACACAAGGGCTGAACAATTAATAGTTTTTAAATCAAAATTGCAATTCAAGGCATTGCAATTAGCGAATCGCAAAGAGCACAATAATTTACATGTTACGCAGCCTGTAGCACTCTTCCATTCATTAATTCATTAATTTTCTATACCACTTGCTTTTACAAATTCACCCGCTTCATATATAATTCCTTTCGTCTTTCGTGTGTGAAAGTAGGGTCCTCCTTTTGAGTAAAAAAAAAAAAAAAGAGAAATGCGTCCAGCCGTGATTCTGCTCTATCTGAGCCTCAACTAGGTTTTTACTTGTATTTATGCTTGTCATACTTGTCTCTATGCTTTTGTATATTTTCACATTATTATATTCTTTTTATTTTATTAAGTGTATTGAGTGTATAACAATACTGGGTTTGGTTCATGGAACTTCAATTTCTCTGAGGGAACTTCCCAAAGGAATCAAAGTTGTCTGAAATCTTTGTGTTGTATTTCATTCCCCACACTCACTCACTATTATCCACTCTCTCTCATAGCCCGCGAGAGGGAGGGGGAAATTAGGCCGCCGCAGCGCAGAGAGGACAGAGTAACTGGGTGTTTGTGCAAAACAGCAGAACAAGTGCAAGTTACTCTTCCTCCTCATATTCTCAGATGCAAAATCCACCAAACTTTTCCCAGTGAGATAGTTCAACACTTAAATAAGACGAGGCTAAAGAAAAGGTAGGCTACATGTTTAAATTAAACATCACGTGACAGCTACAGTCAGCTGTGAAGTCACATTTCCAACCCTTATCACAGACTAATTTTCCCATAAATTACTGAAACCATGAGACAAAAAATACAGAGGACAGAAAACAGTTCAACTTCTGAAATGTCTTGAAGTGAATAAAGACGGTTTTACTGAGTGGAATTGCTCTAAATATTCTGGAGTTCAGATCTCAGATAACATGTTGATGTAAATCAAACCTACAAAGAATATTGGATCCATTCTAATTGGATCCAACTCAGAAATTGCTACAGTGACTGTAGATTCAGCTTGTTCAACTGCATCTCTGTGATGGACATGAAGTTCTCATCATCTTCACCTCTCTGGGAGAGTTAGAAAAAATAAAATCTGGATTTCTGTCTGATTTTCAGGTGGTTGAAGCCACATATTGTACTAGATGTGTTCTTTGCTGGTTGGAGTGTGCGCACCTGCCAGTGCACACATGTGTCTTTGTGTGTGTGGCATTGGGGTGAAACTCCAGTTGTGTGCAGTACAGAAATCCTGAAGAGAGAACTGACATGCTGTGGTTCAAATAAGATACATAATATCAGACTGTTTAGTTTTTACTACATGTACAAAAGTATAAACTTGTTCTAGAGGAAACTTCAGTGTTTTGGCCACAGGTTGCATCTTGTAGTTGGTAAGTGAAGCTGTTCATATCTCAACTTTGTGTCCTTGTTAGAAAATAGAGCAGTTCATATTTTAATGTCATGTGATAATCCTCCATCTCATAGAAAAATATATTTCTGCATGAAAGCTGAACAGAATTGAAATTCAAAAGATTAGATCACAAACCAAATTGCAATTATTGGTCTGAAAAAAAATCCCAATTACTGCACCATAAACATTGCAGAAAGGCTTGGCATTTCTTTCACTACAGCAAGATAAATAGTAAACAGATTTAAGTCATCATGCAAACCAAATTCACATTTGAACTTTATGCAATAGACAATACCATAGTACCATTTCCCTTTTTTTTCTTTTGTAAGAAAAAAAGATTGGTTGTACTCCATTGGTTCAATTGCCTGCATGTTGCATGTAGTTAAGAAAAAAAAACAATAAATATCTGTCAGCTTAGTTGAAGTTAAGTGAAGCTTCAGAATCATTCCACTAATGCAGCAAAACCCATGTCAAAAGACAGACACAAAGCAACACAACTATGCCAATTTTCCAGCTTTTACACCAATACTGACGTACATTAGTACTTTATATTTGTTATCTTAAAAAGAAATTTGAAATATTGAGCTTACATTTACAGAAAAGTTGTCTGAGAACATAAGTAAAAGCAGGCAAAGTAGAGCTTATCTGACATGTAAGACAGAACTGGGAAATATCCACCGAAAAGGCATCAAGGACAAGTCATAACTAATTTTATGGGTAATAAGAAAACATAATTCAAGGTAAAAGGCCTTAAACTTCTTCTCTGGGGTAAAGTGGACTAAATCAGAGGTGTATCCTTTATAGACTGAAGTACATTTACTAATTCGGTCAGACTGGGCTACATTTTGGCTGTGACCTTGATGGGAGCAGACTGCTCTCTCTATCTGAAAAGCCTTGGACTCCGCTTATCACATTTTAATCACCTTGCAAGATGTAATGTTTGTTCGCGTATGTAGTATCATTACAGGAACAGCTGTTCAGAATATGGCAGGGTTAATACAAGGTGATACACAAGTAATAGATGTCCAGACACCCTGTACATCATCCATTCCTCCCATTGTAAATCAATATCTTGATAGTTTATAGTGATATATGATAGTGATGATTCATACCTTGCCTGATTAATAATGTTGCACAGTCAGTGAGGATGCAAAGGGAAAGGGGTGAGGGAGGTAGGGCGTGTTCAGTGACCCCCACCCCTGCTTCCTCCTCCCTTCCTCACTCATGAATCTGATTTCCCCTGATATTAGCTCAATTGGAGCATCTGTCAAGCTTCTTGTCACTCCCTGCTGCAAATACACACATGTACACACAGACCATGTACTTACACAAAACAAAGCTAATATGCACTCAAAATGCACACTTTGCTGGGTTTTTTTTCACAACAACTGAGCCAGTTTTAGGGTCAGGTGAAAGACTGGCAGTTGTTTGAACACTCACAGCTTCACCAGGCCTGTCACTGTTGGTTTTTCATATACACCCCCCTCCCTCTAATTCAGCCACCCACCAACCAGCTGCTTCCTGTCCTGCCTGATAATCAGTGGCTGCTGATGCCCATTCAGACCAGGCCATCCAGTAATATGGTTCACATCATTATTATGTAGACATTTCCTGCTTACAGATAAACCTAATCCCCGATTTAAAATAATGTTGAGTGTCTTATTTGCCACTTTGAGAATATTGCCTCCATCAGTAGGCCGAGTTGGGATTTATTTCCTCTGCAGAGGAGTACAACTGGAAGCGATGATAGTTTGGTGCGTGCCTGCTGTGGCTCATTTAAATAGGCCAGCTAAGTTCATCTCTTTTCTACACATTCATCAGTCATTTTGCATCTGTAGCCACTGGCACATTCTCCATTCAGCTCCACAACAACACCATAAAGCCAACAGTCAACCCCCTGCCAAAGCTGATCAAGTGAATTGTGCATCACTGCACATGGGCAAAGTATTTGTCATCCAGCGCGTCCCCGTTCAAACCACCTGAGCAACACTGGGAAATCAATATGCAACAAAGGGTGGGAAAAGAAACAAACTAGAAACATGCTATATATTTGCACATGCAGACTCAGAACTACAGTTGTGATCGTGTTGACAGACGGCGGCCCTTACGTATCTGCTGATGATATTCCGGAGCAGGCTGAAATCCATCCTTTTTCACAGCTCCGGCGGCGACTTAACTGTGCGACAGAGACACTCGGCTCTCCCTGGATCTTCGTAAACGCTACCTAATTTGGCTCTTTCCACCAGCATCCATCGCTCACCACCACCACCACCGCCGATGTGTCTGAGATTTAGCGAGGAACAGCAGTCTCTCAGTCACTCGGCTGCTCTAATTTTCGTGGCATCACTGGAAGAGCCATGCAGCCACCGAGCGATTACAACCTGCACTCTCACGCTTCGAGCTACATTTCAGAAGATTTCTTTTCTTGCTTTCTTTTTTAACGCTTCAAAACACTAAAACCTCCGACTGGTCTCGATTGGAATTCTTCCTGTGTGAGAAATTCTTTTATCCTTGCAGGGGAGGATTTTTCACGGACTCCGTGCGTATACTGCACTATGGTAACAGCGGTGGCCCTCAATGTAGCAGTCCACAGCGCGCACCCGTCAGATGACTACGCGGCGCATGCGCACTGATTTTCAAGTTGCTGAATAAATTTGGATAATCAGTCGCTCGTGCCAAAATCGGTTTAAGCATGTGTCTTTTTTACATGCAAGTTTTTTTTTGAGTACCTTTTATTTATTTTTCACTATTATTGTCAGTTTAATTTTTTAATAATTATCATTTTTTTCTTATCTATCTATAGATGACACCACAGAGGATGTTTGTTAGTGTGTTCATACTGTTCCTAACTTTAAAATGCAATAACCGTAAAATTCATGCATTCAAAATTGCAATGATGTTAGAAAAATTCATATAAACTTATATGATAAGCCACAATGCCATAACCCAGGCAAATGGTTACATTTCTATGTGATAGATAGGTGACCTGTCCAGGGTGTACCTACCTCTCACCTGCTAATTCCTGGGATAGGATCCAGCTTCCGCACGACCCTGAATTGGAATAGAAAATGGATGTATGGATGGTTACATTTCCCTGACAATTTTTACTATTGCTTTAAGATGTAAGAAGAGTAGTTTACAGTTTGACAATGTATATTGATGCTTGGAGGTTTGGGAAAATCTCTGAAATTCCATGTTATGTCAACAGATTTTTACATGTATCTGAAAAGTGTGTAAAAAGAAGCCAATTAAACAAATAAGGCAACAACACGATTAATGAAGATTCAGGCAAGTTTTTTAATCATGTAGGACAATTTATTTGCAGCGCAGCCACATCCATTACATATCTAATCAGTCGACAGAACGATTGTCTACATCAGCTCCATGAGATCAGAGACGCTAAGATCATATGGCCAGAATTAAGTAAAAACAAGAATGAAGAAATACATTTAAAACAACCAGTAAAATATAAGTAAATAAAAGACAGTTGGAATGATACAAAGGGTAAAAGTCCAGCTTAAAACATAAAAAAAAAACCTACTGCCAGAATTCAGTAGCGTGATGGCTGAAGGAAATGATAGGCTTATTGAAGGCAAATATAGGGGGTGAAAAGTGGAACGTGTAGTGGGGAAAAGTAAAATGCTGCTCCTGTATTCTTTCTATCTCTGCGTTCAGTCTATTAAAGCTCTCAGTATTTGACACGATTATTTTGCCAACAGTATATTTAACTTCTCAGTATATTAAGGCAGAAACATTTGACATGTCCTGAATGCCAGCTGCCTTTTTCCACAGTAGGCAAACATACACAAACATGCACAAACATTCTCAAGCACATACACATTTGTATGCATCAGACGTCATTGTAATATTTAGAAAATGATGCAGAACCCATTGTCACTTCTCAGCAATGAGCTTTTCTCATGTCCTGTTATAATGTTCCACTTTCTCTTAAAGGTACAGTGTGTAAGAATGACTGAAATCTAGTGGTAGAGATGGACATTGAAATGACTTCAAACGCCAAGCACGGTTGTGAATGGACAGGAGCTGTCCTTGGCCAAAATTCTTCCACATATAAGCATTTTTTAAATCTGTGAGCAGATCCAGTGGCCTCAAAGACTGCACTACATGTTACTAGTTATTTTTCTTTTATGATGTAAGTTATCCCAAACGGTGCTCTAGCACCTATCAAACAAAGCTACTGCAGTTTTAAAGCTCAAAAGGTTCTCACTTCACACACAGAGTTGTTTGTCCATTCAGAGACACTGTAGTAAACATGATTGCACAAATATGGAAGCTGCCATGTATGTGGACCCACGACAGGTAGGTATAAATGGCTCATTCTATAGGAGAGTAAAAACACAACAGATATTTTAGTAATTAGATACCAATAGAGACAATTTTTAATCATATATTAAATTTTCTGTCATTGACCTTTGATTTTATTACACACTGCACCTTTAAGGTATTTACCTGTTTTTTAAAGTTAAAATTAAAGGGGAACAAATTTTTGGCAAGGCTGTGAAAAATTGTTTTAGCTATTCTTTTCTTCTCACGTTGTAAGAATATTGGTTAGATTGGTAATAATCAAATGAACTGTTTTAAGTGTTATCAATGAAAGCTTTTCAATAATCAAGTCGCTTTCTTTAAGTGGTGATGAGAGACTGATAGTTAGATTGTATTCCAATTCATCTCCTTTAAGTGCTCAAGCAGCCCAACCAGTCACATTGAGTTTTCATAAATAATACTGATGTCAATAAAAAAAATGAATAATTGATTACTTTGTTAATAAATTATTGATTTATACCCTTATTAATGGTTATTAGACACTGTCAATGAATGCTTTTTATAGTCGTACCTATCTCTGCCATGCTTGCCACATGTTTCTGTATGTTGATCACATTGTTTTAAAGTTTATTTGACATTATCCTACAGGAAGAAACAATACTTCAAAATGTCAAGAATAGCACATCAAATTCTAAGAGTTATTTCTATTGAACAAATACTCATGAGTCCAAGGGACTCAACAACATTTTTCTACCAATGCAACAACAAAAAACAGTAAGTTTTAAAGATTGACGCATTTAAGTCTATCAATGGTTTTCTCAAAGTATTAGAGAAGGCAAAACCAGAAGCTAAAACTGACTGTCAGTGTTATGCAAGAACAACAGCTACATAACAGTAGTTCTGCTTTAGTCACAGGGCGCAACTTACAAAACCTGATTTATATATCAAGACAATCTAAAATTAGCAGCACCTCCATCCAGGACATGCTCTGACAGCTGGGCAATAAGTCGTGTTGTGATGTTTGCCCCAGACGTTTCATTTTCAGAGTTAAGGCTTTCAATTAGCACAGGCACTATTAATAATGCATGGGGATCCAGCTCTTTCAGCTCTGACCTAATAATGCTTGATGCAGCTGTTTCCCTCTCTCAAGACCCTGAGGGCACTTAGTGCCTAATGATGAGTCTGCCTCAGTGGACATATTACAACATATCCTTTGTTTATTGGCTATGATGATCATATGGATGTTTTAATGTCATTTTTATGCCATGATGATAACGCCAAATGGCACAGCAGTAATCAAATATTTATGATGGTTATATACTTTGCAAATTAAAGACAATGGCTTCTACATCCTGGAAATGAACCATCTAGTCTCTGAAAATCTCTCATTTTTATTCATTTTTGCCCCAAACATATCATCATGTTGATAAGTAAATAAGATTTTCTTCCTCTCTTGGCAGCTGGCCTTGATATCCAAACACACTGGGCCAAAATTGCTGCTCAATTTGCAGCATAGGTTGACGTTTCCACTTCCTGAAATTATCACACAGT
Organism: Atherinosoma microstoma; assembly: GCA_037177055.1. NCBI lineage: Eukaryota > Metazoa > Chordata > Actinopteri > Atheriniformes > Atherinidae > Atherinosoma > Atherinosoma microstoma. The sequence goes on from JBBBVU010000013.1 coordinate 11,042,134, forward strand.
TGAGTGACTATTTCAATTCCATCTGAGTGGAGGAACTGGGTCATTGTTCATTCCTTGCTTCTGTCTTCTGTGGGTGATAGCAAGTTACTACACACATGGGGCAGTGGGTTATTCTCCTTGTGTAGATGCCAACCCTGTGTGAGCAGAATATGTAATCTGTACATGTGGACACAGTATTTTTAAATCTTTTCATAATAATAGGAAATAATGTGCAGTATTATGTGCAGGCAAAGACCATAAAAACTAAAAGATGCCTCTCCATATGTTTTTGTCTCCACCTTAGGAATAAATGAAAGACCAGCCCCTGAAGACCTGGGGGCTCGTAAACTGTAAGCAAGTTAGATAAATACTTGGGAGTAAAACCTTTAAGAGCTTTAAATCTAATATTTTAAAACTAATTCGGAAACATACAGGAAGCCAATGCAGAGATTTTAAAATTGGTGTCATATGAGCTCTCCTTATAGTCTTCGTCAGGTGACGAGCAGCATAATTCTGTAAAAGCCGTAGTGGATTTATCGTCTTTTTAGGAAGACTATAAGGACAGCATTACAATAATCTATCCTACAGGTGATAAAAACATGAATGAAAGATGAAAGAACCCCGTTTTTGTTATGTAGAGATGACTGAAGATGATGGTGGAGAGTAAAAAATATGAAGCAGGTGTGGTTGAAAATATAGTTTAAAGCACAAATTCAATTATGAATGACCTGGCAGAGAGATAAGGCCCAAACAAGAAGATCTCCTTCCACCATCTTTCCATTTTTAATCACTCATTCACATTTAATCACTGCAGTTCACAAAGTCTGGACCCTGTCAGATGGGTAACAATCCTTCTTATAGATTTATTATAGAAAGATTGTTGAGCTCTGATAGGTCCTCTCTTTACTCTGTCATCATATGCATTGTCATCATACAATCCTCTTGGGCTCAAAAAATCTTAGACATAAATATTCTGCTTGAGTTCAGTAAAAGTTTCCGGTCAGCCTTACCTGATACTTTGGCTAAGCATAGTAAATAGAGCAGATTCCCCATCATTCATTGTTTGTATATTATTGCTTCATAGCTATTATGGGTAATAGACTGTACAGTGCTTTTTTCCAGTCATGTTGACCACTCAAAAGTGCTTTGACACTACGTGTTCATTCACACAGCACTTGTTTTGGATTATACTTAAAGCTTTCTACACATTCGTATTGAACTGCTGACCTTCTGGTTGGTAGGCGACTGCTATTCCGCCAGAGCTACAGCCACCCTATCTTTGATTTTTTAAACATAGTTTTACAAGTCATTATGATCTGCCAAGTACACAGGCTCACCTTCTTCTGTGATTTGTTTACCACAGCAGTTTAATACTTGTCATGCCTGTGTGTTTTGTCATGTTTCACACTCAGTGGCACTACATTACAGTTCCCAGGGGCTCATAAAATCCAAACATCACTGCTTTTTTATTCATATGATTGTTTGCATGTTTTCTGATAGACACTAAAAGGCCAGTTAGTTCACCGCTCTGTCTTGCTGATGTTTTGTTTTGTGGTTGGTACAACTTTATGATCTCACTTCACAAATATAGATGCTTGAATCAAATGATTACCCCTAGATGTGTAAGACCAAAAAAATTGGGTCTGAATTTATTTTTCAAACTTACTGGTCAGATTCTAGGTGTGGGGAAATGTGACGTTATCACGGGTCTCATGAGTATGCTGTATAAAGTGGGTATCTGGATGCTCGGAGTGACAGCTAGAGAGTCGGCAGGGACTAGCCTACTTATTTACTGTACTTATTTTTTACACTTTATCTTATTAATGCCTTTCTTTAAAAAAACATCACTACTAAACAAAAGGAAAACCGGCTGGAAAAGATTTGGACTGCCTTTTCTCCCCATAACATTGTGTTTCTGTGATATTTGCAAAGTACAGGTAAAAGCTCATGCTTTTTTTTGGCACTGACATCCATGCATAGTCTGTTTTTCCCATTTCTCTTGATAATGTTGACAAGCCTGACAATTAACAATTGACTCAGATTCTTTTTTTGTCGATTGAATCCTTATGTATTTCTTGATCATTTTCATGGATATTGGAGATTTTATGTTTTGTATGTGCCATTCCTATTTTCCTTCTTTTTGCACAGAACTGTACAGGTCATAATCAAACATGTTTCAGTACAGATACAAACATTCCCAAGTACATTTAAAGGTTTTTCAGTTTTGTGAAACATACATGTTGATTCAATATAGATAGTGGAGTTAAAAATGGTTCAGAGTTCATTACCTGTTTTAAAAAAAATCAATTTCAACAAAAACGTAACACTCTAAAGGGTCCATAAACCAGGCCCTGAATGCTGAGTTGTTTTAAACTGCTAAAATATTTATATAAGAGAATTTCTGCACCATGTTTTTGTGTGTTTTTTAATCATTACAGTTCCTGTTGCAGCTGACACTGCACTGTTGTCAGCACAACACCAGATCCTATTATGCTGTAGACGTGAGTTATCCCCATAACGACTCTCTGGCTGTGGAAAATGAAGACTATGGGCCATGGGATGACATAGTGAAGCATATGTATTAAATATCCAGTTATCTCTGAAAGCTATATTAGGTCTATAGACATTTTCCAGGGAACCGAGGACATTGATTCATAGATAGATTGATTCATTGATATAGATGTAATTATTTGCTTTAAATTGCTCTATCTATCTAATTTAAAGATGGATAGTTTCATTTGTGCCACACTTGTAAATGTAATTAATGTGACTAAAAAAGGTTTTTGATTTATACTAGAAAACATTTTCCACTCATCATATTGTGACATTAAATGCTTTTTACATAGCTAGTGTTAAGATGGACAAATCTGCAGTTTAAATCCAATTGTCAACTGGAGAAGAGAGCTGCAGTAACATCTGATTATATGTTGGTGAATTATGAGTTCTGAAAATGATCAATTATAGAGTCACTGAAGGTTTTGATGTACCGTTTGGGTAGATAAAAAGTATTCCATGGCTTTTTCATTATGTGTAACAGAAAAAAAGCCTGAATGGAAAATCTGGTATTTGGTACCATCTAGTGGTTAATGGGCAAAAACACATAAGCTGCCTGATGAATGCAACATGCTCATGTTTGTCCCATGGCTCAGTTGGTGTAGATTCAGGTAATTTGGTCACTAATTAATTGCTTTGATTGGCTGTAATTGGAGGACTGTTAAAGTTTAGCCTGCATCACGGGAGAGCAAATTAACAGAAGGTGGCAATTAAGTCTATAATCTTTTTTCTGCTGTTTATTAATTCATGATGTCGTAACAGTGGCAGCCACATTAGGCTGACTTGCTGTTGTCTGACTGAGTGAGTTTTTGAGTGTGTTTGGTATGGTAGTGATTTAGTGGATGAATGAGTGAATTAGCTCACTGGGGTTTGCGTGACCTCTTGACTCATGTCAGAGGTTAGCTAATGTGTCTCATGCAGCTTGCTAGTCTAAGATTGTGCGAGTGAGCACTGTGTGTACACTGCAGGACTCGGGTCCCTCTCTGTGCAAAGATAATAGGTGTGTTTGTGTCTCTGGCGGTGCCGATGTGCTCCACATGCCTGCTCTCCATGCCCAGTCCGGGTGCCAAGAGAGGGGCTTAAACCTGCGTCTGGAGATGGGAGCTGTGAGATCCCAGGGAGCGGATGCTTGGCACCGTGAAATAGGATTTGGGAAGGACCGAAGCAATGAAGCGAGAGGGAAAAAAGCAACTGCCAAGTCCTCTCTAAGGATTTGGTGGCCCCCTCCTCACCCCATAAATATATTCAGTTTGAGTGTGCACATACGCATACACATGTGTACATATGAAGGAGAGAAAGAGGGGGGTTGTGGATGGAAAGGGACAGAAAAGAAAAGGGGAGAGGGGAGTATAATAAGAGGAGCTGCATTTGGAGCAGTGCAGTCAGAGAGACAGTGACCTGAACATGTGTTCCCACCGTAACCAACTACTACAACTTTCTAATCCTGCCAGGGTTTTACAAAGTGCTTCCTGCCCACCTGGGCATGTATATGAGGGCCTCTATAGACTATGACATGTATGTGTTAGTTCCACGCATGTTCACTGTGTAGATTACTCTCTGTAGGTGACAGGACAGACAAGAAACAGAGACTGGAGGTAGGAATTAGAAAAATAGAGGGGTGTGGCTTCTCATACAGCTGTCAAAGAAGGTGATTGATTTTCCGCCCTGTGTTATCAAGGCCAGCAGCCACGAGGATCCTGTCCAACACACAGCTATCAGCAGCTCAATGCACTGAAAATAGGCCTATCAAGTATAATCTGTCTGTGTCTTCATCACGTGGTCAATTACAAATATCAGCATAACTGGCTGTGTGCACACGAAGCAGAGACTAGAAGAAATTTGGAAAGCCAAGAAAGCTCTGCTTGTCTACAACTACCAGGGTCCAACAAAGAGGAAATATCAGTTATGAACAAGAGTGTGCAAGACTGAGGAGCTGATTTGATTGAGGAAAGCTGAGTGAGTGTGTCCAAATTGAAACTTCAAATTATCAATTCTGATATGAGGAAAGGGGCGCATTCAGAGATGGAATGTTGTTGCTGAAAGTGGCGATATTAGCACCTAGTGACTAAAATTTAAGGGGAAAAAGTGGAACCCCTGAGTTTCTGCCCCCCTTTATCCTGCATTCACCTGTCTTTCTGATTCTTACCTCTTGTTGCTTGCCCTCTCTAACCCCCTCTTGAATGATTTCCCTCTTTTTTTTTTCTTCCAATTTTCTACAAAGGACTTGTGCAATTTTGCCATTACTCATATTATTGCTGGTGGCTGCAAACTGAGCCTTGGCTCTGTTCCTCAGGGGTAATTGGAAACTGCAGGTGTGAGAGGGCACATTAGCATACACAAGCCTTGCACAACATACTGCCTCAGCCCTAATGGCAGCATGAAAAATACATCTATCACACTAATGCTGAAGAGATGGATGTGTGCTGCAGTTACACCACTGAGACCAGTCATAAAAATGTGATCGCCTGTGGTGTTAGTGAGCTGCAGCACTCTTTTCACAAATTGTTTCTACTGTGTGTTTGTGTGAGGACCTGAGATGTGGGATGTGGCAAGAGAAAGGAGATGGATGTGAGCATATCATGACTTAGAGCATGACAGAGAAAAACTTACTACAGGAAAAAGTTTGTTTTTGCATTAAACAGATAATTCCAAAGTAACTAATCTTGACAGTACTAAATGAGTGGCATAAGAAGTAGCAATTAGACCCCAAACAACAATTAGACTTTCATGATCACATACAACTTGAAAACATATATAAACAGCTAATACAAACTCAGCTGATGGGAAGAATTCTATCAAAATAAATTATCAAACATGTGCTTAATAGTATTGAAGTGTAAATGTAGCTATGTAGATAAGTGTTGCATAAAAGTATACAAATGGACTGATCACCTTCCACTAAAAATGACATTTTTTTCCAATCATGAACCATATATTTTCCAATATGTAATCTTAGTCATATTTTCTTTATATCCAAACCTCACCAAGCAATGTATAGGAAAAATGGATTAAAAAAAGGAAAGAAATATAGAAAATATGGGGATCAAACTCCAGTCTGCAGATTAATGTTGCCAGTCATCCAAATGTCTTTGGATATTTTCAACCTAGATTTTAAGACAGCCTAATTTACTGCAAAATTTTGTCATGCCTTGATTTTTAAAGGAAAATGTGAAATCTTATTAGAGCATTTTACCTTTTTTGAACCTTTATTGTTGAAAATGGTCATTTGTTGGTACCCTCAAATATGACCCCAAGGGGAATCCTCTAAAGTGCAGCCCATATGGGGGGTGCAGAAGGAAAACCATGAAACATAAGAGTTTTTTTCACTCACAAACATCATTCTTAATGTTTCCTTTAAAATGCAATAATGTTCTCTTAATTACACAGGAGGGGGGTTGAGTGGCGTGATTATGTGCAGCACTTTCAACCATAGAAACAACATTTTATGAAAACACTTTTGTCACTTCTCTTTATGGTTTAGGTTTTAGCAAAAACATCACTTGGTGAGGGTTATAGATAAAAAATAAATAGTTGGTTAAGGTTAAAAAAGGATCATGGTTAGGGCTAAACTATACAGTTTTTACAATATGTCTGTCGCCTTCATGGATAGTATTTAACTAATTACCTCCATAACACACCAACCAAACATGTTATGATAACACTTTGCTGATTTCTGGGTGGGTTTAGGATTATGGTTAGCAATTCAAATGAGTTTTTTTTAAATAACCCAACAAAAAAACACCACCAACATTATCTGTGCCACTTTTTAGCAGCACAACTAAACGACGGCTAATTTGGCATCTGTTTTGGATCCGGTCTCTTCTTCGAGCTCTCTCCAGCCAGTGAAAGTCGTCCAATGTTGACTTTTCTCTTATCCCTTGCTCTGACACTTTTTCTCTTTCTTTTCCTCACTTCATTCGATAATGTCCTCTTGAGTTTCATTGCTGAATCAGCCATGGTGCACGTCCTAAACAACCACTGTGTGGCTATACAGTGGCTGGCATGTGATGTGCTGCTACAAAGCAAAATGCACCTCTGGGCTGGAACACAAAGTTGTGAGGTGCAGTTTCTCAGCCCCAGGATGCTGCAGGATGATGACATCCTCAGGAGGAACATAAATGTCAGTGTCATCAAAACAAGTCAGAAATACAGAGTTTTAAAGTAGGAAATCTTGGTAGCCCTGCTTTAATGCATGGGCTACTCAATTTGGTCCTACAAGGGCCCTGCTCCAACACACCTGACTGAAATTAAATAATTGCAACAGCCTAAGTTCTACACAATGACTCATTCATTTGAGTTAGGTATTGAAGCAGGGATACATTGAAAACCTGCAGCACTGCGGCCCTTATACGACCGAATTGGGTAGCTCTGCTTTATAGGATGCTAATTTGGCCATTCCTCTAATATTTGCTCTCATGACCACAAGAGGTCCCTTAATCTTTTGTCATCGCATACATGAACAAAGGACCCATGGGGTAATTTTTGGAACGAGGACAATCTAAACTGAATGATCACCAACTAGAAAAGCATTATGCAAATGCAGTTTGTATTTTAATGATATTCCAAGACTCTCCCCAAATGAGATATTTGTTCATGCAGACTAAAATAACCTATGTTTGAAAAATATTTGACCTCTAGCGGTCCCTAGAGCAACTGCATGCGAACGATAAAAATACCTTGATGATGGTCGTGGTGATATAATAAATTTTTTTAGCCCTATCCATTATCATTATCCAATACTAACCAAGTAATGTTACTATATAAGCCCAGCCAAGAAATAACATGTTTTCAGTAGTGTTCAGCTGTCTCACATTGGTCATAAACACTCAAAATGATTGACAGTGTTTTGGGTCATTTCACAGTGCCAAATGACAGTTTCAGGACTTAGCTGACCATTTGTATTCTAGATGTTCTAACGTTTTTTACTGGCACATATCCTTGACTGGTTTATTTATTTTCTTTATGGCTGCTCCTGTTCATGAAAACATACAAAGAAATAAGGGTTTCATTTCTGAACACAAGAAGTACAGTTCTTAGAAAAGTTCTATGGAAGATATAACAATTGTCTTTCTGGTAAATACAGCAGATCTTTGTTTAATTTTGAAAATACAAAATCATCACTGACAACCAAATTGTGCCTTTGATTATATTCAGGTATTCGCAACTAGATGGGCTACACTCTTGATAGATGTTGGCTGCTGTTGTGTGGTGACTATAGCACAAATGGAACTTTTTTTTTTTAATTAAAGGGAAAAATGAGATTCCTTTCCCCTACAATGCACACTCCTGGTCTGTAAGGTTTGGTTTACATGTTGCTTAAGAGTGAAAGGGCTCTGAAAATCAGTACAAAGTTGTAATGAGCTTCACCACCTTTATCCTATGATGAAGCATAAGTGGGAGTGGTCTCTTTCAGGTCTATGATGTCAGTAATAGGACAAAAGGAGTCGCTGAATGGTGTGAAATGATGTAAATCATTTTCTCAGGCCTTCACAGTCACCAAATACAAACACAAGTGAGGGATATTAGGACAGAACTATCTCTCCTACATTATCAGAACAGCAAATGATGGAATATCCTCCAGAGGAATGGGGATCTGTTTCTCCAAGTAGAATTCCAGAAATTTATAGGGGCCAGTCAAGCTCTTCTGGTGGCAGAAAGAGGTTAAACACCACATCATAGTTTATATTGGTTTTCCTTTCATTTGTCTTCACAGCAAAGCATCACCGAAGACTATCACTTTTTCATTTGTGGTGCAACATTGTGATTTATTTGCATTATAGGAGTTCAGTCTGGGGCAAAGTTGGAGTCAGTTACTGCTAAGTGGAGCCAAATCAGATAACATCTGTTAGTAGATTATTATTTATAAGCTAAGATAATTACAAAAAACAAAAAAACTGCAAGTGCCTCTACTGTGTGTGAAGATGTAAACCAGACATGTTTACACTTTTGGTATATATATTCAACCATATTGCCATGTGTGTGTTTGCGTTAAAATCAGCTGCAAGCTTGCTTTGCTTTTAAGAGAAACCTTGAGCAAAGCATTATAAAACACCACAAAAGCTTATGATAATCATCACCCCTATGACTGTCAGGTGCAAAAGAATATAAATGTCTCAAGAGTGAAGAAATTTAAATTTTCAAAAGTGATTGTAGGATATTTTGTATATCTGTATGTCCATGAGTCATTTTGGCACACTTTCCTGTCAAAAATGAGAAATTTAAAGTAGAGCAACCAATTTCACTTTAGGAGGTGAAATAATGACCCATTTGGACCCCCCACTATGTGTGCATAAGGGTCTGTGCCCCTTCAGCTTGCTAACCATGTTAGCAGATTGAAGGGGCATATAAGTTTGTGTTATAACCACACGCACACACACACACACACACACACAAATTTGAAATCTTTCTTTGTCCTGTCTTCATTTTTCTTGTCTTAACAACAGAGTTGAAACAGTTGTTAAACAGTGACATCCATTGACTTTCAGACCCCTTGCTGAGCACATCTCACTGCAGTCAAGGCGTCTTAAACACACACCAGCTGTCACTCCACTTCTTCAGAAAGGCTGTGGTTACTGAACAGCGACTGGATTGAACTGCCTGCAACAGAACATGCATGTGATGTAAATACAGAAAAGAAGAAAGTCAGAAGAAGAAAAGGAGGTCAAAAGTGAGAAAAAAAAGCATGTTCATTTGGTTTGACACATCCCAATTTCATTATGAACCTGAAAGCCATGACATCTCTTCATCTATCACATCTCCATGCTTCTGTCCTTTAGTGTCCATATGATGTTTATTTACAGCTTTGGGAGTATAATTGACATTTACACGTTTTCCTGTTAAAATTACAGTAAATTGTTGCAGCACCTCTTTGTTACATCTGTCTGAAAGGTTCTGTTTTTCTCTCTCCATCTTTAAAGGCCCAGTCTACCCAAAATGGATAGCTGATTTGTAAAAGAAAACAAAAAACATTGGATCACAAAACATCTGCTTATACACTCCTCAAAAAAAAGGGAACACTTTATCAACATATCTTAAGAGCTGGATGAATGAAACATTCCAGTTGGAAATCTTTATTCATTACATAGTGGAGTATGTTAAGAACAAAGGAACATAAGAATGATCGATGGAAATCTAAATCATTAACCCATGGAGGTGTGGATTCAGAATCATACTCAAAATAAAAGTGGAAAGATCAGATCATAGGTTGACCCAACTCCTCAAAACAATTAAAAATGAGATTCAGAAGTGTGTGTGGCTTCCATGTGCCTGTATGCACTCCCTACAACATCTGGGCATGCTCCTGATGAGATGACAGATGTTCTCCAGGCAGATTTCCTCCCAGATCAAGATCAGGGCATCAGTCAACCCCTTGGACAGTCTGTGGTGCGACATGGCAGTATGGATGGAACTAGGCCTGCACAATATATCGAAAATTGACCTTCATAGCGATATTAGCCTGCGCGATATACATATCTTAACTGCTTAACTAGTAGACCCTATTTGCATATTTTAAGAAAGTGATGTGACGTTCCAAGAGCTGCTGTGCTTTGTGTGCTTCGGCGTATTAAATGGACTCCACCTAGATGGTAACGGCTGTAGCTATATAGCGCATGAAGTGATTGGTGTGGCATCCTAAAAAGGAGCAAGGAAAAGGTGGATGCAGGAGAACAGCATGGCTAAACAGAACAGCACGTCGGCTATTTGGAATTATGTTGGTTAGAAGAGAGACCACACACACACACACACACACACACACACACACACACACACACACACACACACACACACACACACACACACACA
>JBBBVU010000013.1:11052568-11064674 GCA_037177055.1 Atherinosoma microstoma
AATTAAGTTTGTGTTTTTTTTTTTGCCATGAATCAGGCAGGACCTCAACTAATCAAACTGGCATTTGATATTTGAGCAGGGTGGAATTTGTTTAAGTGATTTATGACGAAAAAAAAAAAAAAAAAAAAAATCAGAAACAAATATTAATGTATGACAATTTTATAGCAGTTTTAGTGCATGGACACTTTTGGCCACGAGGAACACAAGGGTGCAAAATTCTTCCACTGAGCATAAAAGACAGAGATGGTGACATTGGATTTTAAAAACTTGACTAGACAGAAGACTTACTGCAAAATTTCACACTGCAATCTGTTACACAGCCCAAATGATCACCAAATGAAAAAAATAGTTGACGAAAATGGCCAAAAATGTCACGAGGAGGGCATAAGGGTTAATTTGTCAACTCTTTCCGAACCAAAGAACTTCTTTGCACAGACATTGCCTTTGCAACTGTTTAGAAGATCGTGTTTATGTAAATATTTATTCATTGAAGACTGCGACTTTAGTGATCAGTAAAAGTCACAAATTTCACTATAAAATGAAACCGTAACATCACAAAAAGCATATTTACATTTTGTGACAAAAAAAAAAAAAGGTTTCAACTTGGCTTGATGACATTTATTTCCTAAAAAGTGAAGAGAACAGTGATTTTAGAGCAAAATTCATTATCTTACATTTGATAAGTTATGTTGAAAATAAAATTAACATAAGTTTAAAAAAAATTGAATACATAACATAGTAACAGCTTTGAGTTTGAGCTTCCATTTAGCTAATGCTACATCACTGTAATCATTGCTGATGAAGCTTAATTTGTTAGGATGCGCAGTTAGTTCAGGGCCCAAACGCAGGTTAGCACATAAAGGTTTTATTTAATCCCACACAAAAAGCCCAAAAGGTCGATGTATAAAAACTAAAGGAGGCCACCAAAAGGTGGTGAGGAGTGAGTCCAAACCAGGGTACTGAAGAGAGCTTGGGATGAGCCACGCGGGGCCGCAAGCACACCGGGGAGTTAGGCGGGAAGTCAGCGCTAGAACCTGGCAGGAGAGCTGAAGAACTAGCGTTTAGTGGATGGAGAAAGGCAGGTTATATAGAGGCACTGATGAGGCCAACAGGAGACAGGTGTGGATGATAACACAGGTGAGGGAGATCAGCTCTGACTACCCACTCATCCCTCCCAAGGCAAGCTCGGTGTGCCTGTAACAACAAGAAAGAGAAATACAACAAAAAGGAAAAACAATCCCTGCCAACCCCAGCGAACCCTTAGGGCCACATCATAACATAATTAGTCAGACTGAACCATAGATGTGAAGCAACAGTTTTTTGATGGCAGGATTCCATAAAATTTTAGTTTCTTATTAAACCTTTTAAATGATTAACTTGTTTCACTGGAGTTTCAAAGACTAGCTGCTTGACTGCTTGACTAAAACTACTATGTAAAGTGTTAAAATCTTTAAAATTCTTTGAATATTTGGTAATTTTCAGCATGGCTGTTTTCCTTAGAAGTTGTTGTCAAAAGCAGAAAAAATATGTAGGCTATCTGTAAAATTTGATAGTTCTTTGGTAGTGGACATTTTGTCCATAATAACTTATGAGGGTTATAAAATAAGCTGACAACTGAGGTTTGATTGTGAGAATTCATTTTGAAATAGGGACAACTGCACTGGCAAATATGGAAATCTTTTCCCTTTTCGGGTTAGCTGAGAGAGTGTGTGTTTGGGGGGGCCACTGCAAAGCAGTTGTGCTTAGGGCACCCAAATGACTAGCAGCAGCCCTGACTGCAATACTATTTCAGACATATTTCAAAACCTGGTGTTTTACACTGTGTGTCTTGGGTCTCTTTGGAGGAGACATCTCTTAATAAGGTTTGTTACTCTTAAAGCCCACAGCTTTGTCATAAGGGCTGTAAAGTTGTCAGAAAAATATGACAGAAGATATGTGGTACTTGTAGGGTGTTGATCTGTGTGTGATGGCACAAAATCTCGTCCGAAGAATGTTGTGTAGTCCATTACTTTCTATTTTTAAAATGTTTAAGTGTTAACGTGTGTGTGCCTGTGTATTTGTGTGCACGTGCTTTGCTTGAAGGAGGTCAGGATACTCCTGTGTTGACTGACTGTAAAGGATTATTATGGGATTAGAGGTGTCTCGGTTACCACGGTGAGATGATAATCACAGTGGCTGTCCTCTGATCTCTACAGGGATAGGAGTGTCAATCAAACTGGAGACACTCAGAGATGAGAGGCGACACTGCTGCGAGCATGTACACGTGTTTTTTCCAGACCAGGTGTTACATGTTATTGATGTTTTGTGGGAATAAGTTCTCAGATAGTGAAAGGGGAGAAAAAGAATATGAAACAAAAAAGAGTTTCTTCCTCTCTTGGCACATTGGCAGATAACTGAATTGATGTTTTATGGAAATAAAATATGGCCCTTGCCTCCCTCCTTGCCTCCAGATGGTCCCTGTGGAGAGAGGGTGATTATCTGGCCCATCTGAGCCAGGGAACCTGAGAGTGTTGATGTAGGGTGGGCAGTGCGGTGCCACGCCAAGCCTCCTGTCCCCAGGAGCCTAAACACGATCCCCTTTACCTGCCCCCTGTCACTGGTCCTCTACCTCCCTCCCACCTACACTCTATCACCGGCTAGACTTACTGCAGCTCCCCCCTCCTCCTCCTCATCCTCTCCCCTGTCTCCACCCTGGGATAGACTTTCTTCCACCTGACAAGGCTTGGCCTGGATTACTGGAATACCTGGACAGGTGAGTCTACTAAAGAAGGTGTCAAGTGCATGTATGTGCTTGAGTGGGGAAAAGGCAGAGGGAAATAAGGAGAGGTCGTTTGTACTGCTTAGCAGCCGATTAGGAGCAAAACAGTGAGCTGGCACAACATGGTTGCTGGGAAGTTGGCAACGTGCTCTATCCAAAGTCCTCTTTAGTAATCCCATGAATAAATAACAAGAGGTCAGCAGCTCTGTTGATCAAGTCTTCATCATTTTGATTTTCAATCTTCTACTCCCTCCTTTCTTTCCTCCCTGTTCTCATCATCTTTCTTTTCCTGCCTGCTAATTAGGCCAGGTCTTTGGTTTCCTCGCCATGTGTGATATGAGTTTATCAGAGCTGCCTGTCAAGCTGCAGGGGTCAGAGAACGGTGTTGTTGCACTAGACTGCAGCCTGAGCCATGGCACAAACTCGCTTAATAGCTAACGGTTAAAAACTGAAAGATATCTTGTTTTCAAGCTCAAAGATGCTGTTAAAGCAGAAGAAAAAACCATAATAGGACAACTGAATCATAAAGTATAACAACAACTATCCGTATGTAACTGTTTCATTAATACAATTTCAGTAACGGTTATCATAGACCTTTTGTTTAGATTGAAATGTAACTAAATAACTCCCTTGATGTGAATCTAATAAAAACACATCCACAGGCTTTTTAAAAAAACTGATCTGCTGAGAGCTTTTGTCTTTGAGAACAAGTCCCAGCTTTATGATGTTTTCTTTTAATGCACTCTATATGTAATTTGGAAAGTGACATTTAATAGGCAGCAGTGAGAATACAAAAACCAAACACACTTCATATATAACACTGAAGCTTCATGATTCTTTCTTTCAATTAGTTTAATTTATTGTTTTTGGTTTAAGTTTACCTTCTATCTTAAAAATGCTAAAACTAAAAGCTTTTCAATACACAGTTACAAAACACATACTAAACACATTTTTACAAAGCCTTTCATGTGAACTGATTAGATAAATGTCTACAATGTGAGGTTAAAGTGCAGATTATGTAAGAATGAACCATTTTTAATTACTGAAATTTGGAAAATGTAATAAGAATATAAATTTCCTGACTCTGTTAAATCCTGTAGTTCAAGTTATTAAAGCAGTAATTAAACAACATGAACCAAGATCCAGAATAAGGTATGTTGTTATGACTTTGAAATATTAATTTATATTTTTTAAAAATCTTTTATAATTTTAAAATCATTCCCATTTCTATACTTTTCTATATTGTGGGCACACAGTAAGACAGGGCGCATATATTTTTGTCCTTTATGCAGTTTGCTACAACTGATACAAACAATCCAACCTTGGACATATTTGTATTTGCTAACAGGATCTAGGGAAGAGATAACAGTGTTTGTAAAAACCCTGATGTCTTTTGTAATTTAGATTTTGTATATTTTAAGCTTTTGTGTGACAGTAGCGTGGCTCTTAAAATCAGTTTGATCTACAGAAAAAGATGATGAGGATTTGGGAGGATTGGAAATGTTTTTTTTTTTTTATTTAGTTTTCTTACATAATATAAATTATATATTAGGGCTGTAAAAAACGTGAAAAGTCCAAAACTGTTGAGAAAAAAAGAAAGAAAAAGAAAAATGTAGAGGAATGTCTTTTGTGTCTCTTATACCCCGATACATTACACCTCACAGCTGATTTAATCATATTCTAGTAGACTGATTCAAGTCTATATATGTGAGAAAGGTGACAAAATTAGATATGATGTATGCTTAACTCCTTTGTTCTACATATGGTAAACCACAATGTTTTCTTAGACATAAAGAAAAATAGCTGAATTCAGGCTAAACACTCTGTATTTGTTGGAGTTTAATACTGTCTTTAATGTTTAGAAGAATTTCAGTCAACACATGATCATTCTGCAATCCTAAATTTTTCACAATCTCTCATGTGTACCAGAAAACCAGGTTAATAGATCTAATAACTTTCCTTTAAGGGCTTTTGTTAATTTCTTTTCTCTGACTGGAACAAGATGCAAGGCTCTGGTGTAGATAAAAATCCATGGATGTGAGAACCAGGGTTGCAAAATTCTGGGAATTTTCAAAGTTGGAAACTTCCCATGGGAATTAACGAGAATTTATGGGAATAAGCAGGAATATATGGAAATTAACTGAAAATTTACAAAACTGAAAGTTTATTCCCTTAACAGGGAATTCCAATATAGTTGAGGAAAATATATGCAGCATAATCTTGGCAAAAACAACCAGATTTAATGCAAGCAAACTTGAATATCTATGCTATTCAATCACATATCCACAGCACACATCTATTTTGAAATAAATCTTTTGAAATGTTATGTTTTTTAACTTGTTTTATTTTGCATGGATGTCTACTTATGACTAAACAAAATCTTTATTTATGTTTGGATATGATAGTTTGTTGAAATTATCCCCAAATTCCAGTTAACTACCATAAATTCCATTAATTCTCATAATTCCAATGTTTCCACTTTGAATTATTTCAAAATACCCCAGTTTCCGGTACTTTTATCAGAAATTTTCCTCCCCTTTGCACCCTAGTGAGGCCACGCTTAGTATGAAAGACAAAAAAAAATAAAATACAGTAATATTTTGTAATTTATCTTCATAAAGAATAATTTAATTTGTATTAAATGTTCATTTGTAAATTTTTCTTAAATCAAGCTGATCTTAGACATTTTGAAATTTGAATTTGACATTTTTCTATGTTTTCCATACCTAAAGCAAATTACTGGCACACGCTGCATTGCATTCAAAAGAGGGCAGTGTAACCACACTTGCAGCTGATGTTCTTTCCTATTTCTGCTTTTCTCACATAAAAAAAACCTGTGTGTTCCAGTACAACATATGTTTACATTTTGTATTTCAAGTTTGAGCCTCTGCAGATCAAGCCTATACACCAGCTTTTTCTTCTTCTTCTTCTTCCTCCTCTTCAAATTAATAATCTATTTGTCATGGGCAAAATGACTGAAAATATTAAGTACGACTAATTTTCAAGTCAGTGAAAAACTCAGTGGTCAAGCTGTGAGGAAAAAGCTGCACCTGGTAATTGCTGCAACACCCACTGACCCCTGTGCAATGTACATCAGCATACTCCTTCACAACACGTAAGAAAATTGCTTCATAGTTAGTGCATTATTGTTTCAGTGATGGCAGAGAGGTTGCTTTTCCTGGCCCTGGGTGGCATCATTAACACCGGCTGGAGCAACACGTTTAAATCAGATGGCTTTGTCACAGGTGTAACTACTGCTGTTCATGCATGTGATTAATGTCCCCCTTTTTGATTAATTTCCTATGTCGGCTGAGGAGCCTTCGCATTTGTGATTAATGAACATGCAGCCTAATATAATATAATAGTGGTTTGGTACTTATTTTTATGTGTATGTGCATGTGTGTGCATGTGTGTTCTCACTGTTAGCAGTGTGCAGCAGCCTTCAAATCCCCAGCTCAGTGAGCGCTGACAACTAAAGGTCAAGCTGGAGGAAATCACACGCAACACATGGACACTTTTTAATAGCAGAGTTGTGATGGTTGTAATATTTTTGGGCTTCTACAGTGATTCCTAAAGGCCTAGAATCTTAAGTTATGTTTACATTTACAGACAGTTCTTGTCTCATAGGTCTGAGCTTGTATCTTCCCCCTGAGGGCTGGGAAGGGTGAGGCCACGATGCTGCAAACCAAAGCCTCACTTTCCCCTTCTTTTCAAAGAGGAGGGAAAACATGTGGCTTGGTTATCCTTACTGTTGACCTCTTGATGTCTAAGTCAATATTACCCCCCCGGCCCCCGCAGGCTTTTCTTGCCTCACCTTCCCCATCTCCCCAGTGGTGACAAAGACAGAGGACACAGGGATCTGTAATTAGCTGCTTGACCCCAGGGTTGGGTTGTGTGACCCTGGCAGCCGTGAAGCGCAGATCCAGCCTGATCAGATGAGTAGTTCTGAGGGATCAGTGGTTGAAAGACAGCCGCCTCCACACCTCAGCCAACCCAGTCACATTAGTCAATGCGACAGAGATGGGCACGGTTACAGGAGCCCAGCTGCCGAGCCCAAACAGAGTCACAAACACGTACCTGGGTAGGGTATATACAGACAAGCTTTTCAACATCTCCAGACACTGATGTGGCTGCAAAACAAACTACCTGCCACCATCAAGGATGGGAAAGGAGGAGGAGGGGAGACTGAGGGGTAACCTGACCCAGGTAGGGGAAGGAAAGGGGAGGGAGGGAATAGGAGGCGAGGGAGGAGCAGTGCTGGCCCTTGGTCAAGTGCCTTGTATTCCACAAACAGGCCGCATCCAGTTACACTTTACCTGAGAAGCTGAGCCTGAGGAGAGAATTCAAAGAAAGGCATGTGGACCTCCCTCACTGTGGTGTACCTTTTTAGCAAATGGAGATTTCCCTCTCAGAAAAAAGATTCTGATTTCTTTTGAGAATATATCTGAGGATTTAGTGAAAATTAAGGCCAGTCCATGTGTAAGTTTCCTGTTTTTTTTTCAGCTCCAGAATTATTAAAAGCATTGCACTACACACAGGTCGATAATTGATAAATGTGGCTCAGCTGTCTGCGCTGCCTCCCCTGCACACTACACTAATTAAAAGCAGCGAGATGGGAGAAAGGGAGAGAGTGTCATCAAGGACACGCTGGGAGACATTCACCTGAGACAGCGCAGACACTGATGCTCCGGGCACATCAGTGTGACCTCAACGCGGCCACTGTTTGAAGTTGTGGCAGAGAGAAAGAGACACAAAAGGGTCTGGATCTGAAACTGCTGCCCTTGGGGGAATAAAGCAAAAGGAAGAAATAGAGAGGAGAGAGCGAGGAGGTGAAGACAAGGGAATAAAACTGTTAGTTTCTTCCCACATCTCTGCGTGAAAGTTGTAGCCTCTTCTTTAGGATACTTGTTATGTTGTCTCACTTTCTGTTTCTCATCCCTCATTTGTTTTTACCTCTTTACCTCTCTCAAGTCATCATGTTTACACAAGCTGTTACTGCCATTTCCCTGTTGTCTACCCTCCGCTGTTTTCCCTCCGTCTTTCCCCTCTTTCTTTGTCTTTTTCCGTGCTGGTTGGAAATCTGCAAGGCTTGCTCATCGGCGCCAGCCTCTGTTAATCCCCTCCCAAAGCACCTTAGCAACGCTAGGAATTTAGAGATGCTAAAAAAAAAAACCACACGACGACAACGACAACAACTGTTCTTAACACTGGGCTTGTATTGGCAAGAGTGGCCACATCTTGAGATGTGTGTGTTTTCCATAAGTAGTTCAGAACAATCTGGAAGGGTGTGATAACCATGGATCTCTCCAGAGTGTGAATTTGTGTGACTGTGCTCTGTCTTAGTGTGTGCGCACAAAGAAGGAGAGTATGCTTATGTGATATAGTTTCTATATAACACCAGCAACCTAGTAATCACTGCATGTAGTCACCTGAGAGGCTCATTATCTTGTCTGTGTACATGTTTTGTCTTTGTCCGCTCTCTGAGTGTGTACCTCAGTGCGCTATGCACACACCTGGATGAGTCGATGAAGGGCTAAAATATATGGGGGAAAAAAACAAACAAAAACATAAACCACTGCTGCTGGCAGTGAAACAACCTATGTTATCATGGGCCCAACTTTGATGCTAGCCAAATGCCTTAATAAAAAATAAAAAAAATCAATAAAGCAAGGTTTCAACACTCACAGCAATTACGACATCAGTTATTTTTTCATTTATTGGCTTTGTGGTTTTCACACGACAACACAAATCCCCCCACCCCACCCCCCACCCCCACTTCTCGCTTTCCCAAAATCAATTACTTAGGGGCAATGGTAAAATAATTGAGGGCACATTTAGGCCTTGGGATTAATAATACATAGTTTAAATGTTGAAAGATACTTTTTTTTTTGTAACTTCTCACTTTGAGGTATTAATTTACCACTTAAATCAAATGTGAATATAAATGAAAGAAAGTACAGCATGTTATTCTTAGGGAGGACAAAGATGCAAGAGTTTATACAGAATGTGTTCCTTTTCCCCCCCATCAAAAGTTTAATATGTTTACAGAAAAAACAAGTCTTGTCTCCCAACATTTAATCCATCTTTTTTTTTCTAAATCAAAACAGAAATACATAATATGCATACTTATGCACAGGACAGATGCTAATTAGAACTTAACAGTATATACAAATAATAAATGCTTATTTATCTGCCAGAAGTTTGTATTTAAATGAAAATTTCACACTAACTGAAAGAAATGGCTGAGCAAAAACAGATAAGAAACCTTCAAGTGATTCCCTTTACCTAGTGCTGTATCTATACAAGTTTCCTATTGGCTGGTCAGACATCACATTAAATACACTCAAGAGCGTAGAAATATTCATTACAGGCATTTTGACGGATTTTACAAATCTGAAAATGCAGTGGGTTCTTGGAAAACATGCCAGCTGAGGGACTAAGGGTATTAAGAGACCGAAGCTGGCTCCACTGAAAGGGAGTGGGGAAGGGGAGCTGTTGCAGGCATCGCAGTTTTTATATGTGTATGTGTGTGTGCACGTGTGTGTTTGTTTTTGCCAAGATGGGTGAAATAGGCTATTGGGCTTGGGTTGTTTCTTTGCCAGGTAAGCCACATTTAAGTAAAGAAAAAATAATTCGCAATCTCTGAAATGACTTAGATACCAAACATCAAGTGATAGGAGGAAAGGGTTGTATAATTAAGGGGTTTAGAGTCCAGAGTATTGCAGGGGGAAGAGCTAATGGGGGAAATTTGAGGCTCTGACTGTTGCTGACATTTTCCAAAAGGTCTTTTTGCCCACAGCACCTATCTCCTGGTGCTCAACGTAATGATGGCCTGCCAGTTGAAGAGACAAGGTGCTATCTGTAAATCACAGTCCTCCCTCAGTGATCCACGTCCACTGGTGATAGCTGTGATGGTCACTTTGCTGGAAGAGGAAGACAGAGAAGAAAAGAGATAGACAGAGGTTATTGAATTGTATGAGTATCAAATGTCAAATAAACAAAGATGCAGCAAAACAAACAATTCCCTGTAGTTTCATATTGCAGCCTTATAACACCGATGAGTCTACAGTCTGTATGAGTTGTGTTTCTGTTTCTGAATATGAAACATCCACAGTCAGCTGCGTGTGAAATAGCCAATAAACTATCAATTCAATGAGAAATTAATCAGATTTATCCTACCTTAAACAGACTGATAGCCGACAACAATCTAATGGCTCTGGAAACTAATTGAGTAGGTTTGTAATCCTTAAAAACAAGCTATCTGTGCTTCTTCGACATTTTGCTGTGACATACAAATCCTTCACTTGTTCCAATCTGACCTATCTAAACAACCCAGGTTGTTGATCACTTGACCCAGCGGAGTTCAAAGGTCAGCCACTTCAAACAGCTATCAGTGTGCTGCAGGTTGCAGCCGTCGCCATAAAACTGTGGTTTCTTATCTGAACTCTTTGACCCCTCATTAACCCATCGCTGCTGCTTTGAGAATTATCACCTGACACAGAGGAGCAGAAATCCTTCACAGCATCTGGTGGGCTCGTGCGTGTGTGTGTGTTTGTGTGTGTGTGTGTGTGTGTTTGAGCCAGAGATAGAAAAACACCTGAGCTGGTGAGTGTTAGTGAGAGTGTAGGTCAAACAAAGATTTAGTTGATGAAAAAAACAAGACTATTGCTGCCCAGCTGGGAATTCAGCGTTGGTTTCTTTGTTTGTTGGAGAAACTGCCCTGTGGCGCATATGTTGTTTAAATTATATGCAACTTCTAGTGATCGTAAGAGTAGCAACAATATAAGAAGTATACAAATTTTGATATTGACAAAGATATTGAAGTAATGTTTTGACATGTTTTTACAGCCAGTTTTAAGGCAGACCTTCTTCACCTTTGTTGTAGATTGTTAGTGAGTTGGTGTGTGAGTACAGTGGCAGAATAGGGGATCAACATTGATGGGTTGCTAATATGCCCCCTGAGCGAGCAACATAGCTACTGTGTAAGGACGAGCCAGCAACACTATTGTTACCAACGATACGTTGGAAATTTCTTTCAGCTAATTCCATTATGCCGACTTGGAATGCATGAGCAAACACTTCCCTCTTTCAAATATGGCTTTTCAACCTTTTAACCAAGCAATGATACACCTGTGAGCTGGCAAGAAAGGTAGTAACTGAGGCTAAATGGGCCCACCTCATTTGTGCTTTCAAACATCAAGCCAGCATTGCAGAACTTCTCATTCTAACCAGTGGTGCTGTTGTCACACAACTGATTCCAAGGTGTAGGCTTGATGTGTAGGACAAATAAGGACACAGCAATTTTGGTCTGAACCATTATATTTTTTTGGTTCATAAAGAAGCATTTGTCATTTAAGAGAAACAATAAAGGGTTAATGACAACATCTTTGTTTTGCCTATAAGATGCAACCAATATGTGAAAGAGGCTACCGATGCAGTGCTGGGATACCTCTGTTTGGTTTGAGTGAACTACCAAACTACTAAAGGGAACCAGCGGCACCTCAACAAGGACATCTTTATCTGGATAATAAAGTGAAACTGTTGTGTGAAAGCCATTGCCTGGATATAACCTGAAAGTGAAAAATTTTTTTTTATATTTTGGTCTTCAGCAGGTGTCCCATGGTTGAAAACACTGTTTACTTAGTATGTATTAGCAATATAATACTACACTGTTAGCATTCACAAGGATCTTGTGTGTTCTCAGCAGGTCTCAACGAGTTCTTGCAGTATTAAAATCTATGATTTGATCCCCATGTTACCTTTTACTGTCAATCCATTCGAAAACTGGAATAACTATGAAAGTTTACTAATTATTTACACCTTTACTGACTATGTCTCACGTGGAGGCTCTGGAACTGACAGCAATAATTCAATAATTTGCAGATAATCAGATAGCATTGATATATTTTACCTGACAAAATGATAGCTAGAGTACAATAAAAAAAACTAATAGTCTCAGAATGGCATCGTAGCAGAAATGATAAACAAACTACTACTGGTAATGGAAAAGGATTTAAACAGCTTGTTTTGCAGGTTTAGTTATTTTCTGCTTAAACTGCTGCCTTTGGTGTAAAAACTGTATAAGGTAGCATGATGAAAAGAACCATTGAGGTTTGGAAAAGATTATGATTTGCGTAATGGTCACTTGTTTACATTGACATTTTGATTAAAACAGTAAACATAAATGTCAACCCAAGTTTTGAAGTCAACAAAAAGTCAGAGCCTCACCAAGATTTTTCGGATACATCAGTGAATAGCGACAACGTGCAATTAATGCTGACACTACAATAAATGCATGAAGATCAGCAACAATAAAGTTATTCTATTTACTGACCACAGATTCCTTTG
>JBBBVU010000013.1:11066795-11085095 GCA_037177055.1 Atherinosoma microstoma
AACTCCACACAGAAAGGCCACTGTCTCAAACCCCTCCCGAGCCTGAACCAGCAACCCCCTCTGGCTCAAACTCAGCCCGGGACTCGAACCAGGGACCTTCTTGCTGTGAGGCTGCGGTGCTAACCACCACACCACCGTGCAGCCCATGTTTGCCAGAATCTGATACCTAATTAGTTCCTTTTTTACATGCAGTGCGACAGTGTGTCCAGAATAGCTGGTAATATGGATGCCATACACTAGTATTGATGATTATTATGACAATAAAAGAATGGCATATCAATATTGAGTTGATAATACACTTGATAATATTGTGATTTGATCTAAGCTAATAAAATCAGAACATCATTAACTGCAAACTGGGGTTTTGAACAATTCCTATGATTTGATTCCTTAACTCTCATTTTGGTTATAATAAAAAAGAAAATGAGACAGGAATGCAAAAGAAAACGTGAATTTGTTTTCAAGTTTTCTGTTATTACTGTATCATAATAACATTGCGACCATGAATATTTTTGCCTTTGGTGATTATGTGTTAAAAATCTGATATCATGACGGCCCAAGCTTAAAAAAATTATAGATAAATTGGAGGAAATTGTGTTCATGTTAACTCTGTAATCCCTCCTATTACTAGTCTAATACCACTAGGATAGCTGTGCAGATCACATTGGCATACCTAGTGGGGAGACTTCTTGAGAAAGTAGGCTTTATTTGAGAAAGTGCTTAAGACCCAAGAGCAAGGGAAAAACAAATCTGCAGCCAAAGCAATGTTTGTGTTTGTGGAGATGGTGAAAGTTGAATCACGTCATGCTTTTTATGATGCTCGTTTTATTTTGCATTTTGTGATCTAAAAAATATTTTATGCTGTTGCTGACTCTGTTAATGGTTGTCAGTCACATTAGTGAGACCCCAGCAAAGCTGTTTGTACTCTAGTTATGTGACATCAAGCCAGTGTTTTTCTTATGTCATACTTCACATCAAAATTAAAAGTGCATTTTAAGACTAAAAAGTGAATTGCCATTTTTGCCAGAAAGGTTGCTGTGATGCAGAGGATTAATGAGTTCCGCATTTCCTTCTCAAACTGGCAGAACACTGAGTTTTAACCTCATCGGTCTGATGTGTGTAGAGGTACAGCGGAGTGTGATTTCCATACGTGTAATCAAACACAGTAGAACATTGAGACTGATGACTCTTCTGAAATTGGTGGCTGTGTTTATCAGTTATAACTTCCTGAGTGAAAGATTTACTTTTATTTCAATCAATCATTGCTCTTCCACTCTGTGCATTTAAAGTGTTTTTTATTTAGCTTATTTTTGCAGTGTATTATTGCATTGTATTTTGCCACATTTGTGCTCCATTTCCTTTAAAAAAAAAAATTTTTTTAATGTACTTGTTGAAAGAATCAAAAAACTTTCCCCTGGGGACCCATTTTCCAATACAGAGTCTTACTGCGTTTTATTTGAATAAAACACCCACACATTTACACATCTTCAACTTATTGCCATTTCCGCACCAAGCACAAACAGATGAGAAAAGCCAGTCCTAAGGGAAGCAACGCTGTAGCTCTGCGTGTATTAGTTGTTTTTCTGCTTTTAAAGCCCTCTTCAGGACATGCGGAACTTCAATCCATTTTGAAGCCCCTGTGTCCTTGTTCCAAATTTAGTCTCCTACATGTCTAGTTTGTTCAATAAAAACAGCTGCCCAATGTCATGAACTATACATAGCATACGTGAAATCTTTCCAACCACAAGTTAACTGGATGGGTCATAATACAGTACATCTTTAACATTGAAACTCATATAACTCTGATCCTGGAGACTGCTTTTCACAGTGCATCTTCTTCCAACTGTCAACATTGGTTTCTTCTACCCATGATCATGATCTTCATTGATCTAAACCGAAAACAGTATAGAAGTTGAACTTGCAAATAGTAATTATACACATATCAGTAAAAAAAAAACTAAAAAAAAACTTTCAAGCTGCTCCACTAAGTTCACCATATATTCTATATCATATGGAATTATAGATTACAGATTTGATTACTTCAAAGCATGGCACTATTATATAATTTAAAGATATTTCTTATTCCGAATATGAATTTTCCAGCCCAAATTGGAGGAGTTGTTGTGACAATACCTCCAGTAACATTTTGAGGGATATAAGCAAGCACATCCTTTAGAGGCATGCTTCGTGAGAGTATGACTCCTTTCAGGAGTCTATAAATGTGACTTTTTAGGGTGATACAATTAGTAGAATTAAAGGGGTTACCCCATCAAAATTAAATGTATTCGGACAATAGGCATATACATTAAAAAAGCAAGAATAATTCAGTTCAGCCTCTTTAAAAGAGTGACGGTAAGATTTTAGAGCACATCCAAAATATCTTAGATGGACTTCAAGATTTTGGACACATGATCGGGGAAATCAGTGATTGGGAACTCTTTTTCGGACTTTCATTCAGTGTTGAACAGTGAGGCCATCAGTATGCTGCACCTCACCCCCTAAACTTGCATCTTTCTACAGACTTATTCTTTCCTTTCTCCTCCTTCCTCCCAAAAATGCCCGGTTCCTGTGGAGTATCTGGTTTTGTGTGGTCCCTGCACTGTCCCGTTTTTATCACTCCTCTGACGGGTTACCCCGGTCCCCTCGCACCTGCGTCGCTCCCAGGTCCCTACAGGAATGCGCTGGGGCTTGTAATCGCTTTTGTCGGGGCCATTGAGTTGTACGGCTGACTGAAACTTCCCAACCTCACAGCACGCTGGCCGCTGAATGGGACTCAGCGTGGGGCGGCTCTCCAACCCACGGACGTTGCCAAATTCCAACAGTGGCGCTCTACAATCACTCCCACACAGGCCCCGATATACCGCCAGGCAGGAGGGACGGGACGGGGAGGAAGAGGGGGGTTGACGACGGTGGGGTCGGGATGCGGAGTGTGGATGGTGGGCAGAAAAATGGAGAAGTCATTAAAACTCCAAAGAAGATCGACACTTTTTTTCTTTTTTGCAAAGTCCCGCAACTTTGGATGGAAACTGCGCAACTTTTCCATATTTTAAGCCCCCCCCCCCTTATTTTTTTTTAAAGAAAGAAAAACAGTTATTTAGGTCAACAGTAATTCATTTTAAGATGTATCTTATGTATCTTGATGCCTCACCTCTTTTCAAAAACTGCCAGTACAGATGCTATTCCAACAACGGAGAAATCTGAAAAATAACAAAAACAGAAAACAGGGGAAAAGCGTTTGGTGGGTGCTTCTGGACAAAGTTTGAAAATAAAGCATTTTCTCTTAACTTTCAGTACATTTGTGCTACGTTTCGGTGCATTAGGTCTCTGTGCCGGCATATAGCGCGGTAGCTGTGGGTAGATAGAGCAGCACTGCAGGATTAAGAGGCAGCAAGATTGTTAAACATGTCAACGTGTAATTGCACGATAAGGCCCTTCCGAGGAATTCATTGGCCCAGTTGCTTTCTCTATTCCGCGCTAATCTCACCCGGCACATTCGCTCTGTGCAATCTGTCTCCATAATCTTCTGTGACAGAGCGGGCGACGAGAGCAGGCTGCTTGGTAATTTTTTTTTTTTTTTTTTTAGGAAAAGGGGGGGAGACACGGAGAAAATATGCAGAGGCGTGATAAAGTGACGCTAATTATCCCCATTTAGGACAGGGAGTGCAAGGGATCGGGGCTTTACGAACAACCGAGTGTGCGCTGGTGCTGATGGCCTCCTAGCACGGAATATATCGGTGGCTACAAGATAAGAGTATTGCGCGGTGGAGAGATTTATTGGACCGGTCAGCTGAACACGTGCACGCGCGCACACTAAAAAAAATGACACGCAGGATCTCGAGCAAGAGCCGGCGCAGAGCACACCCTGGAAGCCTGTATATGTTGCACCCAAATTGCTCACCCCTCTTATTCCACCTCAAGGTGTAATTTATGCGGGTTAAATTTGCCAGAACGCTCCTCTTTTTTGCCTGGCGATGCGCCGTGACGCGCTCCGCCTCTCTGAGCTTTCAGTGTTAATCCGCATCTCTTCACATCAACAGATAAGATAGAAACAGATGCAAAACACACGAGGAGGCCCTCCCCTGCCCTTACGGTGCGCGCTGTGGTGCGGAGAGGTCTCCATAGACACAGTTTCTTTTGGGTTTCGGAATTTAAACTCTACATTGTTCCTCTGATTTACTTCAACAGATTAACGCGCATCCAGACGTAACACGCTTTTCTATGAGGCCTAACAGGTTTAATTGACAAACCGTGCACGTCTTTATCAGTGTAAAATAGGCCCTTTAACTATGTATTTGAAATTAATTGATTTTTCAAAATGCATAAGTAGGCATAAATTTCGCCCTTATTTGCATCTGTATAGCTATTAGTCAGTATCTTCATATGAAGCCTATAGCAATCAAAACTGCACATATGAAAAGCAGCTGTCAAAGATGTCATCTTCTGAGCAATTTCAATTTTTAAAAAATACTTTCAAGACTATGAAAAACTTCAAAATGTTAAAGCTATTGAATTTTTTTTAACATGATCCATCATGCAGGTGTTGTGATCAAAAGAAGCAAAGCTCCCTCTTATCTAAAATCCAACATCAGTCATGAGACTCCACAAGGTACTTCACAGAGAAGTTATAATCCGTATGTTTAGTAGTTTGTGCGCATATACATTTGTTTTGCCTGTTTAGAACAATTTAAATAAAAAATAGGAAAAGGGGGTCTCAAAATATTATTTTTTAATCCGAATAATTGTTTGCTTACTCCCACTTTTTTTTATTGTGGTTATAACTTGGCATGACTGGTGTGCTTCAAAAAGTTCTGTAACTTCCCTGACTTCAGGCCAATGTCAAGAACAAAATGCAGAACCACATTGTAATATGAGAGCATGTAGTTAGGGCAAACGTAAGATAAAATAATATGTGTTATAATTGTTGATCATACTCTTGAATTCAGTTGATCATATAATCAAAATACAGATAAGGATATTAAGATGGAAAACTGGATTGTACTTTGCTCTATAGCAATCAATGTAAATTACGTGAGGCACATATCAGTTCCCATAGATCTCTCACAATTATCATCTATAAATGTGAAAATAAAGAGGGGGTTTTAAATATATATATATAAAATATATGGAGCAATGGAAGACCTACATGTAATCCAGTTCAGGCTGTGGCCTCTGACTTTTTCTGAAACATTGTATACATGTTATCTTCATAATGTTCAAAGCAGAAACTGTAAAATTACATGAATCAATAATTAATTCTTGATCCAATATTAATATTAATTCCCAAAATAGTTCAACATAACCCTATGTTTGAAAGTGAAATGCATTTTCCAAGAGTAGCTCATGATTTAAAATCTGCAGTGATCTGTTTGTGAAGGGGAAGTCTGGCACAAATCTTCAATTCATTAATAAAAAATGTGTAATTACTGATAAACACAAGCTACAAATATACTACAAGCCGATTCAAACCAGAGAGAATTAAGAAGAAATTTTCGATGCTTTAATTTAAATTGAAAATTGACATTTCATAGACTTTTACAATAGGGGAAAAGAAAATAGTTAGTGGCATAATTTAAGTAAAAAAATCATTCTGGTTAATAAATGAGAATGTTAATAATACTAACAGGTGGCTGTCATGTGAGGCCTCCTTGTACTCTATATTACTAAAATTAACGTATAGAAACAAATATTTATATTAATGTGAAAAGTGGACCATCATGTTCACCTGCATTTAATATTAAAGATTAAGAAATTAGATTTTGGCCAACATGAAACTGAAATGGGTCAGGGAAGTGGAGTATGAGAGCTTTTTCTTTTTCTTTTTATGACTTATGAACAAATTTATAATTACAAACAAAAACCAACTCCTGGAACACAATCCAAAATTGTTCCCTTTTACGCATAAAAGCTACAGCCTTTTATGCGTAAAAGCCACAGGCTTTTACGCATAATTACGCAAAAACAATTAGGCTATTGAAGAGCTCGTGGGCTCTGTGTCCAGCAGTGAAGTGAAAGAAAAAAGAATAGTTAAAGATGTTTTCAACTAAACAATAAATCTGGTGATATGTCTTAAAACGTGAAAACACTTGTGTAAAAACACTGTTTTTTTGTTTGTTTGTTTGTTTAAAAAAAAAGATCAATCTAAGACCGTTCTGTTAAGAATCAAAGCAACATCTTGTGAAATTTATTCATCTTTTCTTCATTGCAATATCGGGGCTTTTCACTTGCAGAAAAGCACTTAAATTACAACAGCAGTTGCCCATCATCCTTTGAGTTATTAAAATTATTCACAATTTACAATAATTAGAGCGTTACAATAAAAAGAGATGATTCTTTTCTCAAGAATTAAGACACAGGCTTCTGCAAATAAACACAAATGCTTGAAGGAATGAGATTTTCCCATATTTTTTAAAGCACTTTCTCATGATTATGACACGTTATCTCATTTTCAAATAACTTACAAGAACCCCCCAAAAATTAATAGACAATTGAAGCAAGTACTCCCTCCCCATGTGAACCTGGCGTTCTCCTCAACTAAGACTGTGAAGAAGTGGACAAAAAAGATGATAGCACAATAACCAAATATCTCAGCATCATATTCGTTATATAATTCCACTGGTGGCTATTAAAAAAAGAGCCAAGATGAATATGTTATTTACCCTTCATTTACAATATCATAAACATTCTGTACAAAATGCAGGTAGCTCTCGGGACCGGGGTTATTTAGAAAAGAGGTAAATATTTGGTTATGTGTTCGTTCGCAGTTTTCAATTATTCTCTGAGTTCTAAATGTGTGTTAGAGGGACCGTCCCGTTCACTCCAGCCGTGGCGCTCTGGTAATGTTGCGGCAAGGCATGGAGTCTACTCTGCATTGACGGGTCCCCGGGCTCTCCGGTCGGTAAATACATGCTTATCATCTCTCTCAAGTCTCCTGGGCAAGGACCCCGTGAGTGTGTGCTGCTGACGGGAGGGCTTACGCTCGGCTCCGACTTCACCAGCGATCCTAACGTCCCCATGGCAGCTGAGGAGGAGACGCCGGAGCCCTGGTGCTGTGTGTAGGTGATCCCGCCGTAGCCGGATGGAGAAGCATTCATGTAGCTCTGAGAGTTCGAGATGGGGCTGTATTGCAGGGCTGTCATGTCATAGCGGTGCATGGGCTGGGGGTTGTGTGAATGGTGGTGATGTGAGTGATGGTGGTGGTGAGCTCCGCTCCCAGGATGCTGGCTGTAGGCAAGTTGAGCCTCCTGCATCATCGCAGCGGCCGCCGCAGCTGCAGCCACCTGCCCCGAGTACGCACCGTTCGCCCAGCCGTTCATGTGCGCATAGCCGGAGCTTGCAGACCCTCCGTGACCCCCCGGGCTTTCTAACCTTTGTCCGACCCCTGATGAACTCATGCCGACGGTTAAACCAACTCCACCGCCACCGCTGGGCCCAGAAAGCAGTCCACCGGCAAGGGAATATTTGTCCTTTTTCAACAACGTCTTGGTCTTCCGTCTTGGCCGGTACTTATAATCCGGATGCTCCTTCATGTGCATGGCTCGCAACCGTTTCGCCTCGTCGATGAAAGGACGCTTTTCAGCCTCAGACATCACTTTCCACTCGGCGCCCAGCCGCTTGCTGATCTCCGAGTTGTGCATCTTGGGGTTCTCCTGTGCCATCTTTCTCCGCTGCCCACGGGACCACACCATGAACGCGTTCATCGGTCTCTTCACCCGTTCCTGATTCGCTTTGGACCCGCTATTCGGCCCCGTTTGCCCCGTTGTCGTATTTGTTTGGGGGCCGGGGGAATGAAGGTCAGTTTCCATCATCATGCTATACATTCACCTGATTTTTAAACTTCACCACCAACAGAGAAAAAAAAGTCTGTTTCACGATCACTCAAGTGCGCACAAGAACGGGTGCGCTGAGGCTGAATGGGTTACAGTGTTAATATTCTAACCCCAAATGAAACAAAAAAGGATATGAAAATTAATCCGAGAGGGCATATAAAATGTTCTTCAACCAGTATTTCACCCCGTCTTCTGCTTGGGTCGGTTCACATCCACTGTGAGAGAATGCGCATTTGAGACACTTTCCCTGTCGGAGTTGAGAAGTTGGGTAAAGCGGCGGCCATATGATGCGCACTGACAGCGGTTAAATGAGCCACAAGCGGCCAATGAGGCTCTAGCAGCAGAATGATTTGCATGGCATTTGGTCAGGTGACCACAGGACCAAAGAGGAAGAACACACCGGAGGAGGAGAAGAAGAAGGAGGAGGAGGCAAAAAGAGGGTCAATCCCACAAATAGCACGAGGCATTTGAAATGTTCAAACAGGCTCTCATAGACTTCAACAACAAAAATATTTAAGATTTGTTGGCAGTGATATAGCAGCCAAATTATGGGTTCTGTCTGTGATTAAAATGAGTCAAACACCTAAACATTTTAAAGGTGAAGTTTAACAATCATTTAATGCTTCAAAAGCAGGTAGAAATCAAAATGCAGGAGTGGATAAAAGGGTATTCTTAACCCACTTTTTCTCCACATTTAAGCATTAAAGACAATTCCATCTATATTTGGCAATATTCTCACAATCCGTGCATCCCAAAAAGGAAAACCCCAACAACTTAGGACCCTACTGTATTTGTATGCGGTGGAATCACACTTCATCTATCCGTACTTAGTACTGAACCAGCTTGTCAAATCAATTTTCAGGCCACCTCTCTCCCTGCACTCTGTCCTCCGCTCTCCTCCCAGGTATGTAATTAAGGTATGTAGTAATAGTAGGTGTCAGCGAGAGAAATTACACGCACTCAATGCAGAAAAAGGCGTGAAAGTGATTTTGTAAAGAAAAAAAGTTGTTCTTAGAGGAGAAGCCCATAAGGATGTATAGCCATTTAATGAGCTGAAATTTCTGGGGTAAAGCACCGTTATCGCCGTCTGCTGGTGAACGAGTCCTGGCCATGCCTTTGCCTGCGGCTATAAAAGTAATGCTTACAAGTGTAAACTGCTGCTGCTGTTGTCACCTGGGGTCGACTTTTTGTTACGTGGGTGTTAGATTTGATGCATCTTCTTTAAAATCCAGGCAAGTAGCCCGTTTGTAGAACAGGAGAGAGCCGCTTGCGTCTTCAAGTCCGCGCATAAATAATACAGATTTCACAGCTGACCTCCCCCGAAAAGCCCAATCAGGCAATAATTGAAAGGGAAAACGAAATACCACTTCCTGCGGCGAGACTAACGATTTAATCATTCCATCGGTTTCCCTTTTTTTTTCTTCCCTTTATTTTAATTAGAGCTTAGCTTGATTGGAATCACTCGGACGGATCCGCGTGTCTTTGGTAATAGGGTTAACGGGATGTCACAGTGGTCAATAAACGTTTCCAGCGCTTTTCAGGCCATGTGGCTTAAGGCCCGAGGATGATGATAATGTAATGATGAGAACCCGGAGAGCCACGGGGAGGTGAGTGTCAGTAATGCGATCAAACAGCGAACAAACTAGAAAAACAATACTCACAAGGTGTTTTTGTGTTAATATAAGGATTTAACACTGATAACATGCAGTCAAATGACAGATATATTTGTTAAAATATATCTCCACATTTCTTGATTGTAAACATTCATTTTAAGCAACCCAGAAAAGGCACATATTGCGACAGTTATATGAGGCGAAATAAAGTGAATTTTTGCATTTTTTAATTTGATATTTTCTGTATTAATTCTCAAGATGTTTTACTACCTTGTATGGGTAGGCCTAAATATCATTAAAAAACATAAGTTCCAAAATATAAAATCTTTCATTAAAGCAAAAAAAAAATTTTGATTAAGAAAAAAAATCTACTTGTGAAAATACTTTTGAAATAATAATCATCATCGCCGTTATTACTTATTCTACTCTTGTTCTTTATTCTCCCCGTTGAGAGGATTTGGGGTTGTACATAGAGGATTAGCCTTCACAGTGACACTAGGACCCCGGTGGCCACTGTTTGCTTTCTCTATCATCCCCCATCAGTCCTCTTTAACAAACCTCTTTTCAAACCTCCTCGCTCCTTTGTGCGCTGGCTTCTGCAACAGGATGTGTGCGCACCGTCATGACAGTGCAGACCGGAGCCAAGGGTCAAAGCAGTTATACAACACCCCCACCCATGCACCAGACATAGACTCTCCATCTTCTACAACAAATCTATAAATTGCCTATAAGTAATTGTTTTTTTCTTCAAATATATAACCACAAGCATCCAAACTCCACCGCATCGGCCACTGTGTTATTATGCCTTTTGGTCCAGCCAGTTCACCCTTCCCTCGCAGTTTAACCCTCATGCATAACAAGCTCTAGGGGGATTGTATGCAGGTCGTCTCCTTTAATCCATTTTTCTCCCTAAACCAGTTAACCTGAGCGAGGACAACAGTTTCCACGCGCCGTTGGGATGCAAGTGTGTGGGGAAGAAAGCGCGCTTGGAACTGGGTGATGTTAGTTTCAGTGCACAAAAAAATAAAGGAGTTCTGATCATCTATTGGACTTAAATTTGGGTTGATTATTTAATGGACCTAAAAAGTTAAAACAAAAACGAATAAACAAACAAGCAAAAAACAAATAAAACGCGTGGTTCTGTGAGTCAGTTTAAAATCCAAAGATGTTACGATCAGACCCCCACCTCCCCCTCAGCCTCTAACCCACCTGCCTGTTGAAAAGTATAAAATCACGTCAGTTCTAACAGCCACCAACTAGTAGAACAGTTAATCGTTTAATGATGAATATGACAACCTACAACTTGCAGCACGAAGGTGACACAGACGATAACCCCCCAGCGAGAACTGATCCGATCATGTCACTTTGGAAAATCAAACTGAGCCGATTGGAGAGCAACTGGTAGCATCACGAGCCACGGAACTACGCGCTGTGTGCAGCCAAACCCTCGCGGGGCTCACTAGTCCCAAAATAAAAACGACAGCCTGCAGCTGGAAACACATTATGTGTGCGCCGCACAAAGCGGAGCGCGGACGCACCAGGAGATTGTCAACAAAAGCATTTACAATCGAATTCGCTTTACTCTGCTAATTTGTACATTAAAACGGAAAAGCCACAACACACAGGTTAAATATTCATGCCACACATTGTCTTTCCTGCATATGGAATTGTCGTATTGCAAACTTACGCATGCTTCTCCAGGCACAGTGGGCAGAATTCTCCCTCCATACTCCTAAAGCCGTCCTAAACCCCTTCAAAGCTCCATGTAAGACCGCTACTCCCACTACAATCTGGCCGCTCGAGTGCCAAGGCCATCCGTGCCCGGTGCCCAAACCCAGCACTCAACACACACTGAGGGGCAGAGACAAGAAGAAATGACATTTATTATACACTCTAAAACAGACAATTCCAAGTTATTGTTTCTCTCTGCGAAAGGGGGCTTGCTTCTAACATAATGAACGTCTTTTGTGCGGCCCAGAACAATACAAAACAAGTATTCTAATAAATAGCCACTTTCTTTCTTTTCCTTTTTTTTTTTGGGGGGGGGGGGGGGCTTTCCAGGATGAATGGGTTGGAGCGGCGGGGTTCTGAAAGGCAGCTGTGGTGCATTCGGGGAGGAGGGGCAAGGACTTGGCGAGGAGCCCTGCACCCCCTCGTCTCCTCCTGGATACTGACTCCCATTACTGATCCTGAAACAGAAAGGGATGCAAAGAGTGGGAGGGAGGGAGGAGGTCGGCATGGAGGAGGAAGGAGGTGAGGGGGTAGTATTGACTTTGGAGGTTTTTACACAGGACATGAGCAACAATATTCCCAAAAATTACTCTGGAATCATCAAGTATATGCCTCAGTCTATGAGGTGCAAAGTATCTGATTTAGTTGATATGAACCTGCACAGCTTGTAAGCATGTGTTTCTGACAGCTTCAAGGTGGTGAGACATATAACACACAACCACACAATACTGTAATGCACAGCTGAACTAATCAAAAGACTTCCTAATTATACAGTTTCACAGTTTTGAGATGCAGCATGGTGTTTCACACTGTTCAGTCTGAACCTCCCGTTTGTTTTGCAAACACAGGAGCAGAACCTGGTTGAGCAGCTCCTTCATTGTTAATGAATCCAGCAGGCTGCATGCTGCTGACTCTCTCCTTTGCCTGTTGCAGCCTGGCTTCAGTGTTGCCAGAGCTTACAGACTCCCTGACTTGTAGCCGCTGTAGCTGGCAAGTGCTTTTCCTGCTTCACACATCCATCTGCTTACTGAGGGGAGACAAAGGTGACAAATTTTGTGAGTCCTATTTAAAGCTTTTCTTCTAAAAAAAAAAAAAATTAAAATAGAATTGAACACTAAATTGATCATTTATTGCTGTATCCGAGCTTTCATTACATTTATTTTGAAATAAGCAGGAACTGCATGCCTTCAACAGGTATCCCTTGTACAATCTCTAAATAACCCCCTCTGGGGTTAACTGGCTTTTTCATTTACTTTCCTCACCAACAAAAGACAGTCTCCCTGCAGATTAAAGCAACTTCTGCATGCATTTACCAGAGATTATTTTTTCCCTTCATGAGACGCACCACATCAAATACACATAAACCATACCAGCAGGAGATTGACACAGAGTGGTGAGCTACAGTAAGTAAAAGTGGGTGATGTGTGTGTTTGGGAGGGGGTGGTGGGTGCAAGGGGCAAGAAAGACAGCAAGACATGGAGATCAGATCAAGTTCAGGCCTAAAAGGGCTGAGGAAAGAGCGTGCCAATTGGCTAAAAGCAAATGTTTAAGCTCAGTTCACTAGGTCCTCTCCTTCATGCAGACCTCCATAACATGACACTTAAAAATCTCAAAAGGCACAAATGTACAAGAAAGTTTGTTATACAATATGCGTACAATGATTAAGACATTTGCCTGTTTCACAGTAGGAGATGCAACTTTTAGAATGTAGAACTTGGAAATAGATTTAAAGTAAATGACATAATACATCTTACATATATTGAGTTTAGTGCAGGATGGTAACCCCAAACTGCCAAAATGATAGTGCAGGTTTTTTTTTTGTTTTTTTTGACAGAGAGCATAACATGTCATTTAAATCTGGGGCACTCTTGTCTACAAGCAATTTGTTCTTTTGTTGCTTCATGTGCTCTATTTTCATCTTCTTCTCTTGCAAAAGAAGAGCATACAAGGGCTTGATGGAGTGGTGAGTCAGAGACAGGATGACACAAAGTGAGAGAAGTGAGAAAAGGAGTTGGCAGAGGAGGAGAGAGGGAGACCAGGGAGGCCAATGTCAATCCCACAGCAAACGGCAGCGGATAATCATGGGCTTTAGGAAAACACTGTGTCCATAATGCTATTACCCAGGATTACCTACTCCAGCAGAGAAGGCGAGACTCTCTTCACAATGTGCCACAGACCTTTCAGATAATCATCTTATCACAGATGACAAACCCAGAAGAAACATCCTATTATTCAAGAGGGTGGAAAAAAATCTGCAGCATGTTTGGATGAAGTCATATTGTAAGCCTAAATTATTCGAGTGGAAAAAATATCAGATTTTGAAATTAGCACGACAGTCACTTCCACACTCTCCCCTCTTTCATTCTCTCACTGTCTCTTTCTCCCTGGGCGCTTTCTCCTTTTCCCGCAGGGCAATTAGAGACAAGATTTTACGCATTGTTCAGCTTATCAATTAGCCATAACACCTTCCCTTCTGATTGGTCTGTAATGAACATAATGGTTTTAACAGTCAGGAGTTGCAACTCTTAGAGGTGCTGTGCTAATGGTGTCGCCACGGCGATGGAGTCACAGTAACAGCTTTGTGGAAAAGCAGAAGGGGGAGGTGGTGGTGGGGGCGATGTAAGTCAGCTCTCCCTAACACATCTCTAATTAGAGCTCACAGTCAGTCATTACTGATGTAATAGGGTGTAACACTAATGGCTATCAGGCAAGCCCCCATAAACAACAGAGGGGGGCTCTTGTAAGGTGAGAGGAGCAGAAAATTTATGGAAGGCGCAAGGGGGGGATTATGGTGAAGAGGTGAGGTGAGATGGAAAGTTGGGGGTGTGGACTGTGTGCTGTGGGGTTCAAGGAGTGATTTTGGGAAAAGTGTGCCTTGCAGCAGAGAAGGTTTTTAAGTATAGTAGTCAGACAAGGTCATGGCCCATTAATGGAAAGACTCTTTGATGATGGTGAAATCTGTCATGTTAGGCAAGGCAGATGTAGAGACTGACAAGACAAAAAGAAAGATGAAAATTAAGGAAACAAAAGTAGTCTGTTGGTTCAGGGGAAGTCAGATAACTGAGAGAGAGACAGGATGAAGCAGATTCCCAGTTACTTTGGCACTTACACCTTGTTAGCACTGATGCACTCTACAGCCCATTCAGCTACTGATGCACATTTTTACACTTTTCAATACCAAATTGTAGCAGCTGTAGCAAACACAGAGTGATGGGAGTAAAAACAAGCAAATAAGATGACAGGAAAGCGATAATGGGAGAAATTAAAAGTGAGTCCTGTAGAACGAGAGTTGAGTTCTCCTAACAGCCCCTGTGTGTGAGTGAAGGGAACAAAAATCTGGGTTGGCCTTTGAAAGATGTAGTTCAGCTTTCAAGGATTCTAATTATAGTCTTTTTAGTTTTCATTCTACCTGGATTCAACAAAAAACAGCTGTATGACTCCTTGTACTTAACTTATTTTGGCATAACAACACTATCATGAAACAAGTTTGCAAATGGCCATTCCACTACAAAAAGTCAATTAATTCATAAATTATAAACCTAAATAAGTGTGAGGTAAGCTTCCTTTATAGTTTGCTAACTTTTGCCCAAACAGTCTAACATCAGAATGGGGTGAAACTCAATTTGAGCAAAGTGCAAAATGTAGCAGGTCCACAATGAAGGGTCAAAACTGACAAGTTACTGCCCCTTTTCAGCTAGGAAAATGTTATATGCCTACGTCTGCCTTTCATATAATAACTTTATGCATTACATAGAGCTATCACACATCCTCAAGATGCAATAATTGTACATGTCTATGTTTTCCTTTGCAAAATTTTACATGACATTTTGCTTTTTTATGAAAGTTTCATAAATGTGATATAACACAACATGTTCAGTAAAGGAGATGGTGGACACTGGCGTTACTCTACTGTCAAACAAGAAAGCATATCTGAATCCCATCCAACACAATATTGGCCAGAAACTTTTTACCTTTTATTTTAGAACAGTTTCTATGAAGCCTTGTTGTTTCAAATCACACAGAACAAGGTCTGGCATTGTTCTGTTGAAATAGACACAGGTTTCCTGGGATGAGACATCCTATTGATGGGAACATCTGTGTCTCAAAAATTCCAATATACACCTCTCCTTCAATTTTACCTCCATGCATATTCAAGTAATCCATGCCATGGACATTGTTGCATCCTTTTGTCACAGCTGGTTTGTGCACTTTTTGCTGACAACAGCCTGGAGGTTCTTTTTCATCTTTGACAGGTAAATACCAGTGCTATTTTTTTCTAAAGGCAGCTAAAATGTAGACTCATCTGATCACTGAACACTTGTCTACTGTCTTCGTGTCCATCTGAGATAAGATTGTGTCTTGAGAACTCAGTAGTGTCCCAATGTGGAATTGATATGTGTCTTTATCTTTGTGTATCATTATTATTTCAGGATACATTTCTGGTTGCAGTGGTGAACTATGCTGAGTGACAATGGTTTTCCAAGGTACTCCTTAGTCCTTTTGACTATACCGATGTCAATAGCATGATGGTTTCTCATGCAGTCCGTTTAAGGGATCAAGGTCACATCCAACATAAATTAAACCCTTTGCCCTTGTCCACTGAGATTTTCCCAGCCTCCCTGAATCTTTTTTATAATTTTATGCACTGTACATGTTGACAGATCAAAGTTCTTCGTAATTTTGCACAGAAATATTCATTAATTAAATTATGTTGTTAAATGATGAATGATTTTCTGATGTTTAGGACAAAGGGATGAATCATGACCCATCCTTAAAAGACCAAGGCTTTGGTGCATGCTCCTTTTATATCCAATCCTGACACCCTTGCCATTTACCTATCAACTGTTGAACCTTCTAGAACGATGCTACTTGTATTTTCTATCAACCTTTCAGTCTTTACTTGCTTTCTTCTATCATTTCTCAATATGTTCCTGGCATCAAATCCTTGATTTGTGTAAATTTGTAGAATACAGGGAAGTTGGCCAGTAAAGAAATCATTTCCAAAAAATTTTTTTTCATTTATTGCTACATTTGGATATTTCTCCACCACACCCCAGAATCAAATATTGCACTCTTTATGTTACCTTCCATCTCAAAAATGTTCCCTTTAGCTAAAAACTGTACGTAAGAGAGGGAAAAACCCTGAAAAATGATGTGCTTAAGTTTTTTCTTTTTATATTAATCTGTATGAAAAATACTTTAAACTACCCCTGATAGTAACATGATGCTAACACACTGACACTGCACACAGAAAATTAGTAATCAGATACACCATGCTAAACTTATGTATTAAATCTCCAATGATACCAAACAAGAAGTGAAACTCTTGAACCTTGGAGGAATATTTTAAGTGTAACCTATTATGTAGCTTTACTAGCAACAGGGGTAACTGCTTGGCCTTTGAGGGAGCTGCTGGACTTCAGGGGGGCTCTCTATTCCTGAACTCAGTTTTGAAAGTGTGTATGAGTGTCTATGTGTGAGTGTGTATATCTGAGACTTAGGGGGGGCTACTCAGTTGCCTAAGTGCCGTCCCTCACCCAGAATTTGAAATAAGGTCACCATCCCCAGGAGGCCTCAAGTCAAAGCTTCCCTTCTTCCCCTGCCCTTTTACTCTCATCGTCTTTTTTCTTAATTTAACTCTTCGCCGGGGTCCTACCTCTCTTTTTGCTCATTCTCTTTTGCTTTGTTTAAGTACTGTTCTTATGTGTTAGCCAGACTCCCAAAGAAAGCATAAGCACCAAAGTAAGCAGCACAACGGCTCAGCCTCTTCAGCTGTGCATATATTAAATACTGGGCTTCACCTCAAAAGTTGGAGCTTGCTCCCCCCCGCCCCCCTCATTTGTTTTTGTCTTGGCTTCAGCAGTTAGGAGGGGGGGTCAGAGTTTCCAATAATGTCATTGGGCCCTAACACTGTAATTTGATTGGAGAAATGAATTTTATGGATTAGCTAAACAATAACAGAAATGGAATCGTGCGTTGATAACACAGGTAATAAGTGTATTAAAGCTTGCAGTCTGTGCTTGCTTAAGTGTGTCCGCGCGCGCGCGCGTGTGTGTGTATGTGTGTGTAAAGCAACATAGATGCATATCCAATAAGATGCAGAGTGAGCAGGACAATAACTCACTATTCTTATGCTAATCAAGGAGGCCATTAATGTTTACATTCAGAATCAGGCCTTGCAATGAAATACATTTACTGCCCGCTAAACTGGGATAATTAGTTCCCTCTTAAACCCATATTCCATTAACTCAGGTGAATCCATCTGAGTTTCATCAAATTTATGCTTCATTTTGCATAATAAAACAATTCAAAAGATAATTACATATTCATACTACTCTGGAAAGAAGAGTACCTAAAAGAAAATAATGTGTAAAAAGGATTTTTGTTCTATTTTACTTGTATCTGAAAATATTTTAAAGTGTTTCCTGCAAGTAAGAATGACCAATTTATGCATGAATTAAATCTTAAACTGTACACAGCTTCTTGGAGATTAGCAATTGATGTATTAAATGCTTGTTGCTGATTTTCAGTGCACTTTATGTGTATGACATCTTACATTACACTGTCAACATTATGCTTCAAAGCTGTGGGAATCTTCTCATTTAAAGGCAATTATAACTGCAGAAACCCCCTAAGTCATCAGTTCATCTCCTGTTTTCTCTGTTACATTCTTACAATTTTTTTTCTAATTGACAGAGGACCATCCATGCATAATCAAATGCATGAGCAAGTAAAGCTGTCAATTCTTCCCTGAGGTATGTTTCAACAGCATGCACAACAATGCAGCTCGAAACAACAGAAAACTTTAAGCAAGTCACAAATCCCATTGAATGTGACTGTAGGTGTGTGCATAAGTGTGACCGAAAAACCATGCGATGTGTGCACGTGCAGGAGCTGGTAGTTTCACTTCACAAAAACCTCAAAATTTTCATAACACAGCAAAGTTTTTCTCTTATTTTACCCTTTATTTAATATCTGTTTTCCTATATTTCTTTGTGTTAGACATTTACCTCAGTGAAAACACTTATGGTTTATATAGGTAAGTAGCTTCACGTCTCTCTCACACACACACACACACACACACACACACACACACACACACACACACACACACACACACACACACACAC
>JBBBVU010000013.1:11160854-11171689 GCA_037177055.1 Atherinosoma microstoma
CTGACAACCTGCTCCTTATATAGCCCTGATGGTTTATTAGAATCAGCTGGGTAGGAAGAACCAGCCAATCCTGGGCCAGAGATGGAACGCAGGCCAATCAGGGGGACACAACAGCACAGCCAGGCACCTGGGGAGGAATCCAGTCAGGTGTCCAATCTTGTGTGGTGGGAGCACACAGTCAATTAAATATACCACAAACCCATGGCCGTAACAAAGACTTTGAGGCAATCAATGCAATCAAGTGTTTTTTGTAACTCTCAATCAGACTTCTGCACCTCTTCACAGGTATTTTGGCCCCCTGCTCATCAGCAAAGTGCTCTCAATGCTCCAGGGCCTTTTTGTTTGTTTGTTTTTTATTATATTTCTTAACCCAATTAAATAAAAAAACAATGTCTTATTTCATTGAATTATAATTAAGCAAATTTTTATTTATCATCACTTTTTTCAGTCTCCAGTTATTTGAGTGACTATTGTAAATTTAGCCTTTTCTTTAATGGAAGGGTATGAAGGGTATTTAGGACAATTGTATATATGTATATATAAAAGTTGCAGGCTGACTGAAGGGAACCATGCTTCCTGTATCCAACATTGGGGCCAGATGGGTGGCCTGGGAGGGCACAGCTCACCCCTAGAATCTGACAGGCCCCCCCAGGTATCCTCCCAAGAATATGCATTCAAATAATAACAAATATTCAGCGTAAAAGTGACCTTTACCTAAACTTCAGATACCCAAATCCAAGTGAATGCAACATATAATGTACTATTATATGCTGTTCTACATTAATACTATCATGTTCTTTATCTTAATGCAGCATTCATATAGCATCATTTTGCAAAATGCCTGTCTGGGTGATAATATTTGTCTGTCCAAACTGATAACATTTTATCAAGAGGATGTAAAAGTCATAAAACCTAAAAATGGTTATTGTACAGAACCATATTTAACACTAAACTTAGGGAGAGGTCAGAGGTCATTGTGTGCACAATCAAGATCTGCCCGTTGTAAAATTATTGTTGTTTGAAAAAGTTATGAGGAAGAATCTTGATTTATTTTGGATGTCTGAGCATGAAATGTTGACTAGGTTCTAGCCAGGTTTTAGCCAGGTTTATAGAAAAAGCATGGACATTTAGAGAGAAAACATTGTACCCCACATAAGTATACAATTTTCTATTGTTTTGTATGTTTTGGAAAATTTGTTTGTATACTTTGACTTTTTTTGTTGTATAAGTTGACAGATAAATAAGATTTTTCCTTTCTCTGCCATATTCAGATTGTTTAAATATATAATGTAGTGTCTTGTAAGCCCATGGACTGGGCATGACACTCAGATAAACAAAATCAGTCAATCTTTCAATACATGTGCCACCCTTTTAAAAAAAAGAAAAAGATTGGCTTCTAAATGGATCAATGAAGACCATGCTGACAAATTTAGAGGTTTTGAAATTGGAGTTTGGACTACAGGCCAGGCTTATTGAGATAATTGCAAAAACTTTAACTGAATTATAACGGCTTTGACCGCAGTATCACATATTTGGAGCCAAGTAGTTCTTGCTAATAAGGGGATTACTACATAGAGTCTAATGAGGGCTGCTTAATTTTCAAAGGGTTCTTGTAACCCCAAATACCTGGGCTTGATCTGCCCCGTTGGTAGTAGAGCGTTGCTTTTTTATGTATCTGTAAAAAACAGATCACAGCTTTCTTCTTCCTTTATGACTCAGAATCATATTTAGCAGCAATTCAGTCATTCTTCAAAGAACTCGTTTATTTTTCCCCCAAGGAAAAGGCTCATTTTTAGCATTATTTACATAATACAGTACAAGTTCAATATCTGTACAATTCTCTTAGGTTGCACAGAAAGAATGTAAAATTGTAAATTGGTCAAACAATAAAGACACAAAGAAGGAAACTAAAGGAAATACAGACATAAAAGATGAGTTTCCTGACAAAGTTCACTATAAGCAAAAACAAAACAAAAAAAAACAAAAAAAAATATCAGACTTAGCCCTATGGCCATGGAAGATCCCTGCAAAAATCATTTCATTAAAAAAATTAAATAACATAAGAGAAGTTTATGAAATGTAATGGTTCAAGTTCAGACTTATCCAAGGCCTTCGCACCCAT
This sequence comes from Atherinosoma microstoma, assembly GCA_037177055.1. Taxonomy (NCBI): domain Eukaryota; kingdom Metazoa; phylum Chordata; class Actinopteri; order Atheriniformes; family Atherinidae; genus Atherinosoma; species Atherinosoma microstoma. Next base: position 11,162,977 of record JBBBVU010000013.1, read on the forward strand.
TAACATCATTAAAGTACCATTTATGTACCACTGGACAGTGGTCCTATTAGATTGTAAACAAAAGGAGAGCATGTCTCTCCTGTTATTTTCCAGCTCCATCGTTCCTGAACACAGCTGTTGATGGGTTCACCTTTTTCTTGGTGCTCAAGGAATGTTACTGTGGGATAGAAGCATTTCAGCATTATATCTCAGTGAAGCCTGTATGTTAAGCAGAATGGCTGCAATAGCACTTGGAGCACACATACACATCCATCTCAAATAAGCACACAAAGAACAGCTTATAGATGCACTCTCTCTTCATCACACAATCACCCTTAACTTATGTGAGTGCATGCATTTAAAATTGTGCAACTCAACACATTGTGTACACATATTCTTTTCTCTCCCAATGCTCCACATGATTGTGAACATGAGCCTCACAGGTTTGTCTCATCCCACGTTGGGTCATTTATGCTCTTTAACACCCTCCTGACAACTTTCTCCAAGTCTTTCCTTGCTCTCTGCTCCTCCTCCAGTGACCTCTTCATCTTCTTATTATCCTGTGGTGACAAATAATCATGTAGTTTAAAGTAACTGTGAAGCACATGTACACAAATAAAAAAAGAGAACATTTAGTCACCACATCTCAGCCTAAACTGACATTATCAGTAAAAACAATGTAGATCTCTAATGTCTCACACCTGTGTGTGCCTCAGGAACAGAAGACTTACCCAGTTAACAAAGCCGATAATTACAGATCTATTTAATCCCACTTGCTTAATGCAATGCATGCATTATAGTCACCCAATCATTTTTCAAATAATCAAATCCAAGCTACTAATTTCAACTTTGTTTATTAAAAACAGTAAATAACGTGATCCTGACCACTTATCATAAAACCTCTACACACATTCACCTGTTTCAGCTCTTGGACTTCATCCCGAAGGGCATAGACCACATCCACCAAGCTCCTTTAGGAAGAAGAGTTATAATTACATTCATTTTAACCAAAATCAGTGGCATTGGATGCATATTATTTTAAAGACAGAAAAACTGAAAGCAGCTGGCTTATTAATGCCGATGATATTAAAGGATGAAACAGATATGTAATGGTTTACGTGAAGGATAAGTAATACTAATATTTTATATTGTCCTAATTTCCCAAAAAGAGCAAACAACTTATTTATTCTACTAGAAAGTCATAGCCTGATACAGCTGCATCCTCTGTGCAGTAGACCTCAACTTTTGTTTAAGGACTGTAACAGTAATGAGAAACAATGTTAGACATACTTAACCCTTTAAAGCACTGTAGTGGACACCTATTCAATGGCTGGTTTCTAGTATATGCAGGGGTGTGGATAATTTGCAAATGAGTCACTTCATTCAACATTTGTGAATCACCCAATACACTGCCACTCACTGTAGAATAAATACATATATTATAAAATCTTAAATATATCCATACATTGTAATAACCAAGTTTGCCTCAGTGATGAACAGGACAAGAAAATAACACAACTATATATTTCTATAGAAAATGTATATTATATAAATATTACAACATGATCTTATATGTGTTTTTATAGAATAGATAGAAATAAATAAATAAATAAACTAAAGTAAAAGTAAAATAATATTAAAAATAAATAAAAGTATCACTGTACATGTCTTTAGACATGGGTCTTCCCCGGGGTCTCCTCCCGGTGGGATGTTCCCGGAATACCTCACCAGGGAGGCTTCCAGGAGGCATCCAAACCAGATACCCAAGCCATACGGAGGGGCAGCGGCTCTACTCTGAGCCCCCTCCCGGATGACCGAGCTTCTCACCCTATCTCTGAGGGAGAGCCCTCATTTCGGCCGCAACCAGTGTCCAGTGACAAATATTCAATTCTATTCAATAGAAACCTGGTAAACTTAAAGACCTATGCTTTCTGCTAAGTCTCAACCAAATGCTGCAGAACTTGCAGATGCTGACCCAAAACATGCAGTGAAAGGGGATGTTTTGAAATGTCCCAGTCACAAATATGCCTAACATATATAGCTGGATTTGGCTTTTTTTTTAAATGTGAAAACAATGATTTTGAAGGGCAAAGGAGAAGCAAGAAATAAATATATGCTGTCTTACTTTTCTTCCAGTGTACTTTGTCCATTACGACTGGGATCCTCGAAGAGAACTTTCTCCTCACCAGTGATGATCACATGCAGCCCCGTCTCCCTTCGTGGTCCTGGGTCAAAACAGAGGAACACTGAACCCCTGGTACTTTACTCACAGCACAGTAAGTCAGTCATTATTATTATTACATTGTATTTGAGAGAACACTCTTTACTTTATTAGAATCACAGACAACATCCAAAAGAAGCAAACATGTTGGTTATAATGTGTTAGTCATGCACAGACCAGATCTTAAGCAAGAGACAGAGGATAGTGAGAGGAAATGAAAGGCAAGAAAAACACACTGATGTCAGTCTAAATGAACAAACACCTGACTTTCAACACAATCAGATTTTGAAAAAAAACAAGGAAAAAAGAACTCACCACAAGGCCAGTGTCTATCAAATGACAGATTTATTCAAAACTCATGATACAGCGTTTAAGACTTAACAACTTCAGCAGTGTACAACAAATACACTGAAGGCTGCAGATAAGACATGGTCGCATGTGTGAACTGAATGCAACATTAGAGCACACACGGGTTGGTTAAAGACAGCTAGTCTCTTCACCCGGCCTGTCCCACAGTTTGACTCCTTAAACCACAGAATACACCTGTCACAAAGTATAGCACATGATATCAGGACAGTGATATTCTCAGATCAAATACTTACAGAAGAATGGATTTTTTTTCCTGCCTCCAAGATAACTAGTATTTACAGAAAGGGAGACTATGTGCTCTTTATATTTCAAGTCCACTCTTGACAGCATTCTTAGGTTGAACTGGTTGTTCACATAGAAATATTCCTGTGTAACTGATGTCTCTCGTTTCTTCATTTTTAATTTATTTATTGATCTTATACCTTCAACGCTGTTAAAACACTGAAGGTGAGGCATTTACACTATGAATGAGTATTCACTTTACAGTAACACTGAATACTTAAATCTACCTTTAGGATTACATCATACACACTCCAGGTAGACGACAAAAAATACATAATTTAACAGATTCCAACCCCCCCTCCCACTGGCCCCCTTACATGTTTGTGCAAAATAATTCAAACATTTCATTTTATAATTTAAGTGTAAACTTTGATACAGACCAATAGATTTTAACAAAAGAAAGAGAGAGAAAGGGATCATTTTGTAAACATTGACATACAGAATTAAAAAGAAAAAAAAAACTGTATGCAAAAATTATAAATACATTAAAGATATTCTTTCACAAACATTTAAAACTGTAACATGGACCCATATATTCCATATGTCACTCGCATTGCCCATTGTAAGAGGGTGTCAACCTGTACTTTTCATACCAATACTGGAAAAATACTTCTTCATAAAAATAGTTATCAATGCAAGACAGAATGGGAAGCTTCACAAGCCAGCAAAGGTAGGGGTGGCTCACTAGGCATTAGCACAGGGTGATTGATAGTTTGCTGTGACATGAGGGATGTTTGCAGGAGATATTAGGCTACCCGGATCAAATTTTCAGGTTTATTTATGTTCTTGCAGCATACGAGAGTCAGTTGCTTGTGAAGTCCAGGAGCAAGGTAGATATCTCAGCTGGTTTTGTTAGCCAGCCAGTATCTAAAGCTGAAAGATGAAGCTGCAGTAATTGTTTATTTTCTTTATTTTTGTCAAATTTTCTGCCATTCACCTCTATGGAAGTTGAAAATGTGAATACCACCCAAATTTATTATATTCCTATGTTTTTCCTGAAGAACCTTTCTTTGACCTCAATGGAAAATGTCATGAGGTCAAAGAAAGATGAGATGGGATTGTAAGGACACCCGTGCTGCTAAAGAGTCTAACTACACATAATCCTCTAAGCTGCAAAATGCACCTCTCAAAGGGAAACTACAACAGTCTTAAAAAAATGAGCTATTAAAAGTGCATTTTGCATTCATTCAAATTGGTGTGACTTAATAAAAATATTTGTGCATTAAATGAAGTTTTCAGGAATTGGGTTTAGGCATCATCTCCTTTTTAGCTGCATCCTGTGCTGAAGGAGACAAGAAAGCACTGAAACACTTACTAAAAAATAATTCAGAAAGCTCTCATCATGGCTGCCTCTTAGATTTTCAGGGATCATTTAATTTGTAAGGGAACTTCTAAAACAAAAACTACTCAAAAGTACCTTCAGGATTTGTGTTTTGATACATAGTCATATTCATTGACTATGTACCAAAACATCGGGAGACTCAATCTTGATATGCAGCACAAGGCAGGAGAGTCTTATTTGCAAATATATTTTCAAAATAGACCAACTACTTCGGTCGGAGATATATCTATTAAACGAAGGCATTGAATTTGTATTACAGGGCTGATATAATTTTAGATTAAGTTTTAATGGTAATTAGGGGGAGATTTAAAATGTAGTATGAAAGAAACACTGTGACACATGTTTATGATGTTCATGAAGAAATATTAAGAAGATAACATAATATGGGAAGTTATAAAGAGCTCATGAGATAAAGGATTAGGAATAGTGTGTAGTCCTGCAGATATTTTGCTTTGATTTTCGGCTTCTGAGCTGATGCAGCAGAATGGAAGTTGAGGTACATTTGGAGTGACAATAAAATCAAACTATGTGGGTGTTTAAGAACCAGTACAGATAATTGTGAAAATATTGAATTTTTTCATCAATTTGGACAAACATATTGTAAATATGAATATTTTTACTCCACTGGTTTTTATCCAGTTGGTAAACTTTAGAAAATAAAAGGTATACAATCATCTCTTCTCTCTGATGCAGTTATGACAAAGAACAGGATCAATTTTACATACGACTAAAGTTAGCAAGAATGTTCAACAGCTGTCTGGATATGGAACATTTTATTCTGGTTTGGGTTTAGAAAATGAGTCAAACTTGAAATCATGAAACAATAATGATATGAATATTTTTTCCAATATAAAGGAGTGTACGTGCCTGAACCTGTGTGTGTGTGTGCCTGCTTGTGTAGCATCTGTGCTATGTTTGAGCATGCATACTCTAAGAACACATACTGAGAGAAGTAGTACATGGTAAATTAAATGCCATCCTTCCTGAATTACATCTGAATATCAGACAGGAAAAGCTTAGTCCCCCATCTCTCCCTCCCCAATACTCCTACTCCAAATTCCCCATACTCTCCACTCCACCACATTTATGTTCAAATAAGGGGAGTGGTCACATTCAAGATAAATTAATGATAATTACCTAACACTTACTGCATGACAACTACAGAAAGAGAGGAGGCACATAAAAGGGAAAGTGGCGAAGGCAACAGGGAAATGCTTAAAACATTTTCAAACTGTTGAAAAATAATTTAAACAAATAAGTTAACAAAAAAAATGAACAAATATAATAGAAAATAAATAAATTAAAAAAATCTATTTCTTTAATACATTGAAGGTAAAAGAGGTAAGCGCACTATACGTTACATTAGCGTACAGCCTGGCAGAGCTGCACGTTCCTTAGTTCTGGTGTGAGATGCAGCTCTTGCGCGGCACTGACCCCATCCTGTAACTGTGGGTGGTCCAGATGGAGTCATAGTCAGAGTCCTCAGAGAGGTCAGAGCTCAGTTCTGGTCGAGACACGCTGCTACGGCGGCCTGGTGAATCCACGCAGGACTGGTCCACGTCGGCAAGCACGTGGTTGTGCATCAGGTCAGTGCCCTGCCAGGCTGGTCGGGGCACGCCAAGTTGACAGTGATTTAGCAAATGTAGAGGGAGGAGATGTGGCAGTCGAAGGAGGAGAGTAGACGGTAACGGGAGGGAGGGGGGAGGTAGCATACGCAACACGCAACAAATGGTAAATCATAAAATCAATGACAGAAGCAGGATGAGAGGGTGGATAAAAATATAGGTGAGTATGAGGAAAACAATATGAAAAAGGAACTCAAGGTAAACCAGATAAAATGCCAAAGTAAGAAATGGAGGAGAGACAGAAAGAGAAGATACTGTTAGAAGGATCAGTTCAGAATACAGCGTTAAAGAAAGACACTGAGTATAGAATACAGGTAAAGTCACTACAATTACAGCAAGCGACAGTATGAGCCTCTCTTTTTTTGTGCATTTACATGTTCGAGTAAGATTCAGATTTTTCTTACTAGAGTTCAGAGTCTGCCTGGTTTTGGCACTGGTGCAGTATGCCTCAATGACTTTCAGGATCTGGGCGTCTTCTTCCAGAGCAGCTGTACCTGAGACGGGAAAAAAAGAAATTGCATTTGCATGTTCTTGTTTTGTTTTTTTTTAGTTTTTTTTTATGTTGACACCAAAAATGTTCAGAATAATATTTCTCAGCAAAATTCTAAGAAACTGAATAAATGGTCATAAACTGTATTTATCCAAAGAAAGTATGTGAGGCCCCAAATATCAAAAGCTACAGAACTAGTCTCATCCCCAAATGCTTCTCAAGTTTATAGAAGTAAACACGCTCCAGTCCTCAAATAAAAAATAAATACATACTCTACAAAATCAATTTCTCAGATTTTTTGCATTTATACTGGTAAATAAAATAAAGGGTTACGATGATTTGCAAATTGTTGCATTTTCTTTTTATTTACACAGCAACGCGATATTTTCTTTAGAAAAAGTTGCACATTTTGTGCATTGCAAAATCATTAAAAGGAATGCTTGGACATCTCAGGAAATATAGCTATATGAGGATAAAAAAATGCAGAGACTGCACTTATAAAAACAAACATCTTATATTAGACCACTTTCCCATTTAAAACAACCACTTGGTACAGTAACATACTGTTCTCTGTGTTCATGCCATGCTTACAATACATCTCATCAATCACATTGTGACAACCGTGATTAGCAGATGGACCTCAAACTTGCACAGTCATCGAGAATACTCCCTATGAAAGCACTAGAATGCAACATCAGGGATGTATCCTGTGGTCATTCAGTGTCCACAGGATAATATCATACGCCCTCTACTAGGCGACCCAGCTGGGGGTGATCAGTCTCCAGCTTGCATCCCAGCAACAATTGACCCCGAGACCTCCCTTTTCAGTCTGAGCCAAGTGGCTCTTTCTGCAGCATCTGTACTTGATTTGATGGAACTCTTCTTAGCTGAGCCCAGGATTCCTAGCTTGGCCAGAAGCATAGAGACAACTGCCTGCAAAGCCCCAACATTCAACCTAGACAGACTTGCAGTGGCTGACCCAGCCCTGCTTCCTGCACTCCTCTGTCAATTCCTGGTACTTGGCAACTTTTTCGCTCTTGAGCTTAATCCATGTGCTCTTCGCAGGGTACAGTGAGCCAAACATAACATCTGATTCAAATTTGAAAAAGATGTGTGATAAGGAGGATCATTACAGATGATTGGTTTGCTCTACTGCTGGAACCCTAAGATCAAACAGCAGTCATTAGTAGAGGAGTCTGTTTCCAGTGATAAAGACAATTCAGGAAAATCATGAAGAATAGCTTCATTTTCTTGACCAGACTCAAACTGTCAACACGGGGTGTAAAATATCCTGAGTCATATAAATGAGTACACTGCACAAATGGCCAAAACTGTGTGGATATTTCTTCACGCCAACATGTGGCCACTCAACATGTGTTACAAATTCACGAGCTTTTTTGACCACCTCTAGCATCGGCCATCATCCACCCAACTTCCCAAATTTTCTGTGTCTTTCCATCCCAAAAAAAGTGGAAACACCTGTGAGTGTCCAAAATGGGACTTAAAGGAACTGAGTATCCAATTTAAATCAGGCATGGAGTTTCTTTGAAAAGACACACTATCAAACTTTTTAGAGAAAAGAAACTTGCATAGCCATTCATAAAGCATAACGCTGAAGTTTGCATGTTCTACAAAAGAAGAAACAAAAATGAAACTGTTTTCAACAACGCCAAAGTATTCTTTTAATGTGATAAAATAAACGAGGAAGGATTTTAAACGTACTCTTCCTCAAGGCAAATTCCTCCTCAGACTGTTTCCTCTCAGGTTTGCGCTTAGGAAGGAGCTTCTTCACACTCTTAGGACTTTTACTAAGATCCTGCACATGGAGGCCAAAAAGGGAGAGAATTGTGTAATAAAAATTAGACGTTACAAAACACACAAAGATATTCAAATTGTGTAAAAACGCTGTCATTCACCTCCTTGTAGCAGAGGGCAGCAGAGGGACGTAGTGGTGGTGCAGGTCGCAAGCAACTCAGGCTCCATGGTTTGGGGGTGTTGGGTGGTTCCAGTGGGCCCCACATCATAGTGCTGTGGGATGTCCCATGGGAGGACGGGTGAGGCAGGGTGTGGTAGGTAGGAGCTACTGTCATCGCCCTTCCTTCAGCGTGCCGGGACGGGGTGAGGGGGTGAGATGGGAGCTGAGGAAACAAAAAAACATCTATTTATTGCCCAGCATTTAGTTCTTCTTTTCTTTTTCTTTTGCCTTTTTTTTTTCTTAGAAGTTTACCGTTTCTGAAACAAACTCTCTGTCCAGCTCATTGGTTTTTTATTCTTAAACCGCTCATCTATCTGAGAACCATCTGTGGAAAACTAGCAGGCCATATTTAAATTTAAATAATGGGGAGACAGATACCACTGGCCGGAGATGTGATGACAGATGACTTTGCTTGTATTTTAACCTTGAT
>JBBBVU010000013.1:11177269-11191322 GCA_037177055.1 Atherinosoma microstoma
TTTTGCCCTCAAAATCCTATCAGAAAACAGCTAAACTCTAGTTAAAGGTTCTTAACAATTCAACCCCTTTACTCTACTGCTACTAAGCCCACAAGTTTCATAGTTTGCTCTGTGCGCAACAGAACATAATTTCTTTGTAGATGTATCCCATCGTGCAGATAGGATCCCATTTTAGATAACTGGGGAGACAGGTTGACTCAGAGGAGATGATTTACAAATGAAAAAGCAGGGACAGTTATGAAAACAGCTTTGTTTTCAGAACTAATACAGACAGTATCCTTAAATGTCAGCCAGATGTTAATGGATACAGAAGTGACAGTGAATTAAAGACATAAATGAATGTGAAAAGAGAGAAAATAAAAGAAACTACTGGGTTGCTCCCTTACCAAGTTATAGTACGTCTTGCTGATTGCAGAAGTGTCAAATCCTTTAGGTGGGCTTTTTAGGGTGCCAGACTTGGGGGACACTTGTTTGTCTGTTGCCAAAAAAGGAAACTAATTAATGTTGGTACATCATGTAACTTCAATAAACATGTATTCATTGTAGAAAAAAACAGAAAAAGTAGTCCCTCTTTTTGGTTGATGGGTGAAAAAAAACCTTCAAGGTGATCTTTGGTAGAGGGATGAGAATGTGGCAAAGAAAGAAGGTGACCAAGGCACATTTTTGGACAAGTGTGCCTTGGTCAAACATGTATTCATTATTTTTACCTGAAGTTGGCAGCATCATATTAAACTGAGCCACAGGAAACTTTTGGACTGCAAAGGCCTGATTCAGTCCATCAATCATCTGTCATCATATTTGTGCTGTCAGCCACAGGTTTTACCCCAATTTCATGATTTTTTTCCATAGATCTCAATGAAAATGGAAAAAAGCTCCAGCCATCCCAACAATGAATACCTTTGGGGTGAACATTTTGGGGGAAAAAAACAAACAAACTTATAAGTCCCTCTCTGCTGTGCTTAAGCTCTACCTCCAGAACATTCTCTGCAGAGGACACTATCTTGCACATGTATGTTAGTAACCAAGGCAACTGTAGAAGCAGTAGTGATTGACTGGTAAGAGAGTCCTTCAGGGTCTGACTAGCTGTTTTCCCTCAGGCACTATTGAATCTTGAAAATCACATTAGGAGTTCTAAGAGGAGCCAGAGGAGGCTGGTCTTTTCATGTACTGCCTGTCTTGCGTACTACTGCTGGGACACAACTGTTTCATAGTGACAGTTTCACCAGGTGAGAATGTTACTTTTACTGTTTTACAGTGCTGTTGTACTATACCATACAATGTTCCTGTGTGAAAGCATCTATATTTGTTATTTTCTTTTGTAACTCCAAAGCCACGTGTCTTCTCAATCTGTTGTATAAACATTAAAAACAGTGCATCACAGTAGCCCTCCAGCAGTGGATGTGGTACTGTGTTACTCTCACAAAGCCAGATGGAGTGACAGAAACAAAAGTAGGATAAAGATGTTACAACTCTGTGAGCGGGAGATATTACAGAATATAAGGGAACACTCCATTACGGTTCACATTTGAAAAAAAAGCATGAAGCGTCTGCAAATGAGCTTCCTGTAAAAATGTTTATTAGATAATTATCATCATAACAGGACATCTAAATCGTATTAAGTTGCTGATCTGCATCTTCCCTATAATCCCTCATCAGAAGAGTTTTATTATCCATATTTATGGTCTGTGCTTGTGGGGACTTACCAGAACCTTTGAGCTCACGTACATAGTTGCTAGGAAACCACCCAGTCTTGCCATTGAGTGTCCCTTCCCACCAGCCGCCCTCCTCCTGACGAGTCACACCGATGATATCACCCTTGGTAAAAGTGAGCTCATCTTCATTGGTCTGCTGGAAGTTGAAACGCGCCCTCACCAGCATCTGCTGTCCGCTGTTTTCTGACATGTCCTGATGAAGAGGGAAAGGACACATACAAGCAAATACACACAAAACCAAATAAATATATTGGATTTTTCATCATCAAGGACTTGATGATCAATTTCATTTTAGACATTTCCTGTACTGAGCGAGGGCCTTACCAGACTGCGAAACTGATTCTGGAGCAGCTTAGAGGATCGGCTCAGTGAAGCCTGAGAGGACAGGGATTCAAACGACTTGATGCGGTGGGCGGAAGAGTGCCGGGCACACACTGAATCACTACCCACGCCAATATCTACACAAAAATGGCAGAGTATAAATAACCCAGTTGCACACATTCACAACTACTTGCCTTTCTTTTATAAAAAACAACCCACATGCTTATGAATTCACACACATTTCAGCTGTTTTGACTCACCTGCAGTCACCTTATTGAGAGCAACCAGACTGCTGAGTACCTTTGAGAAGTTCAGGCCCAGCAACAGGTCACTGGCCTCGAACGGCTGTGGGTGACAGAGGACAGGACATGGGGGGGGGCAGAAAGGCAAATCAATTTCCTTTTTTAAAGCTGAAGTGCAGCAGTACCGTGGCGTCAGTTGAGCCGGTGCCAGCACTGAGCAGGGAATCGATAACTCTCACCACCTTTCATTGGAGGAGTAACAAAACACACAAGCTCCGCAGACACATTAATCTGAAGCAGCTGCACACAGATACAACTCACAGGCCTCCATACTTTTTTTCATAGCTAAAGTCTCATATAGGATTATATTTCTAAGTGGTATTGGAGGTAAATGAAGTTGTCATTTCAAAGGCATAAGTTACACAATCTACACTGATGGACAACATTGCAAGCTTGACTATTTATTATGCTGTTTTTCCCCCGTACCTCAGAAATAATACATTTAGACACGTTTGTAATTGGATCAGTCCCAAACGCATCACACTGCAGATATAAACAATCTGTAAACAATCCTGTTTCAGTATTGCAATGTTTGACCTTTTCCTTGGTACAAACGTGCGTCTGCAACACAGAGGAGCAAAAAACTGTTAAGTCATGAGTGCTGCATTGATTACAGTCAGATCCGAGATGTTTACAGCATATGCTGTATTTCAGATTCATTTGCTGAACAAAAACTCCTGCACTTGAGTTGTTTTGCTAAAACCTCCAGCAGTGGTCAAGTGCTTTAGGGAAATTTCGTCACCTAACCTCTATTTAATCAGATTATCTCATTGAGATCTAGGTATCTCTTAAAAAAAGATGTGTGTGAGCAGCTGAGAGAAAACAAACACCCATACTTAAAAGGACAAATATAAAATACAAACACCCCAAGAAAAAAAATCCCTGATTTTCAAACAGAACTGATATCTGATGCTAATGGAAACATACAATTAGCTAAAGCATAAGGATCTAGGTGTTGATATGAAGCCCAAGTCGCTGGCCTCTCAGTAAGTAAGAATAGGGGTGAATGTATCTCTTGATGAGTATAGCTGTCCTCTCCTTTCCTGTATAATAGTGTCATGTGATGAGTAATTCTCGCTTCAGTTGCACTGAGTGACAGTGAGCTATGAGTCTCATTCATCTTACACTGTGATTGTAGATCTGTCCTCGGGGGCACATGTGAATGGCTGTTTGACAATGCGTGTGGCAAAGTATGAGTGTGCAAGTATTATGTTGGTGCTCCAGAAGTAGAACACTTGCTTCTCTTTCTGTGCATTCAAGTGGAAGTAGCCTAGATCTAAACTTGAACTCCTTTTTCAGTGTTTGTACTCAAAGATGGCCTGCTATGATTTTCCTTATTTTCTGTTCTTATATGTGACATTACAATGCAAAGTTTTCATACTTAACATAGCACGTTTATAATATTATTAGCATATTTTTAAGTTGTCCCTTTTAGCGTTCAACCAGTGCCAGAAAACATTAGAAAGCTAGAAATAAGATCACCTTTAACTCTTCTCCCCCCCTCGATATCCATAAAATCACAGCTTTTCCTCATTCGACAGTCACTTTAATGTGTTTACAGTGAAACATAATAAATGATGCATATTACATGCATATTCACACGTAGAGTAATGAGCATGACTAACATGACAAGCTTGGACTTGTCTGCTGTGCCTCGGCATCGCAGTCAAGCAACGATCCTTCAGAGCAGGCTGGAACAACACAGCAACACCCCTCTGTGACTCAACAAGCTACAACAGTGCAACAAATTGCTCCCACACATCATTGAAGAAATGTGTGCATACCTGTACAAAATATTACAACAAAGCCCTCCCTGTATATCAAGGTACATGGTCCCATATATGAGTTTGGATTACTGAAAAATACCAAATTAAGTTTGAAAGAAAAAAGCTTGTTTGACCACTTACTTATATTGTCCTTTTATTGTATCATTTCTAATTTATCTTTGACAGAAGAAAAATGGTCAGGTTTTAAAACAGTGGTTCTAAACATTAAGGCAAAGCAGTCAATGGGTTTTCTGTATCAGTGAACAGTAGAATATTCATCACTGGTCAAGTTAGTCACCTGACCAGCTGATCGCGTGTTTCCGTTCCCAAAGACAAGCAGTAAGTGAAAGCCACAATACAAGGAAAGCTTTTTTTTCAAATCTAACGATATATCACAAGGACGAATTGATTGGTCTCGCTCTAGGGATGATGGCTTCCTTCCACACATTTAATACACTGAATTTAGTCAGTGACTTCAACTAAACATAAAATATACTTGCACTTTTGTTTAACTAGCCCACTTTTAGTGGGAAGTAATAAAAAAAATTTTTTTTAAAATACAGTATCAGCTCCAGCCAGCTCCAACTGTCCACTAGTATGCACCATCTACCCCTCAATAAGAAGACATTACTGTCCAGCCAGTTAAGAAGGGAGCAGCAGTCTGTTCACTGTATTCAACAAGGGAAACTGGAAAACTGCAAAGATTAAATACAGTACAAAACAAAGATAAACAAAGTATTGTTTACTCATTAGCATATAATGCTCATTCAATCACCAAAGAAGTATGTGTGAGAACTTTGATGTGGAAATGGTGTTGTCTTGTCAACACTTGGCCTGATTGGTTGTGAATGAAGATTCGATGAGGCAGAAAAGATAAATACGGAGAAACTGAAGCAAGAGGACAAACGCATGGATTCTCCAACTATGTTGAAAAGCCAATCAGAATAATCTCACTGACAAAACTGATGCACAAAAAAACAACAGAACTCAGCGGAATGGTTACCAAATTAGCTGCAAAATAATAGTTACACTGCAAATGAGGTTTATTAAAACTATAAAAGGTACAAGGTAACCTCGTCAGTGCCTGCAAACTCTCCAAAGAGGCAGAGGTTGATACAACACATGGGGGCTCAAGGGCGGGAGATTAACAGTTCCAAGACTTTTCTATGTGATTTTGGTGGGGCATGGTGTCCTAAACGATCTATTATCTGACAGTTCAAAACACAAAGCTCTTCAATTTATAAGAAAGCAAGACTACCAAAGCCAAAAAGGGCTGATTCAATCAGGCAAAAGAGGCCAATATTTTCTGGTTCGAGTATCTTTGAGAATGTTGCCAAGACTTGCCACTCTTGAACTGATGTGTTACATTACTGTGCGTTGACTGTGTGACTGTGTTGAGTGTGTACACTTCATCTTAGGTGCATAAAAGTTACAACTAATAATTTGTCAATAATTGATTGAATTCAATTTGACTGATGTCAACACCAACTTCAACTTATCCCATTACCATCCAAAGATGGATCTGTAATTAATCTCAAGGTAGATGCGTGGGTAGGATTACTTGACCATATGGACCAGAAAGGTCATGGGAACACTAAAAATCACTTCCTGCGGTCAAAAGCGTTGGAGGTTGCCACTGCTCAAGTGTCAGACAGAAACTTGAGTATTTAAACTGAACAGCGTATCCAAATTACATCTACGAATATCTAGCCTATTAAAGTAGTGAGAATACACATGCAAACATATGCATCTTAACTCTGTGAAAAAGCGGTCAGTCATAACTGCAAAAAGCACAGCTTCACTCTGTCTTTTATGCGTGAGTGACTGCTACTCTAATCTGCTTCCACGGCTAACTGGGGTCAGAGCCAGCGGTGCTCTAGGCTCTGGAGAAGATGATCTTTGCTCTACAGATGGTGAGCAGTAGACTGCTGTGCACCAAATTACTGTAATCCTGCTACATCCAGCTCACTCAAAAATACACAAAAAAAAAAGTCACATTTATTTGATCCCATTTTTACTTGGAATAGAAAATAAACAAAACAGAGGTTTGGTTACAAAACAGGAGCAGAACATCTTCCACTGACGTAACAGCGTGAAATAAATTTATATGTCACCAAAATAACTGCAGATTGTGGCTCAACACTGTAGCCAAAACCTGTCTGTGTAGCAAGCCAAAACAAACTCAGGTCCTTCCCAATAAAAATAACCCCCATATCTGTTGCTTCTCATGCATTTCAGTCGTCTAACTACTAAATCGCATGTCTCACAAACTCAGTATGACAGCTCTCCGTGTTGCCCCAGCTCCACCTCTTCTTGTTTAGTGGCTGGAGGCTCTGCAGCAAGAAGCAATGCTGAGGAACACTGGGCTGCATTGTCACACTGGGGTGGTTCAATGACCTCTCTATGCACTGGCCAATACACAGACATAAACAACACTCTGTCCTTAACTTGCTTAAGATTGGGTTGGTATTCCCATAAGCCAGATTTCCGAAACACCTAAATATTTCTATACAGGCCTGCAGGGTTGAGATGTTAAATCTATGGGCATGTTTAGACTTTACACTTTATAATAGTATGACTGTTGTAACTATGTTAGAACAAGACTTACATAACCATGGCTCTTTATTGTTCACAACTTTAGTCTAAAAGCTGGGGGGGGGGACAAGATCTATATTG
This sequence comes from Atherinosoma microstoma, assembly GCA_037177055.1. Lineage (NCBI taxonomy): Eukaryota > Metazoa > Chordata > Actinopteri > Atheriniformes > Atherinidae > Atherinosoma > Atherinosoma microstoma. The sequence goes on from JBBBVU010000013.1 coordinate 11,184,047, forward strand.
ACTGGTTTGAGGTGCCGGTGACAATAAAGAGCCCACAGACAAAGCTTTGCATTAATTACAAAGCGTAAACATTAACCAGACGCTTCTGAGTGTAACTGGAAAACGTGAACAAGCGACACTGTAACCGCTCTTTTCTTTTCTTTTTTTTTCAATTCCTGTCTAGTGAGGGGGACAATATGTTGCATATGTGTCGCTAACTGTACGGTCAAGGAAAGCTCTCCCTCAGCCGAGCGATGGGTGATTGTTCTCGGCTGCTCGGTCACTCCTCCTCCCTCTGTCAGGGGCTCCGTCCGTCCACGCATTGTCTGTTGTATCCTCTCAAACATGCAAACTCCACGTCTTAAAACGGCTTCCCGTTGCGTTTCAGTGTGCAGAAGTGTCCAACAAAACGCCAAACATAATTGCCTAAATCTGAAAACAATACATACCTCGACGCGGAACGATGTGCAGCCCTTGAGAAACTCCTTTATGTTGCTCAGGCACTCGCCGTCGTTTTTCGGTTCTTGGTAAATCTGAAAAGACGAAAAACGCCGATTAAACCTAAACTTCCACCTCACGCTGCGGGTGACTTGCTTTTTACACTTTGCTTCTTTGTGAGTTTGTCTGTTTTAAAGTGTATCTTCTTCGACACGCAGTCTTCAGACTGTGTGTGCATTGGGGCCGACTCTCTGGGAGGCTGAACACAAACCCCGCAGTAGGGAAGTGGAAGAGGCTGTAGTATTGGGTTGAGGGAAATGACGTTGACGAATAGGGATCCCCACTGATGTTGTCGTTGGATATAGGCGCCCTGTTTCTCTTCATATCCCTATTTTTCTTGTTAGTTGAGGGCAAATGTTCAGATTATTTAGAATAATCCCACACAACATATGTAAAAAAAAAATTAAAAATATCTGAATGTAATTTGGTAACATGACAACATGAAATAATATGGCTGTAAGCGCACGCACACACACACACACACACACACACACACAAACAAAGATGTCTGATCATTGCTTCATGCCCCCAGGAGTCAAATGACCATCAGTTTGATTAACTCAGTCGCTTAAGTTCAAAATGCAGATTTGGACCATGTGCAGTGGCCGATCTGGCCAATATGTGTATTTATTGAGTCCAAATATGATGTCTTATGAGAAAGTTACTGAGTCCCTTTCTTCTCAATGTTTTTCCACAGTTTTTTATCATTATTATTATTTCTGTTAGATGTGACAATTCTATGTTGGATTTCTATTTTGGGTGTACCTAAACAGAAGAGATATACATCAACTCTGACATCTATTTCAAGGACCCATGTTTAAAAGGAGATGTACAATATAATATTCAGTACTATGTTTTCATTATTGTAGAATCACAACAGAATAGAAATCTTTGTGTTTTTTCTCTCCTTAAGCCATGCCTTTACATGACGCTGTTTACGGCTGTAGCTCGGGTGGAGAGAGCAGTCGTCCACTGAACAGGAGGTCGGTGGTTCGGTTCCCCTGACTACATGTCGAAGTGTCCTTGGGAAAGAGACTGAACCCTATGTTGCCTCCCAATGTGCCTATCGGGGGTATGAATGAGTATAGAAGCACCAAGTATGTATCAATATAGGTGCGGTATGAATGTGTGTGTGAATGGGTGAATGAGAAATGTAGTGTCAAAGCGCTTTGAGTGGTCACATGACTAGAAAAGCGCTATACAAGTACATTCCATTTACCATTTACATCTACATATGGTGACGCCCCGAACAGCCAAACCAAATAGTTGGCACAGTTACATCCACACTTGAATCAAGCTAGTAGCTCAACCTGGCTACTAGATCAGATTACCACCCCTGTCCCAGGTACATTCATAAGAGTGTTAGGGAGTTATTCAACTAGATATGTACAGTATGTGTGTGTGTGTACACTGCAATAGTTTGGACTTTGTGAAAAAACGTTGAAGACACTCTGTTGTCTAACTTTAACTGTGTGAAATCATCATACATGTAAGTATAGCCCAGGAGTAGGCAAGTTTGGGTCTTGAGAGGCTGTCCTGCAAGTTTTCGATGTTTCCTTGTTTCAATACACCTGATTCAAATGAACGAGTAACTGAGCAGAACTTGTAAACTGTAGGATCCATTTAATTTGAATCAGGTGTGTTAGGGCAGGGAAACGTCTAAAAACTTGCTGTACTGCAGCTCTCTAGGACCAAATTTGCCAACCCCTGGTATAGCCCATGCACTGCACAGACATGGTCTTTAAATCACTTAAATGTGCATTTACATGCATTTTAAAAGTCCAGTTTTGGTCAACCTAATCCTTTCGTTTAATCTAATGTCGGGTTGTCAGTTTTATGTAAACGTGGTGTTTTGCATCACTGCCTCTAAAGACGGCATTTTAGAGATGAGGGGTTTCAGCTGGTTGCAATCCACATCTGTACCAACAGATGTCACTAACTTATATGCACTGCTCCTTTAACAGTTATTAGGCATCACAACTTTTGCTTATCGCTCTAGCTTCAGTGTCCAAGTGCCACATAAGTCGCTCTGAACTTGGCTTGATCATAGGAATTTGTTGGTACTGAATTTCAAATGCCAGGCATGTGGTTAACACAACAGCTCAAACTTTGACCCACTGGTGACACTAAATTGCTAGAGGTGCAGAAATGAATCTTGTTAATTAAAATCAAAGAAACTATATCCCATCAGTGTGCCAAATTTCAAACCATTTTACTGTAGTGTTGAAGGGGCTGCCAAGAATCTTTCATGTTCAGCCCTAATACAAAGTATTTCCCCCTTTAATTTAATAAGTGTCTTTGATCAATTCAAATCAGAAATGCAATAGTTAAAAAAATTCCCCTGTTCTGACAGTGAAATATAAAATAGTCATAAAACAAAGATCATTATATCATGATCCGTGCTGATTAGCAGAAATAACATATTTATTTCAGGAGTCCCAGTGCAGCTTTTTAGTATGTGGTGTAAGGAATGTATTTAAAGTTAAATCATCATATTTTCCAAATCCTAATGGAGCAGTGTTTAATGCCTCAACGTATCCACAAAGTTTTTATTGCCCACTAAAAGTCAAAAACACATATAAAGATTCAAATAATAGATTAATAGACTAGATGGGTCACAAAATCTTTGTGTCACAAAGAAATATGTCTGTAATTCCACTCCCAAACCCTTTCATCCCTTAACTATTAACTAAACTTTTGCTTTTTAAAACCAGTAATCAGTCTTTTTCTAACAGTTTCACAAAGTACAGTAAAACTGTATCCCTACATACAATTATTTTTGTGTCCATACACATATTTTTTTTTTTTTTTAAAGACACTCACGTCCCACCACACAAATCAATAGATTGATTTCTGAGACAGTTTCATAAACTTCCATGAGAGTTTATGAATCAACAGTGCTTTCTAGTGGACAAACCATATAAAAATAATGGAGACACTCAATCATGCCCACTTATACTGGCTTTAACATGTTGAATTCGGTGTGGAGTTGGATTTGGCTGGACTTAATTGGTCCAACCTCCGGTTGCAGCCAGACTGGCTTTTTCTAGCACCTCACTGAAATTATATCACTTCTTTTTGAGTCTGCGGCTACAGACAAAAACTGACATAATTTCTTCAAATAATTTACCTTTAAATACTGTTTTTTATCTTCCAAAATTTCTTCACATTTTCATCCTATACCATTACATTTTGTATTCTCCTTACAATTTTCATCCATCCAATTTTCTTACAGATATTTTCATCACAATCCACCCTGTTTTACATTTTTTATGTAATAGTGAAAAGGGCACGTTTTCTTCCCCAACAATATGTGAGTTCTGGGCAGAAATAAGGAATGTCTGTGTTACAGTCAATGATTAATACAGCTCAATACAACTCAAACAGGAGGCGTTTTTATCTTCAGATAAGATAAAAATGAATTACAGGTATTTAGCCTGTACATGCACAGCAGAGCTTTGCATGTCTTCATCGCAATTTAGAAGACGAAAAAATGCAAGTGAGGGACGTGAGGACTGAACCCTTCTTGCATCTTTGGTCCAAATCACTGACGGCTTTGAAAGCACTTTTCTTTGTGCAAGAACAGCAACTGCTAGGCTGAATACATGCTTATAAATGGTATTATCAATAATATGTTTATTAGAAGTCTTCAAAAGCCCAAATGAAGGATCAATATTGATTGAAAACTGTGATTGTTAAGTATTCAATGTTTCAACAAATATATCTTCACTGAAATTTTAATATTATATTTTAGGAGCACAATTCTATTGTCATGTTTTCTGAAATCTTGTTGAGTTTTTGTTTTTGTTTTGGCCCCTCAATGATTTTACTGAACACCATCACCATGTTTCAGTCATCAGTAGCCTATAAAGGACCCAGTCCCAGTTTTTTTCCTTTTCTTTTAATAGGCTACAGAAGGCTCTAGAATTGATTGTTTGAAATACAATAGCTAGAGAAATGTAAAACAAGACCAATGAGTACAAAACTAATGAAACCCATCTGAATAATGTCGCAGAAACAGCTAAAATATGAGACAACTGGACAACCTGTTTGTCATTTAAACATTGCTGTAGCCTCGAGCAGAACATCTCTCTTTTGGAAAACATTGCCTCCTTCAGGTAGCTGTCTAAACTGGCAGACGCTGCACGCTGACAGCAACAAACACTGCGCTGTTTCTTTAAATAAGGAGAGGGTCCATCTCTGTCTGTGCGCCTTTGCAGTCAATGGCGGCCCACTCTTATAGATGGTCTGTGTACATATAGCCCCTCGTCCCTGACAGATCGCTATATGTGTAACCAAATCCTCTCATATAGATTAAACAGGCTTTTTAACCAAAACGATTACAAGTCTGTCTGTTTACGCACTTTAAGTGGTGTTAATTCAGGCCTTCATTGTAGAGCATAAGCATCATTGGATCCAACACCCCATGAGAGATTTGATAGAGCAGTTTTCCTTATGCTGCCTTATTTAGGACAGATCAATACTCAGATCGATGCAACGGCCTTTCTGTTTTTACACGCTGACACAAGCAACGTATGTGCAACCCTAGTGCTTGTTATGGTAGACAATAACAAGGGCTGCCGTGACCTACAAAAGAAATTGCCTCATGGATCAGTGGGCAAAAAGAGAGGCCAGACAACAAACCGCGTCGGTGTCACGGATGTGGACAGCACACAGACACGCCGACGGGGCGGGCGGTTGGTTATGCAGAGGGGGTGTGGGGGGGGGGGCGGTGTAGCTATTGCTCTTACTTTCTCCGTGGACCCCGGGTTGAGCCGCTCCAGCAATCTACACAAGACCACCCCATCTTTCAGGGAGCTCTGCAGAAAAGCTTCAGGATCCGAGATGGTCTTCTTCGGCGATTCCAACACCCCGAGCGTAATCAACCATGTAACCGTCTGTTCCGCCGAATTCATATCCAGTCACAGCAGATTCTACTCAACAAAGAGGCGGTGTTTTGGTATCTTTAACAGTTCACCGCCCTGGTTACGCTGTCATCTGTGTGTTAGATGAGAAACATCATTAATCTCCCCCCTCCCCCCCCAAAAAAATGGGATGCAGGAGGTGAGATAGAGAGAGGATGCGGGAAAGTACTCTACCTCGGCTGGATGCGGGTGATGACAACTGGCTGTTGGAAATTCAGCAAGTCTGGTTTCCTCCCTTGAACGGTCCGTTTCCCCTCGATCTAACCTAGAAAGCTGTCAAATGCGGTTCGCTGTGATGCGTTGAGGCAGTGGACTGCATACATGCGCATCGCAGCCGCCAGCCGCTCATCTATTGGATGACATCAGAGCAGAGGGACAAGCCAGTCCAACCAGTTGTTGGGGCACTTCAGCGTGTCATGAATAGGTTTTCACTGTGCGGCTTTGCATATCCTGCTCTTTTATCCGTTTATTATGTACGACACAGACTATCTGTTGTTATCTGCTGTAAGCTGGGAGGGGGGTTTCTGGTCAGGGCTCAATTTACAAGTGGAACAGGCTTCTCAGTAATGTTTATTCAGAGACATGTTTTAAAGAAGCACAATGCATCATATAGCTCACTCCAGCAGAGTATAACTTGTTAAACTGAGTAGTTTTTCCTACTTCAGGTCCCACTATATTTAAATGTTTATGCTTGTGCAGCTCAGATTAAGAAACATGAATAATAACTCAGTTGAATGGTCACAGTTAGACTTTGAATTGTTTAAACTTTAAGATATTATTTGCTTTATGTCACTATACTCTGGGAGCAAACAAGCCATTGATAAAAGACAGCCTGATCAGGAAAAACATGCAAAGTGCAGTGCCACACACATCTACAATTAATCGGCTAAAGCAGATTAAATCAAACTTACTTATCCCAAAAGCCCGTACAGCCTTTGGCTGTTTCGCATTTCAATTTGCAGCTTCTAATGATTGGGACCACTTACAACAGAATCCAAACTTGGCTCATTCATTCCATTTTCCTCTTTTAGTCATTGCAAAAAATGCTCTGATTGTTACTCCTGTTATTAACAGCTTCTTAATGTTTAGAACTGTTGTTTTATTGCATTTTTTCTAATATAAAGAACCTGGTTATATTGTATTTTATATTTTGTAACATGACTCACTGCATTTTGTAAGACCCAATGAATTTTTTGTTGTTGCATTCTGGCCCAGGTTGACAGGTTCCCAATTGACTTAAAATAAAGACTAGTAATGATTAAGGCAAATTTGGAGGTTTTTTAGAATCTTTAAATGCAACAAATCTGAAGATGTTAGAGAGAAATGTCCATTTTTCTACACTCTGACTGTGTTTGTGCTGACAAGGCAGCAAGAAAATTCATTACTGAACATTCCTGCTGGGCATTAGCCCATGCAGGGGCCACTGACGCCTTGGGCCCCTGAGCTTGTGCCCAGTAGGGCTCCACTCCTTCAAGTTTCCTTCTGGGAAGTCAATTACACCACAAAGATTACAAAATTGCCATAAAAGGGAAAAAGAAGAAATAAACACATAACTAACTGTTAAATGGGTTCACTATATTGCCTTGTAAGCTGACCTGTGTCCCCATCCACAGATTCACACAGGTATATCTCCATCACAACAGAGATTTCAGATATTTCATGGAGCTTTACTTCTTAATTTTATTATCCACATCTGTAGACTACTCAGTTATTTTTGCCCATCCTTAACTTTAACCTGTAAAATAAAATGTGTTTTTAATATTTAGATATGAATGAGTAAACAGAATAAGAAATCCCCAATATGAGTCCCTCTCTCTCTCTCTCTCTCTCTCTCTCTCTCTCTCTCTCCGATCTCAAAAGCACACACCTAAACC
>JBBBVU010000013.1:11203189-11222632 GCA_037177055.1 Atherinosoma microstoma
TTGTTTACTTCACCATGTCATATAAGTGCATAACGCCCAATAGGGTCTAGTTTGGCTTGCCTCACAGTCTTTTGAGAAGGGGACCTGAAAGAGACAGATCCTCAAACAGACTATTTGTCACAAAGAGAAAAATAACTGCTGCTACTGCAATGTTGAGCTTGTGCAAAATATTAGTTTTTTAGACTTTCAGTCACGTAATTCCACTTTACTAAAGTCCCCATGTAAAACAAAATTGTAAACATGGGGGAAAAAAACAATATGAGCTTTTTTAGATATAACATATTGGATTGGTGATCACCATTAAATACAGTTTCTTTATTAATGTTACTTAAGAAATACTATGTTAACATAAGCTCCCGACAAATGTGATTTTGTTACCACTTGTTCACAGGATGCTTGCTGATGATCTGAAGCTGAGCAGTGATGAAGATGACACTCAAAGGGTAGGTAACTTTTTTAAAGTTCCCATCACATTCTTTAAGTTTCAAATAAGTACATTATATAAAACTTTGGCTGTTATCATGAATTAAAAAAAAAAATCCTGTCTGCTTGGATAGGGGGTTATAAATTCGACCCATGTGTCCCAAATTTGGTAAAAATCAACTTTTTGGATTTTTAAGGAATGTATGAGCTTTTCCATTTTGAATATTTCCAGAATTATTCTGTGCCAATCGTAGGTGGTGACAGATTTAATTACTTCCTAGTGATGGCTTTTTTTACATGTGGCCAGAAGGGCTTTGAGCAACTTTTTATCCCTCCTTAGTTACAAACACCCTACATGACCCAGATACAGCTTTTCCAAATTTGGGGATATTTTGAGTGTTGTATACTGTATTTAATGTATTGTGAACATTGCTCCAATACTGGTTTAGTTTGGGACAACCCTAAAATATATAGTGGTTTACCTCCATAGAGTCATGTTGTCTCTAATACTGAGTTAGTGTTCTTATATTTTCCTTGATGGAGTCTTAAATGTATCTTCTGATAATCTTCCAACAATGTTCTTTCCAGTCCAAAGAGTTTGTATGACCTTTGTAAATGGCTAATTTTCACCTAAGTCTCCTCAGAAAGCCTGATTCCTACCTCCTTTCCCACTTTTCTTTAATGCTACAAGTATTTTAATGTTTACATAAAAAATACACATTATATAATTTAACAATGTCATTTTTAGGTGATGTTTCACAGCATGCTTACGCACATATACGCTAATTATGTAAAGTACCTTGAATAGTAGTACAATAGAGCAAGCTGTTGTCTTTGCTGCTGCAATAAATGCTAAGTTTCTGTTTTTGTGTCCCTAAAGGCCATTCATGAGTCCACCTCCTGGGACAGACGCAGGTAATTGCATTGTGGATATAAGTTTTATGAGTTGGCTTTGAAAATAAGTTCAACTGTGTGAATAACATAGCACCACTTGGCTATTTAACTCCATTGACCTCTCTCTGATGTTTGTTCGTGTGTTGACTGACAGCCTGTCAGCGCAGCGAGCACACACACATGGCAGGCGGGTGAGACATTCCAGTTCAGACTCTTCAGACTCAGACTCCACTGCGGAGTCGGACAGCAGCAGCCTTCATTCCCGCAGCCCCAGCCAGAGTCCAGAAGTTCAGCCAGATCCTCCATCGCCTGCCAGCACACAGCCACCGTGCAACAACAAGGAGGTACCAAATACTGACGGCTCAGCCTTCTCTTCTGTTTTCTATCCTCTGTCCTTCCTCTTCTGCTTGTGTGCCTCTGGATGAAGTCTCTACAGGGAGTGGTGGCCCCGAGGCAGTTGACAGCAGGTGTGGGGAGGGAGAGAGGAATGAGGAATGCATGCGAGTTAGAGAGAAAGGGGATTGGTGGTCGTGGGGCAGGGGTAGCTTTGGGAATTAGTGCTTCTGTGTCATGTCAACAGACTGAGTCTTAAATGAAAGCCCTCAGGAGGTGGAAGTCATCAAGAACTGAGTTTATGTTGACATCTACAACTAGAGTTCATTTTCAAATCAATAGTGCACCGAGTAATGTGGGACCATTTTTCGTTTATCATCACAAACAAATACTCATCTATCATGGCAGGTATGATGAACTTTTGGAGGTATTTTTGGAACCATTGTGGAGGTTGAGACATGTACTTTGTGTGCAGTAAAGGGGGAAACCCGCTCTTCTTTTATGAATGGAAGGCCCTGTGCGACATAGCAGGCTGTATTACTGAAAATGCACTGCTTTGGGCCCCTATAGAACTGAAGAGGAGGGTGTTGAGGGGTGGGGGGTAGGTGTGTACCATGTGTTCTTCATTTACGTGGAGTGTTTGAGTGTCTCCCAGGGAAAAGATGGGGGCTGGAGTTGTGGAAGCAGCGAATCCAGAGTTCCAGGTAGTGAGAGAAAAAGGGAGGGAGGGAGGAAAGGGAGGGAGGGCAGTGGAGACGGTACAAGAGATGCAGTGTCTTCTCTGGAAAAAGGGTGAAGGATGAGGGAAGGGGGGGTGAAGGGTTAGAGGGTTTGGGTGGGGGTGAGGGGAGGGGGGTCACTGTTTGGCTTGAGGAGTAGAGGTTTAATTTAGCTCCTGGTCAGACAGAAAGAGAGACGCGTAAAAGAGGGGAAGAAGTTTACTCTCTGGCCGTGAGTACCCTCTTTGTTTTTATGTTTGAGTAAAAACTTCTGCTTTCTTGTTTTTTTTCTTATTCTTACAGTTTGGAAGTCATTTGTCAAGCAAGCATTAGGTGACTTAGTTGGCATATTTGGATGGAGATTTAGCTCTGCTGTAAGCACAGAGTTTGAGTCTCCTGTGAACGTGAGTCCACGTAGTACATAGGATATTGAAGGGAGGTTATACCTTTGGTTGGAATGTAGTTTTTTAGGCATGAGTCACAATCCGAATTTACCATTTGAAGTTTTAATATTTTTCTAAAGTATTTGAGCCAGTGAGGAATTTGTGCTCTGATTGTTGTGCACTTTCAGTGGTTTTCATTAGAACATGTAGAGGTTGTGTAATACATTCACCAACCACTTTATTAGGTGCATGTTACTTGTACCCGTTTGGACCCTTTGCCTTCAGAACTGCCTTGATTCTTTGAGGCATAGCCTCAGCAAGGTGTTGGACACATTCCTCAGATAGATTTTGTTCAATATTCACATGACAGCATCATAAAGTTGCTGCTGTTGTCGGCTGCACATCCATGATGAGAATCTCCCCTTCCTCCAAAGATGCTCTTTTGGATTAAGATCTGGTGACTGTAGAGGCCATTAGGATGCAGTGAACTCATTGTCATGTTTAACAAATCAGTTTGAGATTATTTGAGCTTTGTGGCATGGTGCATTATCCTGCTGGAATTACCAGAAGATGGATACACTGTGGTTATAAAGGGATGATCAGCAATAATATTCAGGTAGGCTGTGGCATTTAAACAATGCTCAGTTGGTACCTGGGGGCCCAATGCATGCCAAAAGAAATATTTCCTGCACCATTTCACCTCCACCACCAGCCAACCATTGTTGCAAGGCAGGATGGATCCAAATTCTGACCTTATCATCTGAATGTGGCAGCTGAAATTGAGACTCGCTAGATCAGGCAACACATTTCCAATCCTCTGTTGTCCAATATTGGTGAGCCTCAGTTTCCTGTTCTAAGCTGACAGGAGTGGCACCTAGTGTGTCCATCTGCTTCAAGGTTTCACGTGTTGTGCATTCAGAGATGGTATTCTGCATATCTTGATTATAACAGGTTATTTGAGTTATTGTTGCCTTTTTATCATCTCGCAACAAGTCTACCCATTCCCCTCTGACCTCTGACATCAACAAGGCATTTTCATCCAGTCACCTGGATATTTTCTTTTTTAAATTATTCTTTGTAAAACCTTAAGATGGTTGTGTGTGAAAATCCACCTAGATTAGTTTCTGAAATGCACAGACCAGCCCGTCTGGCATAACCATGCCACGTTCAAAGTCTCTTAAATCACCTTTCTTCTCCATTCTGATGCTCAGTTTAAACTTGAGTAAGTTGTTTCTACCATGTCTACAATCCCCAAATGCTTTGAGTTGCTGCCAAGATATTGGCTGATTAGCTATTTGTATTAACAAGCAGTTAAACGGGTACACCTAATAAAGTGGCTGATGAGTATATATTTACAATATTTAGGGTGATCTTTCTACTTTCTTTTGTTTTTAAGTCAACTCCCTTGAACAAGTAGGAGGTGAACACCTTTCAACAGACTCCAGCAACCCTCCACCAACCACTACAACCTCAATAATAAAGTACATTTATCACGTTTTCAGAGTGCTTCAAAAAGTGAAAAATACAAAAGCGTCACAACAGTAGTTTTCTAATTGATTGCATAAGATTTTATGTCTTTACCTGTGAAGAGATCACAGAGAACGAAAAGCTTCAGGTGAAAACTAATACAAACAACTGATGTGAAAAAACTGCAAGAGGAGAGTGCAAATATGTTTTGTTTATAACATCTTTTAATCTTTTATGTAATGCAAATGTCGCAAATAGTAGTGTACAATATACAGTCAGAATACATTCTGTTTTTTGTTGTTAATATTAGTTGTTTGTTTTTTTAGCTAAATCTGTGAAAGTGAATTTCTTATGCATGCCTCAATATAATAAAACTATGTTCATACTACATAGAGAGAACATCTGGTCACAATGGAGTCAACAGATTGGACATATTGATGTTTTAAATTTGAGTTTATGAAGGAAATTTTTATTGTTATTGATTTCATTACTGTAAAACAGTCAACATTAACAAGATTTTATTGATATTTTCTTGAAATTTGAACCAAATCCACTGGTTAGACTTTGCACCTTGTAGCAAAATTTCATACTTGAAAAATTGAAATGTCAAATTTCATCGAAGGCTAAATGCATATTTTAGTAAGAGCTTTGGCATTTTTGAAAATACTTTTTTTTTTTTTTTTCTTCCTTGAAAGATCATTTAGGTGAACTTGGAAGATTAGTCAAGTTAGAGAGTGATCCATACAGATTAAGATGACGTTATAAAAAACAGGTTTACATTTATTGCACTGATAACATTCTGAGTTTTTGTCACCAGAATTATTTGAAGAAATATTTGTTCATGGTTGACTCAATGACTGCAGGATGTCCAGATCCTTTGACTGTCACAATCCCAAATCATCACTTATCACTGCTGTGTTAGACAGTTTGTATGAGGTGTTTGCGCTGATATGCTGTGTTTGGTTTTCATTAAATGTGGTGCTGTACATCGTGCCCAAACAAAGCTACTTTGGTCTAGTCTGTCCAAAGTACATTGAAACAGATGTTACTTTTTTATGTTTTTTTTGTTTTTTTTTACATTTTATTGCAGATCATGACAATATTCACAGTGCATTGTGTCTGTAATAAGGTATAATAAAAAAAACACACACAATAGAAAAAAAAGGATGGAAGTTAAATAGAGAAGGAAAGAAGAAAGAAATTTCACAAAAGAAAATAGAATTCAAAACATTCTGGCCAATTTCATGTGCTGTTACTGTGTTAAGTATGTCTAAATATAAATGCTAATCATAAATTAATAGTTATTAACTAGCAATTACATTGATGAAAGTGCAGATACTAACACTATTCATAATGTTTGCCATAAAATAACAATTAGAGTAATAATAATGGCAGTAATACAAATGTGTTTTTATCCAATGAAAGACTCCCAAATCTATGTCTATGTAAAGTGTGGAATATAAATGGACATTTTGTTGTTTGTTCAGATGCAGCTTTGCAAAGCTAAACTTTGTTGGAGTATTCTCTCTTGAGAGAAGAGGAGCTTTTCTGGCAACCCTTCCAAACAAGCCATTCTAGTAAATTTTTTTTCTTTTTCTAAATATGCTCCTTTACATTTAACATGCTGGATGAGGCTAGATGAGGCAAGAGCTACATCTGAGATGCAGCTCTTGGATTTTTTTTTTTTTTCTGTTGTTTTTTCCTCAGTATTTAAACTTGGGGTGAAGTTGCGATGATGTGCAAAATCATAGAAGATTGCCAACTGTTTAAAATGTTTACCACTTGTTCCAGTTGTTTGTAGAAATGTCTTATAACCATTCTCAGGTTGATGGGCAGCAATAAATGCTTCTCTAAAATCATTGCTAATGTTCTTACACCTGAATGCTTTTGGTTTTTTAAACCTGTGTTCGGGACCCCAATGGGGGTTGCGAGATAATTTCAGGGTGTCGCCAGATAATTGAAAAAAATATGTAGCCTTCATTAATCAAATAAATTTGGGATTTGTATCATGGCTGTCAAAATGAAACCATTGATTCAGATATAAATCTGTGAAATTAGCACTTTCATTAATGCATAAATAACAAAGTTATTACTCATGAATTTGGTATTATCTCAGTGAGAAAAGCTGATTTTGGGCATGTTGTTGCCTTGTCTCAGCAGTGAACAGAATCTACCAAAAACTACTTTATCCTCCTTATTTATGGAGATTCTGAGCCCTACATTTAGAGGAGGGCTGCAAGATGACCCATTTGGCTAAGTTTTTGTTTAATGAATAATGTTATATGTTATGTGTTGTTGTTCAGAGATAGTACAGACCTAATTTTAGGAGTTTTTTTTTAATTGATATGTAACGTGATATGTAAAATATATAAAAATAAAATTCTGCATAACAGAAAAGAAATGTTTACATAAATAGTAATAATCCATCTATACGTATATAACTGCATGATTAAACAGTCCTTGGTAGTTTTTTTGTTAATCTGTTTGCATAGATTCAATCCAAATATAAATAATACTTTTCTTTTGTCTCTTTTTCTGTGTGCTGTTGAAGAATGATCACCTCACTACTACCCAGTGGCAGTTAGATAAATGGCTGAAGAAATCTCGGAAAAAATCCGCCTGTGCTGAACAAGATCCCTCCCAGAACATTCAAGGGCGCCATCTCTCTCCTCATATCCAGAGAGCCCCATCGCCAGCCAGATCATGGGACATCAATCAAGAGTACAGCCCTAGCCAAAGCCCTATTCCCAGTCCACAGTTTAATTACAGCAACAACAACAGTCCCTTACCTAGCCCTGGTTACAGCTTCTGCCCTAGCCCCAGCCCATTCCCCAGCACCTGTCCAAGCCCCACCCCTAGTCCAAGGCACAGCCCAATCCCTAGCCCAGTTCCAAGTGTTTGCCCAAGTCCGTGTGGAACCGCAAGACCTAGCCGTAGCCCTAGCCCTATACCTCGAGATCCTCCAAGAAGCCCAAGTCCCAGTTTACCTGTTCATTCCAGGGTTTGTCACTATCCTGAGGATCAGGATCAGAGCCAAGCACATCCTAGTCTAACATCTAACCCCCACAGGACAAAAATTAGGCCATGGATTGCTCCGTTGCCTACCACCAATACAAAGAGCAAGCTCACAGATAGCATTCATCATCAGCGGTCTCATTATCACAGGTCCAAGCCTCACCCTACACAGGACAAAGACCAAAGCCAAAGCAAGTCAAAAGCATCTACAGTTTTAACTTCTAATCAGAGTCACAACCACAAATCTAGACACCAGACTACTTCTTATCCAAGCTCCAAACCTGCTTCTGAAGCTTCCAAAGTTAAAAACACATCACATTTTGAGCAAATTAAAGGAAGCAGATCCAGCCAGAAACCGTGGCCTCTAAGTCATGAGAGTTCACGACATAGCTCTGCAAGAACAAAGAACTCAGTTTCCACTAGTTGTGAAACTAACACCAGTCGTAGTTCTCATTCCCAAACTACCGTGAAAGCTGTTAGTAATTCTGCTACTGGGTCGGGCTTTAAGCCCAGTCCTCGCCTGAAACACAGGTCCAAGTCGTGGGAGGCGTCAACCCCAAACCCTGTGCATGTCAATCACCCAAAAATCTCACACAGAAAGCTCCAAGCTAAGTCACAGGAAGAGGAACAGAGAGGAGATCATCTCACACAAGCAGAGGGGAGAAAACACGAGCGAAAGGAGGACAGATCCCGTAAAAAACAACAAGGGAAGCAGGAGAGAAAGGAAGAAAGGAGGCTGGCGGAGGAGCAGCTACTGAGACGTCCCTGGATCCAAAGTTCAGCAGAAGAAGAGGAGGAAGAGGAAGAGGAAGCAACGGTGCAGAGGAGAAGAGAGGAAACAGCGAGAGCGGAAAACAGGAGGAAGCGGGAGCAGGCGCATGAATGGCAAAAATCTCAGGCCAAACAGAGAGTTCGGGACGACTCACACTGTCAGCGGAGGCCAAAAACAGGAGGGAGAAGTGAGGACAGAGAGTTACAGCCAGACCCATCACCCACTCTGTCCTCACGCTCTCCAACTCCTCGTAGATCGTCCACATCCTCCTCATCATCATCATCCTCATCGTCCTCCTCTTCAAACTCTGACTCTGAATCGGAATATCCGCCTCCAGTCACCAAAGTTTCAGCTGACTCCACCTCTAACAAGAAACTCACCAAAAAAGCGCAGCAGGACCCAGTTAGACCTGATAGTGTCAGGCCAAAGGTGGTGCCCCCCAGACGATCCAGCTCAGGTAATCCTGGTGAGGGGCAGAAACTCTACACCTTGGTCCCATTTGGACGAAGTGACAAGACACCCCCGACCTCCCAACGGGGGCTGAGAAATCTGGTAGTGCAAATAGACCTCTGCCTTCTCAAGAGGGTCCCGGACAGCACTACAAATTCCCCTGCGAAGAAACCCTCCTCTTCCTCATCATCAACTAAAGACAAGCCGAGAGAGGCTATGAAACAAATGTGTGTGTTCGAAACTCCAGCAAAAGACAACAAAAGGAAACGAAAGGTAGACAACAAGCATTCCTCCTGTGTTGCTTTGTGCAGCTATAAACGTTTACAGCCATAAATATGAAGCTTATTTAAACTTCTTTTCAAACTATGTGTATGTTTCTGTGTGAGCAGCTGGAGAATGGTGTATCACACAGAGACAGCAAGAGGAGTCTTTCATATACTAATGACCTTTCAGTGAACACTGAATCCTCCTCACTCACAGCAGAGAACTTTGTTACTGAGACTACGCACAATGGGTAAGAAATACAACCCTTTTTTTCTCATAAATGGATTTGAATTTATGCTACATGCACAAACCGGTGTTCACATTTTCTTCCCTATGATATAGGTTTATATCAGTGCAATGTGTGTATGTTACAGGCACTTGGAAGAATACTTGGACAACAACAGGCCAGCATCTCCCCTGTCTCCCTTGTCTCCTCTGCCCCAAAGCCCTGAGTCCAACAAGCCTACCTCCAAAACAAAGACTGCAGAGCAGCATCACTTAAACACCCAGAAGAGCAGAGAGAAGAACAGAGACCCTGCTGTAAAGGTAACACTAACTTTTACTTGTTTAGGTGACTTTACTGTTATGCAGCATTTTTATTTAATTTCCCTGTCCCTGCACGCAGCAGCCCAAGATGGAGGTGGAGTGTGTGAAAGTGTCACGACAGCCCCAACCACAGTCTGAGTCCTCCTGGGGCCCTTCTAGTCACAGAGGGACTGTGACAAACCAAGAAGGGTGAGTCCACACACAGTGCATCGCCGCACAGCCAGAGCTGCCTCTTTCTCGCATATAAAGAGAGCAGGGTATTTATTTTAATGTACTCTTGAAAATTTTAAACTCTTTGCATTTCATTTGTGTTTATATCTTTTTAGTCCTCACCATGCTGAGTACTACTTACATGAAGCTAAACGGATGAAACACCGCGCTGATGCAATGGTGGGTTTTTAATATATGAAGGAATATACATTTTTGACAGTAATGTCATCCAAACACTGATGCAGTAAATAAATATTGATATTTTGTCAATGAAACCCTTATAGTAAGATACGGTTTATGGTGGCTGTTTCAATTTAGGTTGACAGTTGCCAGTAAAAGAAAAATACAGGAAGGACAGGAAGCTAATTGATCACTAGAGTGTGGAGATGTAATCTCTATGGAGCAGTTGTAATGCATAATAACACTGAAACAGCACAAATGCAATCTTACTGTACTGGCAGAATTTTGTGATATCATTTGTGATATCTTTTATAGGATTAAATTGTATGTCCAGCCCTGAAACTGAATATTGTGATGAATGGTATCAAATGCAGCACTGAGGTCCAACAGGACAAATATAGTGTATTGTGTAGAATCGCAAAAGTAAACAGAGCAATGTCATGATGAGGAATAATCCTACTTTTGTCCTGGACAAGTCTTTCTATTCAATGTTTGGAAGATGAATATATGTGTGTATTTACCTTATTCAATAAATGTATAATTACATTAAGAGAATTAATCTAATCTTCCATTTTCAGCTCCTCTTTTTGCATGTTTAATGGGTTTTTTTTCCCTAGGTGGACAAGCTGGGAAAGGCTGTGAATTACGTTGACGCTGCTCTGTCCTTCATGGAATGTGGGAAAGCGATGGAGGAAGGGCCTCTCGAAGCAAAGTCTCCTTATACAATGTATTCTGAGACAGTGGAGCTGATTAGGTGGATTACATTGACTAATGATGCAAAAACACTTGTAATTATTGCCAGAATGCACAGACAAACACAAGCTGCAGGTTTACTAATAGTCCTGTGTTTTAAAGGTACGCAATGAGGCTAAAGAGCCACTCTGGCCCTGGGGCGAGACAAGAAGACAAACAGCTGGCGGTTCTGTGGTGCGTATGCCATCACCTCTGTTTATGCCGCATCTATCATCCCGACGAAGGACTTACATTTTGGGGATGATTTGTGGTCTGTCTGACTTGTGTTTGTGTGTCCACAGTTTCCGATGCCTTGCCCTCCTTTACTGGCAGATGTTTCGTTTAAAAAAGGACCATGCACTGAGATACTCTAAAGTGCTGCTCGATTATTTTAAGGTAGATCAAAAGAGACAACTCAGTGTGAGGCAGAACATTTACAGTTCTGTGAAAAAGTTTTGCACCACCCTTCATTTCTTCCATTTTGCTTCCACAGAGCCAAACTTTCTTGTCATCTTTTAAATTGTGTTGAAGCAAAATGCCAAAGATAACACAGTTTGACAGATATAAAATAGTATTTGTGTACCAACAAATGATTTCCACAGATATTAACTAAAATGTTACACCTCATAATAGACATCTCAGCATGATGAACAGAAACTTTATTAAAGCACTGAGTGATCATCTTGACAGAGTGGAACAAAAGGGAGCCGACACCCAAAGAATAGCTTTTAAATGTCCGTCACGAAGTTTGGACAACTATTTCTGAAGACTACTTGAAAACATTACAAGAAAACTTAATGATAAATAAAGGTGCTCATACCAGATAATGACTTTTAAGTTCATTAGTACTGTACATACTGTTTTTGTTTTATATGCTGTATTCCTTAATATGTTTCAAACATGGTTCAATAAATAGCTGCACCTGCTTCCAGTTTTCCTGGCAATATATAAAGGAAACAGTTCAAGAATTTTGCACTGTACCATAAGTGTCTGTGACTAAATCGGCTTTATCTTGTTGTTAATACAGAGTTCTCCCAAAGTGCCTACAGGACCCTCCTCCTGGAATGACTGTGGAAAGTAAGTAATCCACAACCGTATCAAAGTCTCTTTATTTAATATATCTAGCTTCATTCCAGCCAGTGAAACATAACTGGTCTCCATCACACTGTTGTGCACTCTAATTATGCCCAGGGATATTGGTGGATCTCCGTCTTCACTTTCTCCAAATGCAAAACACCATGGTCGGAGTTCACATGGAGGGAATAGCTCTCCGTCTCTAATAAGCATTCCCCAACGTATCCACCAGATGGCAGCAAATCACCTGAACATTACCAACAGTGTCCTATACAGCTACGAGTACTGGGAGGTGGCAGACAACCTTGCAAAGGAGAATAAAGGTAAAAAAAAAAGAAAAAAAAGCATTTGTCAACGTACTTAAACTAAAATTTGCTGCATTAGTCACTGTTTTCAGGTTTAAGAGTTTCTGTGCAATGCTTTCATTACAGAGTTCTTCAACTACTTGAATACTTTGTCTGGGCCATTGACTCTTCACAGTAGCATTCCTCACGCTGTCCAGTACACCAGACAGGCTCTTCAGTGGATACGCATTAGTGCCAAACTTAACTAACATGAAGAGGATTCACTTTAACCTCACCACTGTGTCTCAAGCCCTCTTTTACTGCAGAGGAGACAAAACTCTGGATCTCTTTGCAGCTAACAGGACAGCACTAATTGTTGTGGTATGTGAAATAAATGTGCATTAAATCACATAGAGCCACATGTTGGGGTGAGAATAACTCTATACTGTGTGCAAAGTCTTCGAAAAGAGCAAAAATCACATTGCCTGAATCAACTTTCTTCCTCATTGTTGGATCAATTACAGGGCTTGAATGTGTGATGGACAATTGAGGTCTCTGATTATTTGCCAAATATACCCTGGACCTCAAAGAACAAATAATATATGTTAAAATGCATATGTAAAACCTTTCCCATTTTTTGGAATTTATGATAATCTTGCAAAATTTTTTGTCAGGGGCCAAAACCAGAAACTAGTCAATCATAGCAGGAAACTTCTCTCAATGATCCAACATGGGTTGAGTCAAATTGACTGGACTGGGTTTATCTTCCTAAAGACATTTAGTTCTCATCTAGAAAAGCTTAATTTCTGACGGAGATAGAGAGAGATTTCACTTAAGTAGCCTGTGAAACCACCTTTGTTTTAGAGTCTATAATCGTAGTTGAGAGTCAAAGTTCACTTGAGGTATCATTATAGAAAGATGGCAAAGTAGACAAAGCAGAGAAACTTTCACATAACAGGGTAACCGAACACTTAACATCCCCTCTCCCCTACCTACAATAGCATCCTCTCAGTTATGTAAAGTAGATTGACAACGGCTATTTTTTCTTAGCCTAAAGTAAAACTATGCACAATGGTCTCTCCAAGGAGACCTCATATGGGTCACAATGCTCAGTGGCAGTTACAGACTAAAACATCAGCGGTTTCACAGGCTACTCACGTAAAATCTCCTTCTATCTGCATCAGACCTGAAAAAATGTTCTGGATTCTATTCTATTCTATTCTATTCTACAGTCAGTTAGCAGATGCTTTTGTCCAAAGCGACTTACAACTGGATGAGAGCCAAATGTCTTCAAGAGATTAAACCCTGTCTAGCTCATTTGACTCCTATGTTGGATACCATGACCTGGATGAATGAGTACCTTCACAGACTTCTCTTAATGACTTTGAAAGTATCTAATATTTTCACTTTTATGTTTTTTATTGTGCAATATTGGATGGAAAACCTGTTTTTAGGATGGGAAAAACGACAAATAAAAAAGAAAATCTGAGATGTACTTTGTCTTCGTGTCAAGTGTCATTACAGGTGAAATTAGAAAAAATATTCTTAGTATAAGCAACAAAATGCCATAGTCAGCAGATCCTTATAAGATAATAATTTATTAGTCCTACATGGGGCAAAAAATTACTGTTTGTGACTATTTCATTACATTATTTATACTGATGCATCAGAATACCATCACCCCTCCAGTCTCTAACCTTTCACTCATACCCACATTCACCCATATCTCTCCCCATCCCACCATACCCCATGGGGGATAACCCCGGCCGCCAAGAGAGCAAGCCCTAAACCGGGCCCCCACCGCCACCTGCCCCAATCCCCACCACACCTCACCCTGATGTAACAGACCCGGTCAAAGGGCATTACTTAGATTTGCTCAGTTACTCTCCACCATAAATACTGTGAAATGTGTTTATGCACTACATGGCACAGGGTGGGCTCACTGCATGTGTTGCTGCTTTGCATAAAGAAATTTTCCCTCAATTCTCAATTCTAGTTTTAGGTCACGTACCAAGGAAACTTACAAATGAGTGAGTGTAGGTCCTCTGACTTACATACAGTAAGATTCTCTTTGATTCTTAGCACAATTTCAGGTAATTATTTAAAGAAAAGACTGTCCTACATTCATTCACAAATCAATGTGTCTGGGTTTATGATGAACATCTCACTGAATTGTCTGGTTTAACTGTCGTTATTTATTCATTCATTCAGTATATTGATTTAAGCTTTTTCCAGAAATCTTTTATGTGCTGAAGCATTACAAGGGCAAAGTTGTTGTTTTTTACAACTAACAGACACGCACAAACTTGTTTTTATCACGTCAGAGGACAATGCATTGACTTATTGGATTTTTTTATTTCCTATAAACTAAACCTAAATATATCTACTAGATAACTTTCTCAGCCATTTTTCTATAACCAAATTTACTGTATGCAGAGTTGCTCTTTGAATGATCAGAAAGCTGTACTATCAACAGGTTTGTGCATCCCAACATGAATAATACATGTACATACCGCTGGGATGATGACTGTAGAGCCAGACTGATAAAGTGTTTGAGATTAACCTCTTCCACATTGCACTGTCATAGATGTCATGCGTGAAGCTTTATGCATGAAGCTTCAGCATCCGATGTCTGGTACCATAGCAACAGCGGACAACCAATAAGATTACTTTTTGGGACAGGGTCAACAGTATCCTAGATTTTTTTTATTTATAATTCCCTGTAATATGACTTACCGTACTCTTCGATGAATGTGGTTGTCATGTAGCCGATTTAAGAAGATTTAGTTTTTTCCCTGTCTTAATTATTGACAGAAAACCAACAAATCACGTGCCCAAACCAGATCAGGCTCCGAGTAGGATTATTTAATGACTGTCAATTATGCTTCTGACTGTTGTGGGAAATCCGCAGCAGCCGGGACATAATGTGCCATTTCCTTTTTTCTTTTGACACCAGCCTATAGGGTTGTTGTTGTCACGGTGAAGCTGCTGCTGGCTCGTTCAAGCTGCACGTGCCTATGCGTCACAGCGGTTTGGTTGCGTTCGCGACGAACCGGTGCCGTCTGAGGACAACGGAGCACAAAGCCAGACAGTTCACACACAGGGGGGTATTTAAACAAAAATGTAAATAAATAAACCATACAGCGTTCACTGTCTGACAAAACCACTATAACGAAAAACTGTCGCGCTGTAAGGTGAACAGTAGGCTCTCTGATAGCCAACTGTGAGTTAGGCAAAAACAACCCTATAGCCGACCGCACATTCGCTTGTAGGCGTCTTGTTACGAGTGGATATAATGTCCTTAAGTGTGTGGGTTAAAACTGTTAAGAGCTTCCGTGACCTGTTGTAGTAAATTCAGGTGGCATGTACTCTTTTGTCCGCGTAGTGGCGGTATTACAACAAAATTTGAAGCTGAAAACAAGAAGCCGGGATTGTACGAATCAAGTTAGCTATGAAAACCTACAGGAAAACCGGAAGTTGTGTGCATCTCGTTCTAAAGAAAATAAAAGCCACAACCCATTGACTCCTGCCCTC
Organism: Atherinosoma microstoma; assembly: GCA_037177055.1. Classification (NCBI taxonomy): domain Eukaryota; kingdom Metazoa; phylum Chordata; class Actinopteri; order Atheriniformes; family Atherinidae; genus Atherinosoma; species Atherinosoma microstoma. Next base: position 11,218,470 of record JBBBVU010000013.1, read on the forward strand.
TGTTATGGACAATTTGTTTGCCTACACCTCATTTCTTACTCCTTTGAGAAGCTGTGTCAGACCTTATTGTCTTCTAAGAGGACATCCTGGGCTTTCCAGTGATATCTAATGTGTTTGGCTGTGACACTTGCAAATCATCGTTCAAATGGCTACAAAAGGAGCAAGCACCTTTGATGATAAGAGAAAGGGAAAAAATATATATATGTTGTTTATTACATCAGAAAATGTATATATTTTATCATTAATAAAGATGTTAAGAAAGCTTTCATACTTTTTGTCTCTTAAAAGAGTAGTTATTTTATTGTAGTGGACATTAAGACCATCTTATCAAACTTAATGGTGCCACACTGAAAAAGCAGACTGGGCTTTAAAAAAGGGTATTCAGTATGAGACCAGTGGGAGAGATTCAGATTTTGGCTGGTCAGACGATGAGATGGACAACTTTGAACCAAGAAGATGAGTTACAGGCACGGTTGTGTGGTGGTTAGCATCATTTGCCTTACAGTGAGAAGCTTCTTGGTTTGAACCTCATCCGGGGGGATTTGCATGTTCTCCTTGTGCATGTGTAGGTTCTATCTGGGTTCTCTGGCTTCCTCTAACAGTCCAGTGTTTCCATTTAATGGTTTCCATGACAGTCTGGACCATGCATGTTTTATTTTGAAACATCTTCCCGGAAGTCTTAAAATTTGCTTCGCGAGCTTTCACATTCACTGAGAGAAAAGAGAAGGCAAATGGATCAGGCGGTTGAAATGGAGAGCGAAAGGACTGGGAGGGTGAGCAAAAATGTTCAAGAGACATGGCGTGGCAGCATGACACAATAAAGGAATCTGAGCGCACTAGAAGGACCTCTCTGGATAACAAAGCCAAAGCCGTGGAGTCGAGCAAACTGTGTGGAGGATTTTCATTTTTGCTTTGCTTAGTCTTACCTCGTTTAACCTGATCAGTGCGCACACAACGTTGCTGCTGAGCGGTATCTGCAGAGAGAGAAGTCTCTGACCAACAAGCTCGTCTGACAGCATAAAAGGTAAAAACTAGGGACTTTTCCTGGAAAGCAGTCACTCAGGACTGCTTGTTCACCACCAGTATTTACACTGCGCTGAACTTACACATTCTTACACCCTGTTCATTGTTTGCTAGCTCATTTAACCAGCATTGTCAGCATTGTTAGCAAGTGCAGGCAAAACACTTACAGTGGTGAGTATTGAACTAACATAATGTACTCGTACAGTTGCGCGGCGACATGCATGTATATGCATTGATTAGAGTAGCTAGGCTAATGTTAGCAGTTGACCTAGCAGCTAGCTACTTGACAGAAGTGCCACATGGGGCTGTGTTGTTGTGACCTACCTGTCAGGGAAAGAGTATGCCCGGGCATGTCCCTGGGCACAACTCCCCCACAACAAACTCCTTTCACGTATAAGGTATATTTGCCCTGAATTAATGTTAATCTATACAGGCATATTTTAAAACTCATGTTAGTTTACACTGTTTGTATCATCTGGCTTGCACACAAGAAAGTTTTGTAAACAAGCTAAAAGGAATCACTCAAGGGTTGATACCTCCCCAAAATGCCTTAATGTAGAGTCAGATACCTTGTCAGTAAGTTAGTGATTATAATGCATGTCTCAAATTTATCTGATGAATAAATACAGATTAATTAATTACTGATGAAATAGTTTCAGACTTGTTTGACTGCATTCTAGCTCAATGTCATCTTAACTTTTGGTGATGTAAATACTAATCTATGATGTTCTCAAAAGCAAAATCAAGTTAAAAAATATTTTTAACCAAATTTTATTTTCTTTTGAGGCCATAAACAACACGTGTTGCTGTTCCTTTCAGCAACAAGTCCATATCCAGTGCTTCTATACTGTGGGAAACTGTCTATGTTGGCGGTATGTCTGAGGTTCATCACAAAACTTAAAAACTTTCATACACCACTGCACCTTGTAGCCTTGGGTGATGAAATTATTCTTAGTTTGCTCCCAACTTATTTAAAAAGTACAGGAAATGATTGTCTTTATCACAAAGAAGCACACATTATCTTTCTCCAATGTCTATATTAAATTGGGGGGGGGGACAAAAAAACATAAAGGGACATCTAAACAAACAAACAAACAAAAATCCAGCTGAATCTTAAGGAATGGGTTACAATGAAAAAATGTGAGCAAAATTAAAACATCTTACAAGTCTATATGTCGAGTGATAATCCAGGGATTTACCAATCTGTGGTGATTAAATATTACGAGTTTTTGATGTCTTTAAGCTTTTGTTTTATATTTCCTGGTGAAATAAAGGTTAAGACATAAATGTGTCAGCTTTGAGGAATGTTTCCTCCTATGCTTTCAGGTAGCTCAGTATGAGTCGAGATGGGTGGATGAAGAAGAGAGCCAATGCCAGTGATGACAATGGTTGGGCTGAAAGGGTGAGTATCACTCATATCATCTTAACAGCTACAAGTGCCCCCCCTTCAAAACACATAACCTTCCAGCAGCAAGAGAGCATGGGATGCAGTGGTTTATGCATACTGTGCCTTGTGGAAAAGTTCTCCTCTCTCTCTTTCTTGCACATTTCCTTCCAACAGCTCAGAGCTGGAAGAATCTGTCATTACCTGTATGATGAGGCATAGCTAGACTGCTGAAAAAACTTTACCCGAACTATGTGTGCAAAATTCCAGTATAGTACAGCACATCCAGTAATAGTAGTAGTCTGAACTCTTATTCAGAGTAGACAGTGAGAAGACGAGAAGTGGACAGTAGTATTTATAATCAAATCTGGCACAAGGCTACCTAAATGGCAAAACCACTTTAAATTAAAAATGTTAAAATAACAACAACTCAGGTCTGAGCATGTTTTGAATAAATGTATTATTTGAAATATAGGTGTTGCTGACGTTTTTATTTAAAATAAGTCAGTAACAACTTTTAAATAAAATGGAAATATGGGTATATGGGTATTTTCTCTATTTTCATAGCTGGAAAAAAAATCAATCGTAAGCATTTTTATTATTTATCTTGGGGGGAAAAATCCTTATAATTACTGTTAAATGGCTTAAATGAGAAATATTTTGCCTTCATTGAGTATTGGATTAGGTAAAACACAAAAAAGTGTTGTTGTTTTTTCCCTACCTGTTTTTTAGCTATTATTTAGACTTTTTTTTTTTATCTCTGCGTTTCTTCTCATGCAGGGCGGCTACATGGCTGCCAAGACCTTTAAACTGGACGAGCAGTTTAAACTTGACGCCCCAAGAGAAAAGCACAAGGACGGAACCTCTTCCAGTATCTTCAGTGGAGTGGCTATTTATGTCAATGGGTATACAGGTAAAGCTGTTCACACAGACTATATTCATGTGGTTTGTTTTCCTTCGTTCTTTAACTATTTTCCCAGTGAGTCCTGTCAAGCAAAAAGTCTCAGAGGATTACCTGGGAGAAAGGGATGGGGGCAAGACACACAAACCAACAAAAACATAAATGTTCTGCTTGCTGTTTCAGCACTTTGATTTTATTTTTTTTTCACATCTGTTTGACAAACACATTAAATCTTACATGCATGCTAAAAAAGTTTAACAGAACTTTTTCTGCTTAAAGTGACACTACATAACTTTGATTCTGATTCGTTTTGATGTCACACTGACATTCATTACGCACATTCCTCGAGTCCTGGTTACCCCTCCAGCGTCCCGGGACTGAGAAACCTCTCTTCTCGACTTTGTTTTAGCTCGGGGCATGGTGTGACCGCTGCATTTCGTGTCATGGCACAAAATCCCACCCTTGCAAATGAGCATCAATACACTGGCCATTTTTTAATGCACACAATGGCTGATTGAGAAGAATAAGAAGACATTATCGGAGATAGTGAAAAAAACGAACACAGAAAGTGACAGAGCAAGAGTCAACATTGGAGTGACTGATACTGGCTGGAGAGAGCTCAGAGAGGAGACAGGAAGCAAGATGAATGCAAATTAGTTTTCGTTAGGGGATCCAGAAGTGTAAGGATCTGCCAAAGTTCAGTAGTGCAGCTTTAAATTGTCAAAGATCAGTTTTATATGTGTGTGTGTGTGTGTGTGTGTGTGTCTGGTGTGTGTGTGTGTGTGTGTGTCTGGTGTGTGTGTGTTTGTGTGTGTGTGTGTGGTGTGTGTGTGTGTGTGTGTGTGTGTGTGTGTG
>JBBBVU010000013.1:11222732-11239837 GCA_037177055.1 Atherinosoma microstoma
AGGGCATCTGTAAAGTGTCAAAGATCAGTTCTATGTGTGTGTGTGTGTGTGTGTATATATCTATATATATATATATATATATATATATATATATATATATATATATGATGGGCACAAACCAATTGCATTGCTTATAAAACAAATTGCTTTCTCATTTAGTAGTTGCTACTTAAAAAAATTTTTTAATTTTTTTTTTATATTACTGATTGTTTTGCCTCAAGCAGCTGAACTAAATCAGCAACTGGCAGTGTATACAGCCAGTACAGTTGGATGCATTGCACCAATGCCATCCCAGCCATTTCTGCACTTCATAGATTTTTTTCTCTTTTTTTCCACTTTTCATTGATTACCCACTGTGTTATCCTGCTGTGTTTTAAAGGGTACAAGATAAACAGTAGGCAAAAAAGACCAGATTTCTTTCCCTTTGTTTTTAAGCAATGGAGGACACTCAAGCTGATTTGCTTTCATTTGTATATATTCATTCAAAAAGAATCAGGTGGTCTGCCTCCTCAAAGACTAATATTTTCATGTATGCAATTTTCAACAAAGAATTAATTGAAATTTTTCTGACAGTCATGCAAGTTAAACTGTTTACATATGATTCCAAGTTAGTTGACCTTGAGCCTTTTTATGTTTCATTTTTATTTGCCACCTTTGTGTTGCTTGCTCTCACAAAACAATTCTGTTTGTTTGTAGCTCACCATCAACTGATTTCATGTAATAAAGAAATGAAATGAATATTTTGAGTATAAATTTACTGTTAGGATCTATGCAATTTATCATGATATTGTGTTGGAAGATTTAAAATATACCTAAAATGATAAAAAAAATTGAGAAGTGATTTAAAGTAGCATTATGTATCTTTCCGAACTTAAAGATATGCCTGTCTCACTTGTTTTTTTTGATGGTGCACTGGAGGTCATTATGTGCGTTCCTAGAGCCTTTGTTGCCCAGCAGCAACGCTGAGAAAATGCACTTTACAACATTTTTTTGGTTTTTTTGGGATGCTGCATCACTTTACAGCAGTTTTTCCCTTTAGGGCACCACATCACACCATGGTTGATTCAGCAAAGAAACCCAAGAGGAATAGAAAGAGAGAAAGCGGTAGCGCAAGAGATAAGATAAGAGTCTACATCAGACTGACTTTGACTGTCTGGAGAGAGCTCAGAGAAGAGACAGGACGCAAGATGGATGCTGAATTAGCTGTCGTTTGGGGGGCACCTCAGTGCCGAAGTACGTTAGTGCGGCTTTAATGCAACTTAAACAATAGGAGTAAGAAATAGAAAAGACATGAAGGTACAGTTGCTTGAGTGTGCAGACTTAGGAGGGGCTGAGCGATTTTAAAAAGTTGCTGCTTCTCAATGGAGTTATTGCACATGAACACAGGAAGCTGTTGCAGGTTACCTAAACTGCTCTCTTTGCTGCTGGTGTTGCTTGCATTTCAAAGCTGATGTAATTCTCATCTTTCACGTATTGCTTTTTGTATTTTGTTTTCAGATCCAAGTGCCGATGAACTCCGCAGACTGATGATGCTTCATGGTGGTCAGTTCCATGTTTACTACTCGCGCTCCAAAACCTCTCACATCATTGCCAATAACTTACCCAATAGCAAAATTCAAGAGCTCAGAGGGGAAAAGGTCATCAGGCCAGAGTGGATCACTGACAGGTGTGTTTAGTGAGAAATGAGAATTTCTGTATTTGATAGAATTTTATACAATATGAGCTAAAATCTTTTTGTTGTCATTGGTTTAATGTAGCATCAAAGCTGGGCGTCTCCTGCCTTACCTACAGTACCAGCTGTACACTAAACAGAAGAGCACACTCTTTGCTGGTATGACTCTGCGCCAGACCTCAGAGATTGCAGGACCAAGCCACAGCCTCCTTCAGCCAGATGTCCATCAAAAGCTTCATCTGCTGCAGCGCAACACTGAGTTCTCTGTTCCCCACAATGGTCAGTCCTCCATCCCTAACCCCACCCGCAGGAGTGCTCACCCTCAGTCCACCCAGCACAGCACTGAAGCTCGCTTGGTTAAACCAAAGCCAGCTCATTCCGCATCCAGTCAACGCTTTACAGATTCCAGGCACAGGAGCCCATCACACACCCACCCACTGTCAGACCCATGCCACACAAAGCACCCACACAAGTCTCTGCAGTCTCCTCACCAACAGGAAGAAGAGTTAAAAATGTGAGTACCCTGAGTAAATAATAAGGTAGAGAATTTAGTAGATTTCCCCTTTTTCCAACTTAAAAAAAAGCTACTGGAATATTTCTTATATAACAATTTTTAAACTCAGATTTCTTCCTTAATTTCATTTTGCCACAGAAACGGATTACTGCGGACCTCATTGGATATCATGAGCCACGCGAAAAGAAATGAAATGCAAGAGTGTGAAGAAAATGCTTGTCATGCTGGGGCTGTAAAGATGGTAAAGGAAGCTGCATTGACCAATGGACACGCTCACTTTGTTAATGGTGCCTTAAAGCCAGAGGACCTTTCTCCTTTTACAGATCAGTCCTCTACTGACATGGACATGCCCAATTGTAGAGTCAAGAGTTCACCAGATAAACCTCAAAGTCCTTCGGTACAATCCCAGACCAAGCCTGACCCCTATGAGTTCCCCCTCAGCCCAGCAAAGCAATCAGACCCATCTCCTGTTCTTTTTGAGCAATCCAGCTCACAAAGAGCCAACGGTCAGACACCTCAACCTCCACCACCCGCCCATCACGAGGCTACAAAAGCCATCGAAGCCCAAATTCTCCCTAAACATCTCCATCAACCTCCTAAGGTTAATTCGATTCCTGAGCAGACTCCTCTTTCCCATGCATCTTGTTCTCCTTCACAACCTTCAGTTCGACTGAATGGAAGTTACAACAACACCTTTTCATCTGGCCCTGCATCCCTGAGCACAACCAGTCTAACAGCCAAACCTGTTCCTCCCACCAATGAGTCATCATCTAAGTCTTCAGTGCAGCTGCTGGAGCAGACCGGCAGTCTGATCTCTGAGTTCTACTCTCACTCGCGTTTGCACCAGATCTCCACATGGAGGATCGGTTTTTCTGAGTATGTCAATGAACTGCATTGCAAACAGAAAGCAGTTGGGGGCACCTCCTACCCTGGGAAAGATCGATTGAAGAAATCTGTGGCTCAGCGATGGGCAGACTATCAAGGTGGGAAAGGATGGGTCTTTTGCTTTTTCTTTATACATTTCTGGGCTTTGGGTTTAAAAAAAACAAATCTTCTTTAGCTTTCTCACTTCAGATTCACTCAGGGGTCTTTGTTGCTGCTTCTTTCTCTAAATATGCTCTTTTGCTCCATCCCCAAATGACCCACAAAAAGTAAATATGACCAAAATTTGATTACTGGATTATTTTTTATTTTTTTATTTTTTTTTGGGGGGGGGGGGCATATGCCACAATTGATGCTTTGTTAATGTTTTGTGATATTGAGACAATTGTCCATTGATGATTTGACATGCCTTTGTCTGTGTCAGGTACATCAGCATCAGTCAGTGTTAAGTCTTGTATCCTTCATGTGGACATGGACTGTTTTTTTGTGTCTGTGGGGATCCGACATCGACCAGACCTTAAAGGCAAGGTGTTTTTTTTTTGTTTTTTTGTTTTTTTTTATCTGTTTAGATGTATCCTGTCTGTAAAAACATGTAACACAGGGTATTGCAAAGGTTAAAAACTCAATCACTGCTCCTGGCTGAATTGGCCTTTTTGTTTGTTTTTTTTGTTTTTATTTTATTTTTATTTTTTTACTGCAGGGAAGCCCGTAGCTGTTACCAGTAACCGTGGACAGGGCAGAGTGCCCGTGAGACCTGGGGCTAACCTTCAGGTGGAGATGCAGTACTACCAGAGGAAATATACTCATCATCAACATGGTGAGATCGCCTTATCAACCGAATTTTGTCATGGAAACATTTACTTGCCTGCTTCCATGTATGCCTTGTTTATGTTAAACTTAATCCTAACTAAGAATAACTTCAATTATCAGAGGGTGCAGATGATGATCTACATATAACTCCCTCAGAAGAGAGTCCAAACTCTCAAGCCAACGGAGTGGACCAGGATGCTGCTGCTCTTTCAATGGCAGAGATTGCATCCTGCAGTTATGAAGCCAGGTAAGATATTAAACACAGGTCATGATAGTCTTGTTCAAACACAAATCTGAACATATATTCTTTGATTCACAGGCAGGCTGGCGTGAGGAACGGGATGTTTTTTGGCAAAGCAAAACAGCTTTGCCCCTCGCTGCAGTCTGTCCCATACAATTTTGAGGCCTATAAAGAGGTGGCTCTAAACTTGTATGAGATTCTAGCCAGGTAAGAATAACACTGAGGTCTTTTGGTCTCTCACATATTGCCTTTTACTTATAAGACACCATAACTTCTCCTTTGTCTTCTTTTTGTAGTTATACCCATGACATTGAAGCTCTCAGCTGTGATGAAGCATTGATAGATGGTTCTGCTCTGCTGGCTGATATGGGCATCAGTCCAGATGATCTGGCTCAAGCCATCAGAGCAGACATTAAGGAGAAAACAGGATGCTGTGCCTCAGTAGGCATGGGTGAGTTTATGTTTGCTTTACACGATAAAATAAATGAAGGTGATGGTTATATTTTAACGACTAATTTGATCTCTTCAGGGTCCAACATTCTCTTAGCTAGATTGGCAACCCGTAAGGCCAAACCAAATGGGCAGTATGTCCTTAAGTCTGAAGAAGTGGATGATTTTATCAGGGACCTGCCAGTAACCAGCTTACCAGGTAAATACACAGTGCCACCTGCTGGTTGTACTCACCATTCTGGAGTCTTTATCTGTATAATGAATAGTTTCCATATCTTCTCCTAGGTGTTGGGCATGTTATGGGCAAAAAGCTGGCTGTTATTGGTGTGAAGTCATGCGGCGACCTCCAGCAAGTGTCTTTGTCTCAGCTGCAGAAGAAGTTTGGACCCCGTACCGGACAAACGCTGTTTCGTTTTTGTAGGGGTTTAGATGACCGACCCGTCCGCTATGAGAAGGAAAGAAAATCGGTCTCTGCTGAGATGAACTACAACATTCGCTTTACTAAGGTAAAGCAGATAAACTCTTGCTTTCTTTTTTCTAAGAAAAGGCTTCTTTTTTCTGAAATTCCCTAATGGTCTTTTCTAAGCTTCTTGTTTTATTACTCACTAGGTTGATGAGGCAGAGTGTTTCCTGACTAACTTGTCCATGGAGTTGCAAAAACGTTTACAAGAAGCAGGATTGCGGGGTCGCAGAGTTACCCTTAAGGTCATGGTTCGCAAGGTCGGCGCACCACTGGAATCGGCTAAATACGGTGGTCATGGCATATGTGATAACCTAGCCAGGTTCGAAAGATTGGCATCCCTGTATTGTATTCCTACAATGGGAAAGGACATAATTTCTCTTTGTGCTCATCTTTACCTCTCTCACTTCCTGTTAGGACTGTGATGCTTGCTCAGTCCACTGACAGTGGTCAGCTGATTGCCTCTGCAGTCATCAAGCTGTTCCATGCCATGAAGCTGCAGGTGCAAGACTTAAGAGGGATTGGCATCCAGGTCCAGCTTCTTGAAGGGAATCAGTCCGTCCCACAGGACTGTCGGGGCCCTCGAACACGCTCCATCAAAGAGATGCTCTTAGGCCAGGGATCGAGTCCCAGATCCAATAACAAAGGTTTGCTTTGTCTGTGTGCCTCCGCTTTTGTGGTTGTTGTCTAGAAATCCAATTATATCTTGGGTAATTATTACAGATGCTACAGGCACTCATCAAAAACAGAATTCCTCTAAGGTGGTCCAGTCAGCTGGCTTCTCACCACTTCCTGTGTCGCCTGCTGAGCCAGTTCCAGGACCAAGCAGAGAACATCCAGCCTGCAGAAAAACACCAAAACATTCCCGAACGCGTCTCAACTTCAGCATTGAAGTCCCCTCTCCTTCTCAGGTAAGTCATTGAAGGAGCTATCTGATTGATGACACAAAAGCTGACTAATGACGTTTCTGAATGATCTCAAAGGTGGATCGTTCTGTGTTGGAGGCCCTGCCTGCAGAGCTGAGAGAACAAGTGGAGCAATCGTGGACGAAGAGAGACGGGAGACCAAAGAACTGCCATTCACCTGGTCTGCAGCTTTCCTCTCCTAGTCCTCGTCCAGCCTCCCCCCCTAGTCTTGCACTGTACACTCCACCAGCTGGAACGTTGGTTCTGCAGATTCCAAACCAGCCAGACAGTCCAGGAATTGTACTGGAGCTACCAAACTTCTCACAGGTAAGGATGCAATGGTTTGAGATTTGATTTAGGTTATTCTTTATTTTTAATACACATAGAGATTAGAGCATTTTCTGTTTTAAGTTTCAGTTTAGTTTATATTACATCATCAGTGTCAGTTGACCAATTTTAGGTGATGTGATCAGTGTTTAGATACTCATATCCTCCTCTCTGATCGCAGGTTGATCCAGATGTATTCGCTGCCCTTCCCAAAGAGCTACAAGACGAACTGAAATCCGCCTACAGCCGTGCCACAAATGTCCAACCCCTGGCAAAAACAGGTGAGTCAACAGATGATTGTCTTTTTCTTTTACTAGCTTTTATATTATCTTTCCCCTAATTCGTGACCTCTTGGTTTATCTGCAGTGGAGCAGAGGAATCCATTGTTGCAGCTGAAACAGTCTGGGGTGGGAATTGGTATTGGTCGGGTGAAGCGGCGCTACAAGAAGAGGAATGCAGTGAGCCCTCTTAAAAAAGGAACATCACCCCTGAAGAGGCAAACGACAAACAGTCCAGCCAAAATTATAGCACCACCTAAAAAACCACAAGAGCTGATAAATGTACCAAAGGTGGTTTAACCATGACATTGAGGATCTTTTTTTTTAATTTATTTATTTTATTTTATTTCTCACTGATCTTTGGCATTTGAACTTATCTTGTCTTTCCAGACTGAAAATTGTCCCTCCACCTCAAAACTGGATGTCCCTGTGTCTGTGACCAAGTTAGTCCCTCGTCCTGTTCCGGCGTTGGCCGGAGCATGTGACTTGACAGACATTAAAACACTCTTACGGGAATGGGTCACCACAATAACGGGTACGTGTTAAGAACAGATTTATTCTGTCAGCATGAGTCATAGCCTGAGTTGTTTGTGGGGTTTTGCAAAAAATGCAACTTTAAAAAAAAAAAAAATGTCTGTCTTTTTATTAGAACCAATGGAGGAGGACATCTTGCAGGTGGTGAAATATTGCACAGATTTGATTGAGGACAAAGATCTGGAGAAGTTGGATTTGATTATAAAATATATGAAAAGGTAAGCTCTGCAGCCTCTCTGTTTACCTTCTACCCTGTCTTTTGTTTTTCTGGGGATCTGTAATTTGCTTCGTGTTGAACTTTTTCCCTGCAGGCTCATGCAGCAGTCAGTGGAGTCTGTTTGGAGTATGGCGTTTGACTTCATCTTGGATAACGTGCAGGTGATTGTGCAGCAGGCTTACGGTAGCATCCTGAAGATAACATGAAGAGGAGGATGCCGTTTTCATTGTGTGTGGTCTTTTGGCCACATTTCATTTTGCTCTTCTGAGCTCATCTACTAAAATAATCATGACATTTAAATGATTATTTAATTCTTTCTCAACTGCATCACTACTGCAACATGTGGTAGTTTTCAGAATGCCCTACAAATAATGACTGCATAAATACAAAGTGAGAAAGAGCCATGACAGTATTTGGAATTTCTTTTTTTTACAGTACATCATTTTTTGTCCTTTATTTTTAATGGACAAGCATCTCCAACTAAAGGGCATAAAATGCTCTGTGTCCACTCACAAAAACACAAATCAATGATAATCGTAGCAGCTTTTTGTAAAATCATCCTTTTTGCGAGCAGTTCTTGCTTGTTTCTTACAAATCCATTCTACCAAGCCTTGTAACATAAGTCTTTTTTCTTTTTGGAGAGTTTTCATTAACTTTCCTCAGCTGTACAAGCATTGGTACTAAGTACAATGCCTATCATAGTAAAATACAAAGCATCTCTCTGCAGTTTTACACTCTATTTACCTCATAGCACTCCTCGTGCATCAGACATGAAGACTTCAGAAATGCCGGAACAAAAAGCCGTTGATTTTTCATTGTTAATATGGAGCGCTCATATCCAGCATTTATCTGAAATATCTACAACTGCTGCATACATTGGTAGTGTTTTTTTTTTTTCTTGTTAATTCTTTTTTTTTTTTCTTAAAAAAAAAAAGTGCCCAGCCTTGTTACTATAACATGTAAATAATGTTTTTAAAGATTCTTGTCAAACATTTTAAAAGAAGATGTAAGCAGAGGAATTGCCTCTTTTATTGTTTACCAGTAGTGAATTCTTAGTAAATTGTCTTGAAATTGTAATTCTTCTCACTATTGAACTGTTTAAGTGTTCCTACATGGAAATCAGAAGCTAGCCAAAGTACTCCATCGAGGGTTAGCTGTTGATTCTCTGTAGCACTCTGATTTGGGGGAAACTAACAGCAGTCATGGCAATCAAGCAGCCTATGCATTTCATTCTTTCTTCTTTTTTTTTTCTCCCACATAGAAGTGATAAGTGTCCTCAGGACAACTTAACACCCACTGAGCATTTGCATTGGTGTAAATTCATTTTTATTTGTTTTCACTGGTTTCTTATGTCTCAACATTGAAGTAATGCTGGATTTGTATAGTAATGACTGATCTGATTTTTAAACCTGTGGCTCATCTTGTGTAACTCACACTGTGGAGACACTTGTATGGCATGTGGCTACTTTTCTACATTTCTGTATATTCAACCTTTTTTTCCTCCATGGAAGATGTTATGTATGTTAAAAGAGTTATCTGTATATGCAAACCAGATCAGTCTGTCACCTTTTAACACTTGTCGAAATGAATGTAATTTCGAATGTGCGAGTTTCCACTCATTTTCAAGATGTTGCTTGTCTTCACCTGTCACATCTCTCCTCAAAGGAACGGCCACGAGTAAAAATTGGCCGATGTTGTGTTCTCTAAACTGGCTTGTGCCTGAAGACCTGAAGCTGTGAACTTGTTTGTAAGTTTTCTAAACCTTGGTAATAAACTGAAAACTCTGTATTATTTTATTTGTTCTCGTGACTTCTTTTAAGTTGCAGCCAATATTGTACTGAGATACTTTTGGGAAAGAAAGGGGCTTTTAAAAAAAAGTTAAGGTTATTTCAATTGCCGTTTATCTTCACGAAGAAGTCAACAAGTCACATTTTAATTTATTCCAACTCCAATATTTAGAAATCTGCTTCTTTGAATGTAATCTCAATGCAAGAGGATCTCTGTTTTTTTCAAATATTTAATACCGGGTTCATTAAAAATAATGCTCCATAGTGTATGAAAGATCTGGAAGTTTGTAATTATTCCTCCAATTGTAAAGTGAATGTTCTCATTCTTTATCCACTGTATAACTAACTCGATATCTTCAGTTAACTAAAATAGAAATGGTCATATTTTTCATTTTAGAAACGTATCAACCAAGCCACAAATTTATTCTTATCAGAATCTAAATTGGATTGTGTAGAATCAAAATCTTCGTCATTTGTCCTGTAATCAATGTCCAAGATTATTAACCTTATTGGAAAAGGTAATTATTAATCAATTTAAAGTCTTATCATTTTAGATGTCTTTTTTGGTTCGACAGACAATGACACCTACCAGCATTATATCTAAGATGATGTTCCACTCCATACACAAGCAAATTATAAAGTGGTAATAAAGGCTACTGCTACTAAAAATAAGTTCATCTGCAATAATCCACTCTGTTTTGCCGGCTTTTTATTGGCTGAATTGATTGTAATTCAAAAGAGTGATTATCCTTACCAGACACAACTGCTGAGCTCGTGGTTGAGATGCCTTTGCCTTGTTCAGTTTGCCTGGTCTGTTGGGCACACAAGTAAGCCAAAATCCTTATCGCCCACCCCTTGACTCAACAAGTAGCTTTCTACCATTAATATTTAAAAAAAAGAAAAATCCTAAATGAGTAAAAACAAACAAATTATGTTATTCTTATGGGATGCCCAGAAGCAATTTCAGCAGCTCATTCTTGTCCACATTCAATACCAGTTGGTGGCGGTATAAGACCATTTTGTCGTTTACCAACCTCCTTTAACTGCAAGAAGAAGAAAATTTCAGCCGCTCTATTCTGACGTTATATCCGCAGTTTCCGACGTGTGTCGCACGAACTGGAGCGTTACAAAAGTTGTCATTCCACCAGGTAATTAACACATTTTGTTAAATATTCAGCATATTCTCACTTAAACCCGGCACGCTATTCATTTTTATTATTAGCTCGCACACTTACAAAAGGTATATTTCTATCTACAGGTCAGGATACGCTAATGTTAGCAATTAGCATAATGCAACGTTAATTCTTTTTTTGAATGAACGATTACTAATAAAAGTTGGTGCATTCAACCACAGTTATCGGCTGTTATTTATTAATTTAGTAAAGAGAGAAAATGCATATTGAATAAAAAGACATTGTACTAAGTAAAATGTAAGCTTGTTTGTAGGTAGTGCTAGCTAACAACCGTAGAAACAAGGTGTGCCGTGACGTTACCGAGTCTTTGTTAACTACCGGAGCCCTGGTTCTATTCAGACTCCGACGGTTGGCAGAAGAAAGGAAAGGAGCAGTATGACTTTACATGACAACATCGCGGATTTAGAGACTAAAATTCAGCTCTTACATTGCTATTACAAATCCAGGCTTCCTGATTCTGGCATTGATTACAGTCATGAAAACATTATATGTCTCAATATGTCACATTTCTATTGAAGTGTGTATACCTAACATTACATTACCCATTGTTGCAAACTACAAAGAACACAAAGATAAATCACCGGCGCTCGCAAAGTTTAATCAAAAGCTAAGTAACTCATTTAAAGTACCAGGAAGATGAGTTCTTACTAAAGCTTACCAACCTGGTGAAGTTATTATGGCACGGTTATGGATTGTAAATTTACTCAGTGTCTCTGGTTTGTATTGTCAAAATTTATATTTCTTCTTTTTCTTTTCAGATTCAGTCTTTCATATTGAGCAGGCAGCCATGGCCAATCAACCAATTGATATCTTGTCAAAGGTTTTGGAGCAGTCAGCTAAGCTGGTAGAGGAGCAGGTGGATGCGCATTTAAGCAAGCTGAATGAAATAGATGAAGATGATTTGGAGAGACTGAAGGAGAAGCGCTTAGAAGCCCTTAAAAAAGCTCAGAAACAGAAGCAGGTAAGTGGGATGTATACAGTAAATCTTATTGTTTGCATGTCACAAAGCAGTTTAAATAATTTTGTGTGAATATTTGCGAGTTTTAGCACCTTGATAAAGTCTGAATTAAATCAGGCGGGTCTTTTTTCTTTTAAGTTGTTTCTTACCTTACACAAGTTAATGTATTTTGTCAAATATCAGGGACTTCAGAGGAGGGAGTTATTTAACTATGTGAATTCAGAATAGGTTAATGTCAAAGTTATTTTCAGTCAGAATTTAATAGATTGTTTTATGATTCTATTCGTCTCTCTTTTCCGGTCTTATGGTTTTTTCTACTTTAAATAGAAATTTGACTTAGACCTAGTTTGTTTTAGATGCACAATGTTCTCCAAATACTTTATTCTGAGCAGGCATAGAATGGCTATACAATAACAATTGCAGCAAAATTAAAAGCTAGTTTTAAAAAACAACAACTAGCATTTAGGGGTACTTAAACCCCCAAACCTATACACGTGAACAAGAAATTTTAATATTAATAATGGGTTAAATTTGTTTAGCGCTTTTTAAAGCACTGAAAGCGTTTTACAGTTAATCCTTTATTCATTTACACCACAATCATACTTGATGGTAGTACCAACCACCACTGAACATTCACTCATATTAATAACCCAGCAATGTCAACACTGGGAGCAAGGAGGATGAAGTGTGTTGCCCAGGGACACTGGGATGAAATGGGATTTGAACCCCCTACCTTCCAGTTATTGGACGACGCACTCTGCTGTCTCTTGTTGTCTCACAAAATTCTCTGTTTTTTTGTATAGAATTAATAAGGTAAATATGGAAGACAGTTTTGTAACTGCATAATGATTTATAATCACAATGCTAACGTCGGTGTGATCTATACAGTAGAGCACCACAGGAAGTGGAAATTTTTGTGAACTGGCTGGGAAAGACAAGAGCAAAAATTCCACCTAAAGAGTGAACAGTCATTGTAGCTGAATGTAAAAAAAAAAAAGTTTTTCTACTATTGTTATTTATTTTGAGCTCTCTGCTTTAAAGGAGTGGTTGTCTAAAGGTCATGGGGAGTATCGAGAAATCCCCAGTGAGAAAGATTTTTTTGGCGAAGTGAAGGAGAGCAAAAATGTTGTCTGCCACTTCTACAGAAGTTCAACCTTCAGGTAAGTGCATGGTAAACGTAGCCATTATATCTTAAAATGTCACTAAGTCAGGTAACTGGTGTATTAATGAAAAATTTGATCCAGTCGGTGGAACATTGACTAGAGCCAATGCTGGTGTTTGTATTAAATGTTACACATTTAAAAATAAATGGCTATATCACTGTTTTCCCCCCAATTTAATCAAGTTTAATATGTCTTCTATCCCCTACATGTAGATGTAAGATCCTCGACAAACACTTGGCCATCCTGGCTAAAAAGCACGTTGAGACCAAATTCATCAAACTGAATGTAGAAAAGGCACCGTTTCTGACAGAGAGGCTGCGCATCAAAGTTATACCTACACTGGCTCTGCTTATAGATGGAAAATCTAAGGACTATGTGGTTGGTTTTGCTGATCTGGGCAACACAGATGAGTTTTCCACAGAGGTGCTTGAATGGAGACTTGGATGTGCAGATGTTATCAACTACAGGTGAGATATACATTAAACTAACTCCTTCATCTTGAAGACTCTTGTCGTGCCACAATTGGTTATGTAAAGCCATAAGAAAGTCTGTAATTCAACTTAATTTGATCATTGTTTTTATCGTCCTAGTGGAAACCTGATGGAGCCCCCAACAGTTAAGCAGAAGTCAGGAACAAAGTTCACAAAAGTGGAGAAGAAAACCATCAGAGGCCGAGGATATGACTCCGATTCAGATTCTGAAGATGACTGAAAGGTTCTAATGGCCGTCTGGTTTTGTCTCTCGGGGTTACCTAATCAAGTCTTGACGAAATCTCTTTTTAAACTTTCCTTTCTCAGCAACATTAATTTGAATAATTTAAATCTCCAGATCTGTGGATTTATCTGATCAAATTATCCTGCCTGGTTCAGCCTTATTTGATGAAGTATGTGCCATGTTAAATTTGGAATACTAAGTGATAACATACATGACTCATGGGTTTGTTTAGTCATTTATAATTGTCTTATGTTAGAAGAGATTTAGTTGTGTACGACAAGATTGAATTTATTCTGTATTTAGCATTATTTTAGCAATTATTTTTTTCTTTTTAAATGAAATTACCTTGTAGTGGTAAATTAGAAGACAGTTGAAAGACGCTTCAACTGGTTTCTAACTTTTCATTTTGTTGGCCCTTCACACTATTCGCCTCTTTTCATGTACTCCATCCAGCCCCAAGTTAAGCTAATCTTCATGCTTAAAAGTTAAGTGTTAAGTTATTTGTGTCTTGGCATTTTGGCAAACCTACATTGGTAGTGTTTTATTGGAGAAAAACTGAATGACATCACAGAGCAATAAGCAGATATATTTTCTACACAAGGTAAAGAAACAAGGCCCAAATATGTTTACTGAACCAACAGAAAAAGTGAGCAAGAACTTGTATCCAGCCAAACTAAAACTCAGGCTGTTTGTGATTTGAAAACTTGTTCATTTCCATCTGAGCTCAATAAAGAATCTCACCCATGTCTGTTGTTGGCTCGTTGTGGAAGACAATACTTTCACATGTGAACATCTATGATCATGTGATATGCTGGTCCTTCAAATTTTTTTCTCTACTTAATAGATGTATATTACAAACTTAATGGGATAACTTCAAAGCAAAAAAAGAGAACACATTCAAACTTTAACATTTTTTCGATTAAATTTGTATTCATATTTTTAACCCCATCTGTAACAGTTAAGACTGGCACCAGCCTCCATGTGACCCTGAACAGGATAATGTAGAAAATGTTTGGATAGTTATGCCAGTAACCCTGCTTCATGAGGACGACTTCTAGTCTACCGACATAACTTTCTTAGTTGTAAGACGTTTATATAACATTTTTCATACAAACCTATATATAAAAATGCCTATTTCCAAGAGCAAAAGGAACAGACAGGAAGAGAGTTTTATTTTTAGATATATTTATGAACAAATGAATTTTCAGTTTATATGACCTCAGAACTATGACTCGATAGCCTTGTGATCAACAGGTTGGAGGAGGCGACGCACAATCAGCTCTCCTTTGCTGTTGATGTATGTGTCAGCCATATCCTGCTCAGCAGGGAGCCCATAGGGAGTCTTTAGAGGCTGTATCCTGATGGAAAAAGAAAACAGATGGAAGAAATTAAATGAAAAATACTTTATTTATCCCTTTTGAGGGAAATTAAGAGAGGTTCAAATTATTTTTGTATTGTTAAACCGCTTTAATTTGCATTTGAATAATATAGGCCTGTAAAGTTAGCATTCTTAATGTGTTGTTAGTAACTTGGATGGCATCTGTACACCTAAATATTTTTGTTAAGATTTGGTTATTTCCAGATATTAATTTATAATTCATGGCAGGTTTGTTAACACCATTAGGCACCACAATCTTACCTCACAAGGTGCTTGACAAATTTCAGTTGGCTGTTGACTGCAGGTATATTTTTGTGAATTACTGGCTTATGGGCCTAAAGCAAGACATATAGAGAACAAAGTTAGTAGAGAAAAAAGAAAATATCCAAGGTTTTAGCTGTTGTACTTAAAACACCAACAGATGTATTTAATGTGATGCAACTGCTGCTAAAAATTTAAACAATTCGTTTTTTCATTACACAAGACTACATACAGTATTTATCTGTATTAACACTGCTTCTTAAGCCTACAACATACACTTAAATGCAGTTGTAAGATACCAATAATGAATGTTAGTAATATTTCATTCTAATTTGAAATTGATCGTAGATAATATGGTTCTGTTGTACTTAGAAAAAGTCCAGAATGAAAAGAACCTTTTCACTCAAACACAATTGCCAGATCTCTCAAAAATGTTGCCCGTTGACTGGAGCATTACCTTTTGAAGCCCAAGGTATTTCACCATTTCTTTCTCCCAATGTGGCCTTCGCATCACACTTTTCACCCGTGTCACTATATGAAGTTTGTGTGGTTGGTCTGGATCGCCACCATACTTCTCGTGCTCTTTTGATCGCTCAGCAAAAAGCTGTTAAGAAAGAAAGACGGAGCTCTTGACCACACACAACAGAGCAAGCAAGTTCCCAAAAATACTTCATCACTACCCATGCAGGGATTTATGCGTTTTGAGGATCTTATAGAGTTACAATTTATTATTTTAACAAGCAGAAAAATTTGGCTCTTGTTTTGATCTTACCTCTTTAGGTATTCTGGCTTTGGTAAATTTGCTGCGTGCAGAGAAAAACCACCCACAAGGTGCCAAAACTGTAGCTTCTCTCAAGGTCTGCAACAAACAAAAACATAAAAAGCCAATAATAGCATTATAGCATGGGCTAGCCGCCAGGAGCCTTCTAATGTCCAAGAAAACAGATTATTCCATCATGAAAATGTAATGTTAGATTTAACCCCAAATTATTTTATCTTGACAAAAGGCCTTAAATTAACAACAAAAATACTAATTTAAAAAAGAAAAGGTTTTCTTTAATCGATAATTCGGATTTACATCAAACGTGCTTATCAATACGAATGCACTTTGGCATAACCTTTAATATCATTTTGTCACCAATGTAAGGCCATATTATTTATACACTTGGGCAGTTATAATTTGAAACAGAAAATACAGATAAATGCCCTTACCTTAACCGAGAGAAAGCTCAAACTCCGACAGACGCCTGACATGTTGAGCTCCTTAGCTAAACAAACTACGGGTTAATACGCCAAGGTTACAGGCTTGCTAACGCCTATATCAAAACGTGAGTCGGAGGGTAAATGAGCTTGATAAACAAAGTACTTATTTTCATATCATATTTACCAAAAAGACAATTAAAACACTTCTAATATGAAGATAAACCACAACAAAACCGATATCACATTTATGTAAAGTACTTTCGCCTGCACATCTAAACCGGAAATGTTAGTGTGTTACACCTAAATTATACCGATGTGCCCAAAGCATCCTCCAATTGATTTCCTGTCCATTTTAAACTGTTTTTGAGAATTAAAGATGAAAATATCATATTCAAGGTTCCGAGTATTCTGATAAAATAAAGACACGTAAAGTATGTATTATTGAATATATTGCCATCCACCACCCCCAAACATTGTTATCCGGGGATCAAAACATTGATAATGTTTCTGCGGGACTTACTTTTGTGACACAAAAATGCGGCTGTCAGTTTAGATGGAAAGCGTTAGGTTTTAGTCCATTTCCTGTTCAAATTAAAGCATGAAACCACGCTAGGAGTATATAATTCATTAAAAGTCAAAGAATAAACAGAGCAATGACACAAAACCATGTGTCAGGAATGGAGGCATCTGCCGTCTCCGTCGTCAAACGGGCAGTGGAACTTGACCAGAGCGGGCGCCTCCAGGAGTCTCTGGTCTGCTACCAGGAAGGCATCCAGCTGCTTATGGACGTGTTAAAAGGTTTCCTAATACCCCTCAGTTAAGCAGTGCAGAAATACTTTTAAAAAGTCTGAGACACACAATCACCATCTTTTCACTTTTGTTTGTCGTGTAAGCAGCTGTCAAAGATGAGTCAAAAAAGGGGCACTACAGGGAGAAGATCAAGGGCTACATGGACAGAGCAGAGCAAATCAAAGCTCACGTAAACCAGATGAAAGAAGGTACTGTGAATAACTATTAAAGGGTTAATAACAAGCTTGTCAAAGGGGGCAAATTCAGCCAATGCTGAATCAATCTGCTGTGACCTGTTACTTTCTTCAACTTCTTACGTCATAAGATTCAAGTTTCTTTTTAGAAAACACAGTGTGTATATATATATAT
>JBBBVU010000013.1:11241614-11252251 GCA_037177055.1 Atherinosoma microstoma
CTGTCTGTCTGTCTGTCTGTCTGTCTATCTATCTATCTATCTATCTATCTATCTATCTATCTATCTATCTATCTATCATTCATTCATTCATTCATTCATTCATTCATTCATTCAAAGAGAATTCAATTAAATCTCTTTTTGTAATTCATAATCTTTCCAGATCAGCTCACCTTTGTCCTTCATGGTCGGATTAGTTTGTGTCACTAAACTTAAGGACTTAATTTATTTTTAGGTTTGACAATGGTTGGATCATTAAAGTTGGAAGAGGGTTGGATTACTTCAAGAGGCCTAAAGTGAGGCTACAATTTCATACTTCTAAATATTCATTCATCAATTGTTGTCAGTGTGTTAATTTCTGGTTGTCTATGCATCCCACAGGGCCGATTCTCCATCGGATTTTGCGACTATGACCTCCGGCAGTGCCAGGAAACCACCGTAGACATTTTCCACACCAAACACACAAAAACTCTATAAGATTCATCACACTCAATTCCGTTTCTTGCCTCACTCAAGTGACTTTCCATTAATAATCTGCTCAGAGAAAAGAAAACATATGGACACATGTGCTTTGTTTCTGACTTTTTCAGGGTTTGGATTCATAACAATACATTTGTTTGATTTTTTGCTGCACTGGTATGTTGTAAACTTAAACAATCTCAATCATTAAATCTTGTTAATTTAATTTTGAATGACCAACCATGCCTTCCCTTTGTTTCTAGACTTAAACTTCTCTGCTGTAATTATGGGGTTGTATGTAGTAATGATTCTTATAAATACAATGTTAACACCATGTGGTGGAACAATGAATGCCTTTTCTTAAAATGATTAAAATTGCTTTTATATAACTACGAATGCACTTTGTCCTGTTTTTTTTCTGCTTTACTTTTCTAAAATCTTAAAATTGAAAAATCCTCAACACATACTTGCATGTACAACAGCAGCTGGTCTTTGATTAAGCCAACCTAGGTTTGAATCCCAGCCTGAAGCTCTTTGCTGCATGTGATCCCTTTTCTTGCTCAGCAACTGCTCAATAAAAGCCACTACTCCCACAAAAACTCAATTCAATTATGATGCAGCAGAAAATACAGAAGTAATTTTGTTGAAGTTTACGTCGTAATAATGGTAATGTTGCCTTTACGCGATCCATTGAATGTAATTTTTCTGCTTGTAAACTTTTGTTCAGTCATTTGATGGACTGCACCTTAACCAAAATCTTACATTCAATACATTTCATTTACTGAGGAAGCTCATTCACATAAAAATCAAACATAGTGATCAGTTTGACTGTCAAACTAGCAGCTTGTTCCCTAACTTGTTTATCCAACCCCCTTTTTTCCCCCAGCAATCCACCACAAAAGTTATCAACTATTCAGTATACTTGAGGAGAATTCCAGAGGAAGAAAAAAAAGAAGGCAGAGTTTTGCACATCTTTCAGGGACTACAAGGATTCCTCGAATCGTAAATGGGTACAGAGACTCAATACCAGTTCTCAAGTGCTGCTATCCTGCAGATTTTAGATGTTTCCCTGCTCCAGCACACCTGATTCAAATGAAATGGATCTCCACAGCAGCTTGTCAAGTTCTACACAAGACTGTGAGTGATCCATTCATTTAATTCAAGTGTGTTGAAGCAGGGAAACAAACCTGCAGGATAGTAGCACTTGAGAACTGGAATTGGACATTTCTGACTTAGTATTATTTACATTTTCTATCAGTCGTTGATAGATGTTTAGAGAAAATGCGATTTTCAAGCACCCCAAATGTTTCTACAAGTTAAGCTACAACACAAGCTGAACTTTTCTGAAGCTTATTGTAGTTCATTAAGTTTGACATAAACAATGTATTTATATTCATAAGGTAGTAGACCTTGAGTTATCTCATCAGTGCTTCTCTACACTTAAACAATTTATTATCTGAGGCCTTAAGCTTGAGTTTGAAAGAAAATGCATATATACCCACATATACCTGTCTTCTAGTATTTCTTAAGGGGACTTCTGTTGGCACATTGCGTTCCTTAATCCTTTACCCTGACATTAACCATCACAACAGAATGCTTAACTATAACCATGACTCTCAACCTCACCATAACCTAATTCATACCCACACTTAAAGCTCAGAAATCATGATGAATCTGCGGGGATAAGATTGTCCCCTGATCCCAACTAGAACCTCAGAAATGATATTTTGCTGCATTCTGACTGGGTTTTGCTCCTCGTAAAGATGACTGGTCTCAACAAGATTAGTGATTAAGCCAGAAAAGATCCTCATATGGTGAGAAAAAGAGGGACACAAGTCGCATTATTTGACAACAATTTTGTGGCTTACATGTGCAGAAAGACAAATTGTGTTGGAAAGCTCACACAATGTTGGTTTTATTTATTTAGCTATTCATTTATTTTTATTATCCCAGTGCTGAATTCATATTTATACATTAAACATCTGAGGCAAAAGTACAATGAAAACATTGTCCCTGAGGGTGAAGTTTTAGCCTACCTATGTGTAGTTTAGTGTTTTGTTAAATTATTTCTAATATGAAGGTCCGCATACACCACCTGTTCTGTAACTTTTGATCATATCGCATGGCCTCATTCAGCAGATTGAGTTGTTACAGAGCAAACAGATGTTCAAGCTATTCTGTGTGCCAATAAGGTTAAAATCCAAGCTGCCTTAAAAGGTTGAACATTTAACCAGTTTCCATGGTAGCAAAAATTTTACGCTGATTTAGTTAAATCTGAAAGCCTTGTTAACCGTTTCAAAAGTGTGCACATTTAGTGTCTTTCATTATGTATTACACAACTTTTCAAACTGTAATGAAAGTGAAACCTCATCATGTGCCATATTTCTATCCTAGCTTTTTTTCATCCAACTTTTCCAACTCCTGCAGGCTCTGGGAACAGTGTCAGAAGGGTTAGACTGCTCACGGATTAGTGGTTTGAATGCTGTAGTTTACACATTAACATGATATACCTGACATTCATGAACAGCCCACAGTGACATTCAGTTAATGATTAGCGTAAAAACCCAATCTTGTGAATTATTGAATAAAATATCTAACGTGGTAGGTATAGATCCACAGACAGCTATGCGAGAAAGAATTAGAAGGCTACAGTGCAGTAATTAGCTGTATGATGCGTACGGTATTAAAGGGTTTTAGATGTGTCATTTTTTGCTGGGATGAATCCAGTAGGATTGCAAGGGAAATTTTGGATTCGAAAAAGTTATCTCAATGAAAAAGGACTCCTGCTAAAAATAATTCTTCCAAAATTTCAGGGGAAACTCATGCTTAAATGAAGGGTAACTCTCGTGAGTTCACACAGCACCGTGATCGGATTATCTATCGGCCTTAATCTCAATATGCACAGTCCTCATCTGGGTTGCGAGATGAAGAAATTATAATCCATCATGAAACCTCATGAACCACAGATAATCATATCCAGTGACTAATGTCAGTAGTACCTTTGCTTTTCTGTTGCTGGAATGACAAAAGATGCTGTGCAAAAAGATGGTGCCATAAACTGTCAACAATGACAATGATGTATATGAGCTGTAATAATGTTCCACATAATTAGGATAAAATGAGCTTCCATTGTTCTTTAGGTGTAGATGAGACACAAATCTATGAATGGGCATGTCCCAGAGTCTGATGCCACTGTGGATGGTTAATATGCTGCATGTTGTTTGTTGCATGTAATGCAGATGTCACATGCAGGATTTATTTTTTCTGGTGGATGAGATAAGGATTTGTGTGATGAGGGGCCTCAACGGAGAAGCTGCTCAGCCAAACAGCCAGACTCGTGAATGTGGATACAGCAGTGTGCTTTTTTAACTTGAGCAGCCCTCCCTCTCATGACTGTAGTCCAGTGGCCTAGATACCAAATACTATCCTGTCTGTCTGTGCAGGAAATCAGATTCTTTGCTGCAACACAACATCAACCCACACATTGCAAATCACATGTAAGATCTCTTTTAAAAGCATCAGTGTCGAGTCAGTTTTTATTGTTTTAGGATAATTTATCGTTTTTTGGAAAAAGCAGAGATACATCAAAATTAGAAAGATAACCAGAATTTGCAGAATTTGCACATAAATCAAGTATGAAATATGAAAGGGATGAAAAAATAAAGATAGTGATAAACATACTAAGTTAAACAAATTAAGAATGTTTACATGAGAAATTCAGATGCAATTTAAAGAAATTAAAATGCAATTTGGCAGTGCGGATGGCAGACCGCCAGAACGCCTCAATTTCCCCTTCTGGGATAATTAAAGTATGTCTAATTCTGGAGTTTCTTCCACCTGCCTACTGCAGGTTCCTCCCACCATTTCATAGCTAAATTTGAAATTGTTTCAAGTTTGGTTTAACATGATGTGTTTGATGTCTCCAGTATCAGAGCCAGTAAAGTAGCCCTACAGTGTGATAGGACCAGCAACATGTTTTACTGTAAGTCCCGAATTATTATTGAACTATACTTTAGATTTTTTTTACTGTTTCCAACATTTCTACACACACACACACACACACACAAACAATGACCCTCCTCTGCAATCATCTAGGGGAGTGAGCAACCCAGTGTGATGCACAAACAGTTCTATGAGCCATAATTCCTCTACGCATGTCCTCTTTCCAACTGGAGCTTTATTTTTTCCCTCTACTCTCATTTCTAGGCCTAAAATCAGGTTAGCGTTTTATAAGGAGCTTAGCGCAGAGGGCCACAGTGTGCCACTAATGTAATAGAGTATCCCTCCCTCTCCCTCTCTCACACATTCTCATCTGTCCTCTTTTCTGTACGTGCATTTGCTTATCCTGTCATGCAGTGACCTTCTCCCTCTCTTTCTTTCTTTTCTCCCTGCCTGTTTTTTTCACGTCTCCTTTGCCTCTAAATCGGCAGATGTTACAACGTAAGCCTGAAGTTTAAACATTAGGACTGTGACACAGCTGAGAGCTCCGTGTGGAGAGGGGGACAAACTGGAGGGAAAGAAGCAGAGGTGCTGGCTCTGTCATCTGGTAAGTTCACTCTCTTTTGCACTGCATAGTGTGTGAATGTGTCTGTTTTTCAGGTGAGATTTCCAGAGAGTTTTGCGCTGCTTTATGTGACGTGGGAGAATTGTAGTTAAGCCCTGGTTGTGTATTATTATACTGCTGTGAAATCTTACAAGGATCTCTCTGCAATGTTAATAATCCAGTGGATTATCCCTCGTTTCTCTGAGGGTTATGGTTTGGCTATGTGAAGCAGCAAAACACTCATTCACGAGGACTTTAGTTTCATTCATTGTAGAGGTTACGCCACAAAGTAGAAATGTATTGAAGTAAATGTAGTTTACATTTTCCTTTAGTCGGATATGATCAGATGCTGTTTCTTTCTTAATCTCTTTTTTTTTATTGTTATTGTCATGGGGCAATCATGTGGTTATATCCTTTGAAAAAGGTGTACACAGTGATATGAGAGGTGCAGTGTGGACTTTGCATGTTTGTCCATAACCTGATACATCTTGTCTTATCAAGCAGCCAGGCTGGGCCATGCTCTGTTGACTCCTTGGCTACAGAGGCAGAACTGTAAGAAAACACATAGGTTGGCTTAAATTGTAGCTGACATAGATTATAGTCTTCGGAGCAGAGTTTAGAACAAATCAAAGTGGTAAAACAAAGGAAAACAACGACCTACATCTTTTCTGCAGTAATACATCTGCACAGTCTCGATGTTTGATGTAGTTTCTAGAATATATTCTTAACTGCAAAGCTTTATCAGTGTGACATCCATGCATACTCCTTCCACTGTCCAATCTTGACACTACTGGGTTTGATATATTTTTTATTGTGGAGATTCCTTCTTTGAATACATTGTGTTGGTTTTAAGGATAGGGTTCCTTTGACCACCCCACCCAGTTACAGTGACAGTTCCTGATAATAAACTGTAATAAACCTTTGAACTGCACATGTGTTTGTTCTTCAGGACAACGAGTGTATCATTCAAGTACTCATGCCACTTTACATACCCTCCACCATGTGAAACAGCCTCTAAGAACTGTTTGCTTTTAAGTTTTATTTGTCGCAAGAGGTATTTTTGGTCAACATTTTTTTCTTTAGGGATCAGAGCAACATTTAAATTATACAAAACAGCTTTACTGTTTGATCAACGCATTTAAACTTCTGGACTTCCTCGGGGCATTTAAGATAGCATTATAGCAGGAAAAAAGAAGAAAAAAGACCTTCTTTGACCTCTTTCAGTATATTTCTGTAATCTTTTCTTTGTTGTCCTTTTTTTAAGTCTCAAACCAATGGAGACTTTCTTTGGACATACAGAAGAAAGCGCAGAGGACGCTTCAGGTACGTAATCTTTCATTTAGTCACAAATAGAAGTTTTACATTGAGGAGGAAGAACATTTTCTGCTGTCAAAATGTCTGAATAACATAAAAATGATGTCAAACACATAATCTATACATCTGATCATAATATAGATATTTAAAAAGATAAATAAATGTAAAGGATGCAGAGATGTGATTGTTGGAGTTTTGCTTGTTTGTGCTTGTCATGACCTGGATCTGTCTCCGTCTCATCCACTGGAAGGACATAAAAAGTCCAAGATCAAGTCTTTGAAAAGCCGCCTCTTCAGGCGAAGCAAGGCAGCAAGTGCAGAGGGGAATGCCAAATTCAGCCAGTCAGCCAGTGACATGACTGTTGGAAAGGGACTGGGATCCAATGAAGATTTGGTGTAAGTGTCCATGTGATGCTCTCAGATTAATTTTCCCATCTTTAGTTTTTGTTGAAATCTCCAATTGTCTTTTGTTTTTGCCACCTCAGATGTCCCCAGGGAATAATGGGATCGCGGGCATTGTCCCATGACAGCATCTTTCTGGCAGATCAAGTCCTGACAGACACCGAACCAACCAGGGTTTTATCCCAAGAAAATGTTCACGGCAAGATTAAATCTCTGCAGGTGTGGCGTTTCTGTATGGCTGTGCTCCCCTGAATCCTTCATTTTGGGTAACAAGAACTTTTTTTTAAAGGCATCATTCTGTGTCCTTCTATCAAAGATGAAACTTCAGCTTCAGAAACTCCATTTCGGTCCACCACCCATGGTTCTGCCAGTCAGACACCCAGAGGAACTGGAAAGCCATTCAGTAGACAGCCCTCTCCACATTTCTGAAGATACCTCAACAGAGGGAACCCTCAACAAGGTGATTTATCGTGCCATTCACATAACACAAAAATAGATTTTTTTAACTATGTATATAAAAAAAAACTAAAAAAACAGCAGCTGGTAAAACAACTGGGTTCTGCTATTGTTATGAAAACTTTAAAAATGGAAACACATGCTGAGCTCTAGTTTAAGATGCAGATAAATGCTTTGTTAATGGACCAGTAACGATCTAAGATTTATGTGGGTTTGGTTCAAAATTGGCTGCAGTGGTCATATTTTTCTTGACGAACAAATGTTTTACTCTGTGGAACGGTGTGGCCTTTTACGTACCACCCTGTCACTGGGAATAGTATAAAGACAACATAGCAAGCATTTATCTCAATATTATGTGAAAAAAAAAACACATTAATTTTGGAATATATGTCTCAATGCCATTTGGAGAACTAAATTAATAAAACTGTTTTGTACTTTAGCTGCTCAGCAGTATGTTATTGTCCATAATGTTACAAACGTTATCCGTGGCCGACAGATTTGAAGCACAGGTAGCTCAGTTTGGTACATGGAGCCATGTATGAATCAGCACCGGTGCATTCTGAGTGATGGCACTTGCAATAAGACATTTTCTGGATCGCAGCGTCCAAGTTGCTCTGAAATCTGCATTTATTATTCAGCGTTGATTTCAAAGATATGTGCTATTGCATCATCCTATTAACACTATCACAGATGTTGTCTGTGTGTCTTAGTATAAACCATTTATTTGCAGAACTACATAATGATTAAATTGTTTTATTCTTTTCAGTCGACATCTCAGCCAGCTTCTCGTGCACTGTCACCCATCCCCAAATCTGCACCAACCAAATCTCTGCCCCCAACTCCGTCGCAGCCGTTGTCTTTTCCCGCCCAGCCACATTCTCCAGCTTCTACTGTTGAGGCGCCATTAGACTTTAGCACACCAGCCCAGTTCACTGCCTCTTTAGATATTTCTGCTGCACGTCACCGAATGTCTGTCAAACCCAGAAATCAGAGGGCCAGCACTAAGAAGAAACCTTCCTCATTGGTGAGAGACAATATCTTGTTTCTGTGCACTACTGGATCACAAAGACAATAAAAACAACATTTCTCTCATGTTGCTTTCTTTGATTTCTCCTTCTCTTCTTTGCAGAGTCAATCTGGGTCTCCTTTACACTCCCTAAACAACATCAACCCTGAGTCTGTAAAAGAACAGGAACAGCTTGTTGCTCCAGAGGAAGAAACAGTAGAGGCAGAAAAAGACATGGTCGACATTCCTCAGCGTCTTCCATCAAAATCTGCAGAGGTGTTGTCGGCGTCATCGGGGGAAGCACCCAAACTTTCCAGCCAAAGTTTTTCCCAAAAGAACCACACTCTTCCTGGGACAGGCGCCTCCCAGGTGCTGAGAGCTAAGTCTCACAGGCATGTGTCTACGGCAGCAAGTGGACGGCCACACTCATCCTTCATAGAGTCAGAAATAAAGGAAAAAAGAGAAGCACTTTTTGAGAAACAAGAAATGCCCTACAATAAGAGAAACAGTCTTAAGAAGACTGGAATGACTGAACTCTCCTCTGAACAGCTCCCCCCTACCTCCAGGTCTTCTCCTGCTAACCAGCAGCTTCATGGAGAGGATGAAACCACAAGAGGACCTCGGACAGGGAGTTTTGTAGGAGTGTTAGAAGAGATTGAAGCCAAGCATAAGGCATTTGGGGGAAAAGAAGAGAAAAGTATGAGGGAAAAGGAAGAAGTTAAAAGTGTACAGCCCAGAGGTAACCCTTGTTTTGTGTCACCGAAAAGCTCTGCCGTCCCATGGGACAGGAAGGACAGCCTCAAAAAGACAGGATTTACAACAGCATCCAAAAGTGTACCCACAGAAGAAGGCGCTTTAAAAGCAGAGGAGTTGGACAGCAGCCAGGAGCTGGTTGAGGAGGCGGAGGAGGCCAGGGAAGTTCAGGAAGAGCAAGGAAAGACAGCATTCGGCATTAAACTGCGTGCCACATCTCAGTCGCTAAAATTGCGGTCTGAAACGGCTTCTAACTGTCATTCAAAGACCGGTCTGTCTGAGGACCAAAGCGACAAAGAGAAAAAACTGGAAATAAGTGACAGTGCAAGTCGGATGCCTGAAAAGCCGCCAGCAAACACGTGTTCGGCATCCAGACCAACAGGTGAGTCTGTGATAACCATGAACATTTCTATTCGTACAGAAGTCATTTTCCAAATATAACTTATAAATTAGGTAAATATAGAAAAAAAAGTTATTATATATCAGATGTTTCCCAACAGATTCCAGATACATATTGTGATATTATCCAATATTTAAAGTTGCAACTCTCAGCCATAGTTTGTGTCCTTTGTACTGAAACATTACACAGATGCATGCTCTATCTGTGAAATGAGATAGGTACCACCTGGAAAACATCTATTTATCAAAGATGGGATTTTACTAATAGTAGTTAAACTTTGTAGTCATTAAAGTCTAACTTTACAGTGCTACCATGCATATCTAACTGTTTTGTGTCATTCCTTAGATCCAATCACACGTGGCATCTTCCCCCCCGCAAAGCATAACACTCCACTTTCCAACCCCATGCTCACTGAAGTCCAAAATACCTCCTCAAACCCCAAAGAAGCAGAAACTACACCTCAGGAGTCTGCGCCTAGCCCCCAAAAATCCTCATCTGAGGTGTCCTGGATGAGTCTGGCAATGGAAAAAACCAGAAGCCTCCAGCAGCTTTTCAGTAGCAAATTCCCCAGAGATTTTACAGGCGCGCAAACCCCTGCTCAACCACAACCACAAGCACAGCCTACAAGTCAAACGGAGACGACTGGGACGGCGCAGGCTGTTAAACCATCAACAGTGGCAATGCAACAGAAAATGGCAGTGGTACCTCCTGTTCAGTCAAGTACATCTAGTGAATCCCAAATGTCTAAACAAACCAGTGAAGACCAGTCGCTTCCAAACACAATTCAGTTTCATTCTGTATCTCATCCAATTGTTCAGACCATCCCATGGACAGCTCAGTCTCCCCTGCGCTCTTCTTCACAAACAGCATCCACATCACAGCCTCTTGCCCAGTCTCACCATTCCTCAGGCCAGCAGCAACCCTCCTGGAGCAATCGAGGTTTCCAGCCTGCCACCCATCTCAAATCCACAACTTCGGCTTCTGCCTCATCAACTACGGTAGCTGCTTCAGATTCAGCCTCAGGGAAAGGGGAAAGTGAAGCCACGGTACAAAAAGATGGCCCAACGTCCTCTATCATAAGAGCAGGTCGGACTGGTTCGGTGGTTGACAGGGCTGCATTTCTGGAAAAAGGGACAGAATGGGGAGCATCACCTTTAATCAAAGGGGTTTGTGGTATTTTTTTGTAACTGTCTACCATACTGTGTGTGATGTCACCTTCTTGGCACAGTTCAAATTTCCTTTGGGATCAATAAAGTATCTATCTATCTATCTATCTATCTATCTATCTATCTATCTATCTATCTATCT
>JBBBVU010000013.1:11265646-11282262 GCA_037177055.1 Atherinosoma microstoma
TTTTAAATCCATCCTCTTTAGATGTATGTCTGATAACATTACAATAACCCTGTTGCTGAAGTTATGAAGAAATGCTCAGCAGTGCTAAAAATCTTCCAAGACTTGTCATGTTTATGCCTTTTTATACAAGTTGAATGAGTTGAAGAAAAATGTTCGTCTGATTCACAGTTAAAACCGAAGAGAGCATGACTTAGAAATGTGTGTATAACCTCTCAGCAATAACACAAACAAACTTGATCAAAACTGATTGGTGTACAATTGGTGCATGTGCTCTTCTTCATAGCCCAAAAAGCCCAAAATACATGCCCTTGGAATGTTTTTGGTTGCAGCCTTTTGTGTTGGAAAATGATATTATACTACTAACCACATGCTACCACACAGATACCACACTTAAGTCTTTTTCACTGTCTACCTCTGCAGGCATTGTCAGTCAGCCTTTACATTATTCAGACAACCTCACTGTGATCAAAGTCTCTCAACAAGAAAAGCTTGAGAGCAGTCATTCCACTAAACACCACACTAACACAAGTTGGTCATCAAAGTAAAGACTCAATTTAAAATAATAAATTACAGCATTTTATTAGTGTGAAGAATTAATTTCTAACTGCACTTTATTTTGCAGTTCCTTACTTTTGTACTGAACAGAAATCTCTCCCAGTTTAGAGCTGTTAAGAGGAGTGCTGCAACTCACTGACAACATAATCTGAGGGCCCTTCCCTTGACTAAAGTGAACAACTTTCAGTTTACTACAGTGGAATAAAGGATGTATGTTTATGCCCTTCATATGAAAGCAATGAGCCATCCTTTTCACTCAACTCATAGTGGATATGCATGTACATGTCTTTTTGACTAATGTATGAATTAATTCTGTGGTAACTGTTCATTTGTAGCTTCTTGGTTGTGGCAATAGAAGGTGCTTGTAGGAGAAATCAGTAAAGTTGTTTAGATTTTTTAAATTTTATTAAATAATAAAATCTGCTCTAGTTTGAAAATTTAATAGATTATTAGATAAAATTATGTTACATCAATGTTGTGGTGTCTGTTTTGAATTGTACATTAGTTTACTTTGTGAGCTCTAGATGTAGACTCTTTCTGTGTCGTACCGACAAAAATCAGACAGCTCAAAGGGGCATATTATTTTAACAGATGTGTTCTGTTAAACTGTTAATATGTGCAACACACTCATCCTTTTTGTAAATGCAGCTTCCCCTTTTCTTTCCTTTAATGTCTGATGTTCTCTTCCTCTGTTTTTTAAGGCCATAGTTGTCTTTGATCATCTCTTCATTCAAAACACAATGGGCCAACCATAGCACATGTTATTGCAGTAAAGGAGGTAAATGAGCAAGCAGGTACTGTGAGGTAGGGTAGGGGCATACTGTCGATTATTGCATTAAAGAGAAGAGGATGTGGCTTGCACAATGTGTTGACTAATTTGTAGTGTGTGCCTGTCCGTGTGTGGTTTAACTTGTGCACAGTGTGAGGTAGGGCACTCTTCCAAGCAAATCCTAAGTGGCCTGGAATGACAGAGCAGAGTGAGTAAATCTTAAGAGGGAGAGGAGCCTGAGGTGGCCTGTATGATGGAGAGAAAGGCTGAGACTGCTGACAAGGCAGTGAAACAGTAGGGTACAGACACACATGGACACAGATCTCTCTTTTTCCCGAACAGTCCTTACTCTGTTTACATAGACATCTCCAGCTGATGGTGAGTTAATCATTATTGTTCGCCTCCTCGTGCTTCCTCTACCCTACAGTGCCCTCTATTCATTCATACTTGTTCATTTTTGACTTCTGAACAGTATTCCCAAACAACATGCAATTTCTCTTCAGTATTAGGGAAGAGAAATGCCGATTGTTGGGCTTCATTAGTTCTCTGTTAATAAATCAATGGCATAGGATTTCTGTATAAACTGGGACATTGTGTGTCTGTATGGCTGTAGTTATGCACACTTTGAAATATACTGGCAGCTGTGGTTATGGTGATAACATCAAAAACAAGATGTTCAAAGTAAATTATGGCCCGATACATTAACAGGATTTGACTAAATCAATGTTGAAGTTTGACATTCATCTTTATGGAAATGTAACCATGCCATACGGATGCAGACATTTTCAATCAAACTTATTTTAAAAAGGGACAAGTTACACCAGTCAACATGTATGCAAGTTAAATGTAACTCTACCCAAGTTTGCCAAAAGAAAAATTCTCCTCAGCATCCCCCTTCCCTGATATTAGGCATCCAGTAATTCATTTCAGATAAAACCAATTTTATAGAGTGCAACACCTGTGATTGGTGTGCTTGTTATCAACATTGGTAAAACTTTTTGACTTCATTATAGACCAACTATGTTTTTGCAATAGTAAAGTTATGTTCAACTCCGGTTTTCACTTTTTATTGGTACTACACAAAGAAATAGAGTGGGTGTGATTGAAACCTTGCTGGCAACCAGCATTTTGACAGCGTTTTTGCAGAGTATTGTGTACTCACTATTGCTTACATTGGCAGAAGCTGCCCCTTTAGCCTCTGCAGTGAAATATAAATCTGACTTGTAAGGGACATATTAAACACATTTTCAACATCTGCTGTATGTCTCAGATTAGTTTGAAATTAGTTTAGGTAGCAAGCAACTTAGCTTTTAGGTTAAGTGGGCAACCTTTACTTTGTGATGTAAAAAATGACTGAGACAAGTCACTTGATAAACCAAACTGTAATGCGAGTTAAAGGGAAATTTGATGTAAATTGTGCTGCCTGTCAAAAGATAAATTTATAGTGTAAATGCTCATACAACCCAAAATTCCAGAAAGGTTGGGATGTTCTTCCAATATGAAAAAAAAAAGAAATTAAAAGACTTGATAATAATAGCATGAGCATATATATTTCTCACAACATAACATACAGAACAGAAATGTAACCATTTTCTGCACAAAATTAGTTCATGTCATTTGCTGTGCTCGCTACAGGTCTCAAAATAGTTGGCACAGAGGCAACAAATGGCTGAAAAAGCAATAAAATTAAAAAAGATTCAGCTAGGACAATATGTGGCAAGTAATTAAGTTAATTTATATCAGGTCTGTTACATGATCAGCTATAAAAGGGATGCCCACGAGAGGCAGAGCCCCCCGGAAGTAAAGATGTGCATTGTGCAGAGTCTCTTTAATCTGTGAAAGAAAGTGGAATAAGATTGTGGAATACTTAAAGAAACAATGTTCCTCAATGTCAAATTGCAAAGGCTTTGCAACTGTCAATACCTACAGCGCATAACATCATCAAAAGATTCAGAGAAACTGGATATGTCTCTGTTCATAAGAGACGAGGCCGAAGACCTTCATTTGATGCCCTTGATAACCTTCAGTCGAGGTCTGTCACTCGGTTGTGTCACTGACATTACTAAATGGTACCAGGAATATTTCTAAAAACCACTGTTGGTTAACAAAATCCTCCGTGCCATCCACAGATGCCAACTAAAGCTACATCTTGCAAAATTGAAGTCCTATTTGAACATGATCCAGAGGCGCTGTCATGTCCTGTGGTCCAAGACTCATTTGAAATAGACTAGTGCAAAGTGGGAAAGTGTTCTATGGTCAGACAAGTCCTGATTTGACATTCTTGTTGGTAATCATGGACGCCGTGACCTCCAAGCTATAGGGGAGGGAGTTTTTCCAGCGTGTTATCAGCGTTCAGTTCGAAAGCCTGCATCTCTGATAGTATGGGTCGGGGTTGCATAAGTGCATACGTAATAGGCAGCCTCCATGTTTTGAAAGGTAAAAACTTGCTGGAAATAAAGATTTTAGAGCAACATATGTGCCCCTCCAGATGACATCTATTTCAGAAAAGGTCCTGTTTATTTCAGCAGGATGATGCAAAGATGCACCCATCACAACAGCAGGGCTTTGTCAGAGAACAGTCCAGGTGTTGTCCAGACCTTTCACCAATGGAAAACTTTTAGAGCATCATGAAACCAAAAATACGTCACAGATGATCATAAACTCTTCAGCAGCTGGAAACCTATATCAGGCAAGAATGGGACTAAATTCAACACCAAAACTAAGGGAACTCATAACCTCGATGCCATACGTCTTCAAACTGTCCTGAAAAGAAAAGGAGATGCTACACCATGGTAAACCTGCCCTGTGCCAACTATGTTGAGACCTGTAGCAAGCATCACATCTGACATACTATAGGTAAAAACAATGTTAATCAGTATCAGTAGTTATCAGTATTTATTGCATGACAAATAACTGAACTAGTTATGTAAGCAGTCAATTATGTTTGTTAGCTAATGATCAACTCTTTTTTTTTTTTTTTAAACTTGTCTTCCTGTATGTTTTCATTTAGAAAAGAGTCTTCATCTCTAGAAATTTAGTTTCTAAAAGGAATGCTATTCTTGCCCAATTTTCAGTTTTACTGAAGCCATGTAGAGTTTCAGGAAAGTTAGCTGCTAAGCGGCACCATGCTTTTAACTATATGCAGTTTGACTGCAAACCACATACAGACACAACTGTCTCCAGGAGCTTATCATGAATTGCAGCATAGAAGAGGAAGAACAGTGGGTGGAGGTCAGGCGAAACAATGAGCCCATGGTGAGGAAGCAACATTTTAACAATCTGGGTTGGAAAGTTGCCAAAGGGGGCAAATTTAGTCTAGTTTTTTCAGATACAGCTTTTCTTCTTAACATTTCAACCTTTTCCCTTTATTTAAAAAGAGGAATGAAAGGGTTGTGCATTGTAAGGACAAAGTGGGATAAAGGTGTGCATTTTCCCTGCAAATGAAATGGAAACGTTAAGGGAGTATCATTTGCCTTCTCAGGGACTGACTTGCACTTCTTGTCAAGAGAATACCACCAAAAATCAATATTACTACTCTGTGCTTGTGCAATTTTATTGATGTGTGTTGATGTGCTTATTTTTTCTGTTAATTACTGCAGGGTGGTGAAATTGTTCTTTTGAACTGATGATAGTTATCTTACATGATCTTTTGTATTTCACTAGTTATGGAGTCAGAAGCATATGATAAATTTGCTTTTTTTAGATAATTTTTAAAAAACAAAGAAAAAGATATAGCCTTTGTTAAACTTATAAGGCAGGTTTAATATTGACAACTCAATGAAGTTATAGATCTGATCACATTAACTTTAACAAGTTCTGTGTCCTACTTAAGGGATGACAGCTTTGGGTTTTTGTATTACACATAGCAGCTGCAATGTAAAACCATATGGCTAACAGGTGCACCACTTCAGGATCTTCTTCTTCATACATGCATAATGTATGTGGACATGCTTATGTGCAGCCCAAACAAGTTTAAGGATTGTCCAATTTGTTATAGCTTTTGGATGTATAGTAGAACATGAATACAAACAGGAATGCTTTTGAAGTAAATTAGCTGCAGGACAATGACTGAATAGCATGCCGTTCCATTTAGTTAGATGCCAATTCTTGCTGGTAGGATATTTTGCTTGAATTCCATCAACACATTGAATATTCAGCTTAATTAATCTCAAAACAATGTACTGTAACCATAGGGGGACCACTTTCTATTGTACTGTGACATTTTTACAAAGTGGCACCAATCAAAAGGAGCTACAATATATGACAGAAATGATGGATTATTTACAAGATTTTTTTTCTTTTTAATAAAATCTTTTTATAAAGGAAGCACCATAAGCATTTTTTGCAGACTGCAGTGGAGATCCCTCAGGGGATATCTAAAACTTTACCAGATAAAACCAAATCCATCACTTCAGTGGGGTTGAGTGTATGTGCATACATGTGTGTAATTGGGTTAAATTATTACCCTTTTAATAAGCAGAAATTCCTCTTAACAGCTGGCATTGTAGCA
Organism: Atherinosoma microstoma; assembly: GCA_037177055.1. NCBI lineage: Eukaryota > Metazoa > Chordata > Actinopteri > Atheriniformes > Atherinidae > Atherinosoma > Atherinosoma microstoma. Next base: position 11,271,481 of record JBBBVU010000013.1, read on the forward strand.
TCTGTATCTCTCTGCGAAGATATAGCTGAGCTTGTATTTAAGGGATTTTGATTCTGTGCATCCTCAAAAAATGTATTAAACATTTATTTCACAGTTTTCCAGAACTCTTTTTAAAAAAACAAAACATTATGGGGACCTTCTCATACTACGATCAATTTCATGTCAATTTGTTTAGAAGGTATTTGTGATCAAGTGGCGTAATCTGAATATTATGTACAGCAGCTCTCTCACTCATGCAGACAAGCCGCACAAATCCCTCATCAGCAGTCATGAATGTGCTGTCAGCAGCCCGCATCAGCAAGGGAAATTGAGGTCAAGGGCAAGATCCCTGTAAGAGCTTTTGATTAACAGATAAATTGACCACTAAAATTTTTAATACTGTGATGAGTTCAAAGATGGAGTTCTGCATTTCTAATCCTCTTCCTCAATTAAATACTGTAATTTGAAAGTGGTGGTTTTATTTGCATTAGACAGCTGAATGCAAAATGGAGGAGACTTTGCCTCCTAGTGTACAACTTTTTTTGTGTTATAAAGTAAAAAGAATAAAAGAACCAAGCAGTAAGACAAAGAGGAGGAATTTTGGTTTAAAAATGCAGGATTTTATTAACCCATCAATGGGGGGACTATGTACAGTAAGATTTCATTATATTACTGTTTTAAAATTAAATGCAAACCAAATACATCTCTACGGAAAATAACTTTGCTGACCCAAAGGAGTACCACAACAGGGCTTTTATAAGCTGGACTGATTCTAACAAATAGAACTCAAGGGATAGTCCAAGTCAAAGTATACTCTAAGTAGAGTTAGCAGCAAAGTTAACTAAACTCAAGTTCCCCAATCAGCACACACAGTAGTTTGGCCAGTAGTCTCAAGAGTTATCAACCTTCACTCTGAGCTTTTTCTTTTTTTTTTTTGTACCAGGAAGGGTTTTCTAACCACTGAAGTTTATCAAAAGAAGAAGGAAATTGTTTAACCATCAGATAATATGTGAATACTTGTGTAGCCATGCAGTTAAGCTGATATAAACTGAAAACACCACTGTTCATTTAATAGATTAGAGCAAAATGCCCAAATCAATACTTTTGACTGGGTTACTAACAATACAATTACTTTAAAATTTTTGAAGATTTTTGAAGCTATAGCCTACCTTTGAGTCCACACGTGTGCTTATGTGCGCTTGTTTTGCAATGAGTCTGAGGCCCTGAGTGTAAGCTAGTTATCGAATGTTTATTATATGTCCACCCCACTCATTCCTCCCACGTATGTCATTAAAAGATAGAATAAACCGAGCAAAGAAATCAAGGCTGACACATCATTACAAAATATCCCAATCAGAGGGATGGTTATTGAAACCTGGAGTGAGAAGGATAATTGGACAAAAGTGTAGGCAAGGGGCTGAGCAAGGAAATTGTGTCAAATGTTGGTCTTATTGAGAAAAGAAAAGTTTGGATGATAAAAGGCAGATTGAGAAGAAACATTGTTTTGCTCAGAGGCACAACATAGCCACTTAGCCCTTTTCCTACTGATTACTGGGCTTGAGCAGAGAAGAATAATAAGATGATAAAGGTGTGCTTCAGAACTCAGGTGGGTTTAATTAGTTAATGCATTTTGTGCTCACATTCAGTCATACAAAAACTGCAGAGTGCTAAAGTAGGGTTTCCTTTTGGTAGTTAAGCGATAATGTGACCCCACCCCAACATAATTTTGTGGCAAGTGAATGTTTAATGGGGATGAGAATATTTTGTAAATTAGACTTGGTAAAAATTATTGTAGACCTGTGAAAATGGCACCTTGCATACTTTTGCATTGCACACCGCAGGTATCATCGCACTTCAAAAGCAAAGCTGTTTGTATCTCGGTATGTAAAAAAGTGTTTTATTTCAGTTCATCTGTACATGGGAAATGTGTAGTTATTGGACACCTTATCTACTTCTTGTTTCTGTAACGCTTTTAATGTTTTATGTAAAGCACTTTGAATTGTCTTGTACAGGAAATGCGCTATACAAATACACTAGTCTTGCCTCTGTTTATTTCCTACTGTGAGATTACAGGTGCAGTTTCATTTCAGTAGCATCCTACTATCAAAGGACTGATGTGTAGATGAAAGCCTTGTTTTTTTTAGTTTGAAGTTGCTCTTGTCTTGAGGTTTGGGCGAAATGACGGCATCTGTCTGCGTCACTCAGAGATCAGCGTTCAGAGGGAACAACATGGTTTTGTGCAAAAAAGAAAAGTGGGACCAGGTTGGATGGACAATACTATACCTCAGTCAGAGGGAAAGATGAAGGGAGTGTTGCTTTTGTTGTAGTGAAGGATACTGTGAGAGGGCACAATAAATCTCCCAGAAGGGGAAGATCAGAGACTAGCCAGACCACCAACCCCACCTTCTCATCACAAACACAACTGTGATGTTTCGGTCTACTTATGTATCAATAGTAATACTTTAAAAAATGTAGTGCTAATAAAATTGCTCAACCTTGTCTTGCCTAATATTGACACTGACATGCATTGAGAACTCATTTCTGTTTATAAGAAATAGTTTTTAATCAGTTAGATAATTTTAGAAACTTTATTCAAGGATTCATCGAGTCGGGGGGGGGGGGTCATTTGAACATACCTTAGCATTTTTCTTTTGCACTGCTTCTTCCTGCTCCTGTCACAGAGAAGGAAGACATTGTATAGATGTGTTAGAGTAAAGATCAGAATACTTATCTTGTCTAGCAGCTAGATTCTCATGAGATTTGCATGATCACAATCACGAGAAAATCCATTCTGCCAAAACTTCTAATATTGGTTTTTGGTCAAAACCCAAACCTTCATTCGGCTCAGCTTTCTTTAGTGTTAGCCAATGTAGAATTTAGATGTGATAACAATCAACAATGGCAAAATATTTACTGACTGGTTCCCTGTTTGGTTGAATGAACTTTGCTCATGACTTTGATAAACTCATTCACCCACTTAAGTATTTTTGAAAGTATTTGCCCACTTCCAAACTGTTTCTACATAGAACTTCCCGAGATGCACAGAAATGAAGTATATGTAAGTTCCAATTAATAGTCTAAACCAAGCAGTGAATAAAACATTTGTCAGATAAATTATTAGTGTTGGATTTGTCTGGGGGTTGTTCAAGTCTGTCAAAATAATAATGAACCTTTTTCTTCCGCAGAAACAAAAGGGAAAGTTATGTCATACTGTTGTTTGTACATGGTCTCAGTTTCTAATGCATCCTATTTAGATGAATTCATTTCTGTTTTTGTTTACACAGAGAAGCTAATAGCGTACCAACGGGAGTTCCATGCTTTGAAAGAACGCCTTCGTGTGGCAGAGCACAGAACGCTGCAGCGCTCATCTGAGCTCAACAATATCCTTGAGCAATTCAGACGTGCCATTGCTGAAACTAACAGCAGCAAAGATGCCCTCACAAACTTCTCAGGTAACTGAAGCATGCAACATACACGAACTCATGAACTCCAGCGTTGGCTTTGTCAGTCATGTTGTGCAGCAGCTGTCATCGAATTCTGAGACGTTCCAGTCAAGTGTTCCTTAATGCATATTGATTCAATTAAAATCAAAAAGATCTTGCGCTCCTTGATGTGACAAAGGATTTTTTTGTTCTTGCTTCTTATTAGGTTTCATGACCATGGAACATAGTGTAGAAGCCAAAATCTTATTAATTCAAACAAAATCCAGTGGGAAAGTACCTTTCTGAGCGCTAACTCATTTTTCATGAAAATGAAATGAATCAGGCTTTTTCAATGGTCATTTTCAGTTTGGCAGAAACATTTGTACCCACTGACTGAGTTATCAAGTTTAACTCGTTGAATCACTCCAGTCACAAGACCATTTAATATTTGGTCTACTCAGTCATTTGTGACAAAGAAAGCAGCTAATTGACACATTTTAGAAACTGGAAGCAGGACACACACAATATTTTTTCATAAATAAAACTATTATTAAATTGTTTGATTGTGTTTTGCTGCTCTAAATTATATTTGGAAGATTTCAAGTGTCTATCACATTTTCTTTAATCATACTAGCAGTATTTTAGCTTTATTTATTTAGCAGTATTGTGACTGTTGAATGACTGCTGTCATGTATTTTTATATGGGGATTTTTGTCCTAAGTAGATGCATCACAAGCCCAGGAAAATTAAAATGAAGAGTGAACACTTTTAAAAAGTACTCCTAGAAGTCAGATGATGCTATCCAGTCTAAAGTATGTTGTCAGAAATGGCTCAGATGTTATGTAGTTTGTAGTTTAATTTTACAATAGAAAATCTAATGCCATTGTACTAGCATCACCATACTACCAGAGTGCTTGAGCGTGAACAACTGTTACTTTGAAATTCATGTTAATTTCACTTATTTTCTTCCTGTGATAATTCTGTGATTTTTTTTTTCTTCTTCATTTTACTGTTGATAATAGAGATTAGAAATATGAGCACATATAGCTGTTATGCTTTGTAACAGAAGACCATCAACCAGCACTTAATTGAATAATGTTTGATTATGTGAAGTGCACTGAACAATTTAAGCCATGCTCCATTAAATTTCACTCATGTCATTTGAACAACTAGAAAAGAAGCTCTATGTAACTTGTTTTACATGTGGCCATTTTCAGATGAGACACAGAAACTACTGAAGGAACTCGCAAATAGGAAACCCCTCCAGGTGCCAAGCATCTACCACCACCTGCCTCACCTCCTCAACAATGACGGGAGCCTGCACCCTGCAGTGCAGGTTGGTCTTGGACGCACGGGAGGTAAGAATAGTGAATGTCTATAAAGTCAAGATAAAAGTAATCTTCCTGATGTGTCATGCCTTACTCCTTCACATTGGTTATCCTTATCATACACAAACACAGAAAAAAAAATCTGAAATTGTCAATAAACCAGAAAAAAGTACATGTTACAACAAGTTTTCTGTTCCCTTTCGTTAGAAATGAAAGTTGCTAAGATTTTGATACCAATCCCACTTCCTCACTTTTCTGAGGAAACGAGCACACTTACACACATTTTCAACATCAACACACTAAAATCACAAATTTAAAACATTTGAGGTTAAGTCTTTGTCAACTCCATTCAGATAATACTAAACTGATTTCACAGAATATCACAATGGATGATTTTAGCACCACTTTTCTGAGTACTTCATTGTTATACCAGGCTGTGAAAGACTAACCCGACCCACCTGAAACATCGGTCTTCCAGAGTTGAGAAATGGTTCAAGTCTTTTATTACTCTGTGTTGCAGCATAGTTATACTCAGTCACGCTTTCATCACTCATCACTTTCCCTGTGTGTGTGACAAGTTTGAAGTTTTCTAGCCAAGCTGTCAGTAGTCTCAGAGCTAATGTTGGCTAAAGTAACAGTTTCTCTGCCAGCATCTAAAATGGAGGAAATTGGGTAATATTGATTTGATCTAGGCTTTCTGGGTCAAAGAAAAATATGCTACCCATGGTGTTGATGTTAAAGGATATATCCAATTATTTAAGATTTTCTCTGTTGGTAAACAACAAAGGGTCATGCCACTTTGACTCATTTTTGTCCAGCCTTTACAGGTCTGTTTCTCTCACATTCTTATGTGCTCATGTTCATATTAATTCAGCCAAATTCTCAATAACACTGTGTTCACTCTTTTAATTTTCTGTTTTCTCACACCAGGGGCTAAACTTTTCACTTGATAGTAACCCATTAAGACTGTCAATTTGTGGTCACTGAGAACATTTCAAGACTTCTATTAGGCTTTGATGAAAAGCATATATAACCACTACATCATTTGAAAAGAATGTCACCCAGATAAGTTAATGACAATGTCAGTTCAGTGATTTTGGCTATATGTATATGCAGTTCAAAGTTCAAGCCCACATCTGACACCAAAAATGTGGAGGAAATAATTTATTACCAAATAAAGTCTAAATGAGTTTCAAGCCAAACAAAAAATGTCTTTGTGAGATTTATGAAGCAGATCGATCAGGGAGCATGACATCATAGTGCTTTTTCATGCTGTGTGTAAATTCACACTTGAAGAATTTTCTCGTGCTCACATTATTCATAGTACAAAGAAATGAAGGTCTCTGCATGCACGCGAACAGTTATCAGCAATTACGTCATCAGCTGTCTGTGCATTGTTCCTCTTCTATCTAGTACACACCGACCTGGTTCATTATAATCCTCACTGAGTGAGAGTGAGGCATCTCTGCAGTGATGACGACAATCGTATCTTAGTGCACATCTTTTGAAGAAAAAGCATTATTATTCACATCATATTGAAGAAGAAATGCATAGTATAGCTAGTATAACTAGTATACAAATAAAACTAGTATAACTCCTATTGCGGAATAGAAGCAATGTTCTGATGGCCAGTTTGGAAACACTGTTAGTATTTCTCTTTTAACACTGAACAGCATAAGTTTTCAGTTTGTTTTCAGTGCGTAAGATAAAATGGCATGACATCATGTGAAAACTTAATGTCATTTTAAGTGTTAAACTTGGGTGCATTGTATTGTTGCTTTGAAATCCATATGAATATGCCAGCAATGACTGGCAACAAAAGAGTTAAAAGGTTCAAATGCGAATGATTCTGATTCTTTGGATAATTTGGAATCAGTTCTCATTTATCTTCTCTTCCTGTGAGAACATTTTTCTTTTTTATTAATTCCATTTTATTTGTTTTTATATATTTTCTTTTTATGTGAACATTTTTTTCAAACGTGTCAATTTAAAACATTTATAGTGTTGAATTTTTGTCTTTCAACATTACTTAAAACTACAAATCAAATCAATATTTCACTTAATTTTTTGGACATATTTAGCTTTTTTCCTCCTGTAATATTCATTTTACTTAAATTCCATTTCAAAGAAAGACAGTTGAGTTGTCTTCGTAATACCAGTCGTGTTTTTAAAATGCTCAGAATGTTTTTCTGTCATTATTTTCCAATTTATTCAAATTATTCCACTCCTGTTTCAGTCTTTCGTATTCACCTCCAGTTTTGGCTTCATTCATCCTGCAAACTGCAACATACTGCATGTGACCTCCGTTATATCAAGTTCCCTTTAAGAGGATTACTTATCTGGCTTTGTGAGTGTGATAGGTGGAGTAAATTTAAGGCCTGAGGGAAGTAAGTTTAGGGACTGAGCAGCACAAGTGGACTTTTCAAATTCCCACAGATAAGGGATAAGGGAATGAACAGAGGCTCTAAACAAGTTAGAGAAAAGACAGGAGTGGCAATTTGGGATCCAATATAAGTTTACAGTCCCTGGCTGCAAGCTTGCTTGATTGCATTAAAGGTCAGTGATCAGTTTGTATACGGTGCGGCCTCCCTTTCAGACTATTTTCATTTTGTCAGAACCCCTGACGTCTCTAGATTTAATTGAGTACATTTTTCCGCTACACACTCATTCAAGCTTTGTTTGCAGAACAGGAACTTTCACATAAAAACAGTTGTTTTCAGAGGTCAGTCTGGAGGTGGTGGTGTTTCTGTTTTTGATAGAAACTGCTGTGAAATGATTGACAAACTGTAGTTCATCTGTTTTACTTAGGCTTTTTCTTTCTGAACGCACTCAACTGGCTTTTGTAAACAGTACTTGAAAACAAATGCTTATGTTACCTTTGTGTTTGTTTTTTAACATTTCTGACACCCAAGGAAAATTTTAATATTTGAATTGGGACTGTCAGGCATTAAAACCATTTTGTCGTGATTTATCTCATGAGTGTCCTGAGTTAACTCGTGATTAATCACAGATTTTTCTTATCCTTTTCTAAATGTACCATAACAGGACATTTATCATATTTTCAATACATCCGTAAGCAGTTATGTACTTGCAGTTATATAATAAGGCACTTTAGATGTTGTATTTACTTACCTGAGATTCAATGATTTTATATACTTACATACACATCTCTTTACACACACCCACTCATACCTTTTCTGACAGCCTAACACTAATTTAGAAACAAACTATAGACAGAAGTAAATTGCCAGAAGTGCCCTAGCACCCTTTCCAAGTTCTTTAGTTTATCCAGATCAGCTGTTGAAAAGTTGTTGCTTGTAGAATTATCAGGACGTCTCCACTGGAAGCTATGCAGCACAGTCTGTCTTTAGTGGAGGAGGAGGGCTCTCTGAATCAGCTGTCTGATCGCACAGCAGGTGGTATTTCAGATGTGACTACTATGCTGGTAACTCTGAATAATGTAACCTGTTATAAATCTGTTATAATATAATCAGTTCACATGGATAGAAAATATTTTTGTCTTGTCCAGACAACCATCTTGCATAGCTGTCTCTGTCAACGATCCATTCTGTGTCCATTTCTACTTCAGAATCACAGCATTTATTCTACACCACTTTCTGAAAAAATCGATTTGAATAAAGGGTCTGTTTTATCTAACCTGACGCAACCACTGGCTTGTTACACAGAACTGTTGGGGAAATCATAGTTCAAATGCGTTTGGACTGCACTCTGAAAATACAACTGGAAACTGTAAAACCACATTGAGTTAAGCAGTCACGAGACGAAAAACATCTTTTTAATAGGAAACAGCCTTTACTGCTTTCTTCTTTTTTCCTCCAATGAATAAATACTTACCAGTTTTGTTGAAACTAAAACTAAAGCATCATCTTTATTGACCTTTTAACTACAAAATGCATTGCCAATCTGTCATTTGCACGGATTTAAAGTCATTTGTTGCAAGCAAAAAAGCGTTCCAGCCATTTCTTTAATTTTGTTATAATACTAAAGAGAATACCCACCCTCAGTTTTTGTTTAGCTTTTCTGTTGTGTAATGGTTCATTGTCATTAGCCTTCCCCCCCTAAATCACTGTCAAATGGGAACTTCTGTTACGGGAAGTGATTGTTGATCCCTGTCACAGTAACACATGGCTTCACACAAACTTTATGACCCTTAACTAGTCATGCATGGCACATGTCACGCTTGATTGACCACTGGAAACTTTATTGTTAAAACATCAACACTTACTGTAATATCCACTTTGATGTCATGCTGTAGTTCTGCACTGCATTTTCTTAGATTTTATGCTGGTCTAAGCATGTTTGGCATCTTGATATTTATAGCTGAAGAAATTAGGACATCATCCTACTTGATATTAAACTTGGATTATGGAAAGAAACTTTAGAGAGAGGGTCTGAGAGATTGATTGATATTCTTGTGTCTGCTTAGATAGTCCTTTTCTTTCTCCCTGTTTAAAAGCCCTCTCTAGTAGGGCATAACCTAAAAACTCACAGATGCCCCTGCTCTCTGTGCAGGTATTTACACCAGTCAGTATGAGTTGGCAGTGCCACATTTATGAATATGATCTCTTACTGGCTTCTGACTCACAAGTTCTGTGAATAATGATTGTTTTTGTGAACGTTATAATGCCACCCTATAATTGAGCTTGATTGTCTGTAACAGTGAGTAGTTGTTTTAAGTAAAAAAAAATATTTTGATTAGTTTGTTTTGCTGTAGTAATGTCTTTTTTTATTGTTTGGGTTGTGTTATTTTTGTGCTGTTCAGACTTTGATTAAAGAAAAAAAAAATTCCCCTCTATAGTATCGAAAATAGTATTGAGCACCATCCTTAGTATCTGTATCGAGTTTGAAATTTTAGTATCGTGACAACCCTACTCTGTACTGTCTGCATAACAAACCCCACCCTACATCCATAATGTTTAAGTCGTAATGCATCGCCAAAAATGTGACTATTTGGATTTAATAAACTACTTGTGCCTTGATGGGCTAGCTGCAATGTAAAACTGATTTAGAGGAAAAAAGTAGATAGATAAAATAGAAACATTTTAATGATTGCCAAATGTCAATTCTGTTATCTTGAGAATTTTCAGTTCATGGACTGTTCAGGTTGTGCATTGTTGGATTTCCTTTATCCATGGGTTAAAATACAACTTACTGACTGACAGTTATGCCTAATTTACCCCATAGCATGCGAGCTGTACGTTTCTCAAATTTCATAAAGTGCATTAATCATTAGTCTCCAGCTAGTTAATGCTGTATCGAAAAGTTTCGTCACTACAAACTATTCCCAGTAATATGTGACTGGATCCCATCCATGTCTTGTTAGATATTAACTTTAATGAACATTTAAGTTGATATTTATATGAACATATTTATAAGTAAGTTTATAAGTAAGTTTGAAGTAAAGACACTGAAAGCACAGTCACAGCTGAATGCCAGCATTTTTTATTTTTTGTATGTCAAACCGGTTTTTTTCACTGATGTGACAGAAATGCACAAGCATGCAGCAGCTTGTCATGTTTTTTCCCTAAAGGAGTTAAAAGGGTAGCAGAGTGATGCGGGCAGATTGATCAAGGGACGAGGAGAGGGGCAGTCCTGTAGTCGGCCCTGCCGCACATGCATGCATTACCACTCATTCATAGTCTACCATCCTCCTATATACCGTCAGTCTGTCTCTTTTCCTTCCTCCCACATTCTCCTTTCATCCTCGACCTACTTTCTTGGTGATGGTGGTGGGCGTCGCTATACAGCATGGAGCTCAGTGTGAAAAACACAAAGCAGAACTGGGACAGATTCTTCACGCTGCACAGATCACTCTGGAGGATTACACCCCATCTCAATCCACTGTGCTGTTCACTCATCCTGCACCTGAAGTTTGTTTTCTGCTTTTATTGGGGCCCCTTGTGTCCCTGCATCAGCTCAGTCAGCATGTTTCCCCTTTAACCCTCCTTCTGCATCAGAGAGGGGAGGGGGGGGGGGGGGGGGGGGGGGGGGGGGGGGGGGGGGGGGGGGGGGGGGGGGGGGGGGGGGGGGGG
>JBBBVU010000013.1:11282362-11323491 GCA_037177055.1 Atherinosoma microstoma
CTTTTGTTTTGGTCCCTTTTTTTTCTGCGCCGACTTGGGCAGCCTGGTTTTCCCTGAAACCTCTTTGTTGACCAGGACAACAACCCCCCCCCCCCCCCCCCCCCCCCTCTTTACATATACTTCACATTACTGTTCCAGTATGGCTGGTTCTTTGGAACTCCCAACAGCACTTTACACAGCCTTTTTACATTTTATACAAAACATGCAAAAGTGGCTGCAGGATTTGACTGTAGGATATGACGGGGTGACTTTGCCATGTGTACTAAGAGAAAAATAACACCCGATAAACAAGCTAAAAGACAAGTTCATGTTCATAGTTTTGTTCTTCAAAAAAACAACAAAAAGAAAACGCATAATTGATGTCTGTAAACCGTTCTAATCGCTGGCACCAGTTTGGTTCTCTACTCTGTTACCTCATTATCTCTCTATCGTTTTCTTTATGGAAAGCAATGATGCCCTACAAAGAAAAAAAATTGGATTTATGTTTGCAACAGGCAACTTTTTTTTCTGCACACAATGACTTTAATTTTCAGGAGTTTCCCATATATGTGTATCGGGCAAATAAAGTTTTTAATCGCGATCAACACTTTAGCCCTTTTTTTGTAGTTACCTACAACCTACAACAAATGCATTTTAATGTGTAATTAATGTAAATTTTTACTCAAAATGATGCTTTTTAAATGCAAATGCTCCCCTTACAAATGTAGTGTTAACAGCCAAGACATCCTTTAAAGATACCTTGTGATAGAACAGCTGAGAAGTGCATGCAGACAGATTACTTGGAGCCAGACATTAAAGCCCCTTTTCCACTTGTACTTATGCCCCTTTCACACCAGCACCTAGTCAGCCCAGCCCAGCACCACACTGCCTAAAATGGTTTACGTGTGCAGATTGCAGGCCAGAATTGGCCAGAATCTGACGACATGGGATGACTCATTAGTGCGACTCTGGACCACGCCAAAAACAAAACCCAAAGCCGAGACCAGAGAAAACATTAACAGCAGGAGAAGCAGAGCAAGAAGCGATGGGATCTCGAAAACCACCACCGTGGTCAAATACAGAAGTGAGGACGTTCCTTTGCTTGCTAACAGAGTGTGCGTGTGTCGCGAACAAATAATTCATGAAACCTCGCTATGAAAACCCCGCCCACACTGAGGATGGCGGTGATTGCCTTCTATTGTAATCGGAACAGATGAAACTGGGGTAGTGTGGTGTCGGCTGAATGAAGGCTGGGCTGACTAGGTGCTAGTGTGAAAGGGGCATTACCCTACTCTACACTACCGGTCCAGCTCTACTCTACCTGTTTTCTGATGATTAGTAAACAACTATGTAATAATAACACTGTAATCTTTTTATTCGATAATGAAGTCCGCAAACAACAATCACACAGCCACTGTTACCGGTGGGCTTTAAAACGGTACCTACTCCATCTTTTTTTCTTAAATGGAGAAGGTACCGTCAAAGTACCTACACGGCCTCACTCGGCCTGAGAAACCGCTAGTGGAAACTCCTTGAAATCTTGTAGAGTAGGTACAAGTGGAAAGGGGACTTATGTAAATGGTTGGGTCCGTGTTTAAAAGTATATCATCAAGATGTTGTTCACCATGTTCAGCGTTTTAGAAACTAAACTAAAGATCCGATTGATGTAATTACAAGATTGTCACTCAGTCCCTTTTCCACACTCCAAGATTCTAGATGTATTTTCGTTCATAACATCAATTGAAACACTACTATTGGTTTACTGAAGGTCGTTTCATTGTTTGTAACAAACCAGTACACTGCTTACTTTCTATCGTATTACCAGGACCCATCCCTGATGCACCCTTAGGTGGTCTTTCTCATCTTTGCCATGTAGAACCCAATGTTTGTTATTCCCGAAAACAAGATTAAACTTGGACTTGTTTTGATCACACATGTCCATCTGAGATGAGCCCATGCCCACAGAACCAGAGGTTTTTTTCTTTTTCTTTGTCCGGAGATGATATGAGGGGGTTTCAGATCATTTTTTAGTATGCAGTGGCATACTGTGTTGGCTGATAATGGTTTTCTAAGGTCTTCCCAAGCCCATGTGGCTATTGTGATTGCATTAGGGTTTCTCATGCAGAGTAATCGGAGGACTCAAAGGTCAGACAACAGAGGTTTATTTTCTTTGCAGATCACAGGATAAAGAACTGTTTTTAATTCTGAATACTTTTGCCTTTGCATGCTTATTCATTGTGGCTGAGTGGTGTATTGACTTTTTTAAAAGCTGAAATTTCAATATTTCTTCCAATAACATCTTTCTTCCATTAAGCCTTGCTTAAGTTAGCATCTCCTTGTCTCTCTGTCCAAATCCCAATTCTCTCTCTTCTTCAACATCATAACTGTGATTTAGTGACTTATACTAGCTTTACTTACTCGGCCCTTTGATTCAGTAACTCTCTTTGGGTTGGATATGAAATGTTAAAATGATTTGGATAAACTACTTATGCGTGGTTATTTATTTTAAAGATACTTTTCTTTAACAACATGTATCATGGTTGTGCAGATATATTAAAAACTACCCCCATCAGTTGTCCATCCCACTGCCATCTGTCAGTCTGGGCATGAGTTTTGGTTCATGTGGATTTAGGTGGACATAATCTGTTCTTGACTCACAGTAAAGATTATTTGGATTTGGACCAACCCTGTCCTGATTAAACCGCTACCCCTGTACTCTTGGACACTTCTTATTTCTCACTCAACACTATGTGTTCTTTTCAGTTACCATGGTGATGGGAATCCCAACAGTGAAGCGGAAAGTGAAGTCATACCTGTCAGAGACTCTACGTTCACTGATAGACAAGCTCTCACCAGAAGAAAAACTTGACTGTGTAATCATTGTGTTTGTTGGGGAGGTGAGAGTTCAAATATACTGATTCATAACAGAATGTTTCTCCATAATAGATTGAAATTTATGTATGTTTGTTTTTTTTGAAAAAAAGATGCTGTGTAGGTTTAATATGTCTGGTATAATCTCTGCAGACTGACTTGGACTATGTTCAGAGTGTGGTTGCTGGCCTGGAGAAAGAGTAAGGATAATTCTCTGCTTCTTTACAGATGCATTAAACCTTGAAATATTAAGATTTGAGAGCTTTGTCACACTTTTTTTGACGTAAGCTCCTCTTTCCTTAGATTTTCTACAGAGCTGAGCTCAGGTTTGCTGGAGGTAATCTCCCCACCAGCTGCCTATTACCCTGATCTCACCAACCTCAAGGAGACTTTTGGAGACTCCAAAGAAAGAGTCAGGTAAGAAAGGCATGACAGGCTTGGAAGCTTGTTTTCATGTGGTTCTTAAGAACTCTGACTCTTATAAAGCAAAATTGTTACAAGAATCATTATGTAAATTGTGGATGAATCAGCCCTGAGTGAATATAATGTTTGAAAGCTAAGTTGAGGATTTCAGAGAAACTAGAGGGATGAGTCAGTGAGAAGTGGGAGGGAGAGAGCGGCTGAGAGCTTTTAGGTAGGTTGACTGGGTGCTTAGTATTCCACAGGCATTTGTCAAAGTCAGATCAAGGTCAGCAGCAACAGCACTCTCTACCTCTGTTTCTCTGTAGTGCTCAGTCTGATCCTCTCTGCTTATCTTTTCTTTATAGTTGACTTCATTAAAAATCTATTTATAGTGCAGTGGAGACTTACAGTATGTACTCAGATAATGGCCCACAGGAGCACTTCACTGTTTTGTTTGTGAGCGCAGATGTTTAGGAATAGGAATGTGATCAGCTAGTATCTTGTTTATCATGACTCTCATGGTTTATACACCTGCATTCAAGTCGGTTGTAAGAAGTAAACCGTTGATACCAGAACAGTAGCAACACTCAACCACCTAGTTGAGTCTGAAAAGGTGTGAATGCATGCCTTCATTTTTCTAGCATGTCTTCATGCAACTATTAAAGGTATGTGTGTGTATATGTATGTGTAAGAGCATCAGAAATATTTCTGCCAGCTCCCACACTGGAACACTTCAGTTCACAGCCAACAGCCTTAAGTCAAATTGCTACATCATTTGGATCAAACAATTAGTGTGGCAGCTGCAGTTTATAAATTATTCAGTCTGCTGTTGCAACTTCACCATCTACCTGGAAGTACAGTTTTACTTTTTGCATGTAAATCAGTGTGTTTGACATGCATTAGGAAGATAAAATATCCTAGAGGATACCTTGAGACCGAGCAAGATGGATTTAGTTTTCATGTATCTACAGTTTGAACTTTGATTTTGTGTGTGTGTGGATTTTGTTTTGTTTAGATGGCGAACAAAGCAGAATCTGGATTATTCCTTCCTCATGATGTACGCAGTGAGCAAAGGGGTTTATTATGTCCAGGTATGTCCTTGAATTTAAAAAGAAAGTATATGCTGTTATACCTCTAATGCTGTATTTAACAGCATGCAAAAAAGTACAGTTCAGTATAAACATGGGTTTTTGCATCAGTGTGGTATTTGTTTTTATTGAAAAGGAAAAGAAGACGTGCACAAAACTGAATTTTCATTTAATATTTGATATAAACATGTTCCCTGATCCCTTTATTGGGACAGTTACAGAACTGATATTTCTACATTGTAAGAGAGAATTTGAAAAAATGATTTGCAAAAATCATTCATGTATCAATATATTGTAATAAACATGTTCAGGATAAAACCTTTATGACCCATTAAAACCAGCAATGCAAATTGAGCTTTACCCTTTCAATCACAGTGGTCAAGTATTCAAAGCTGTTTTTTAGTGTATGTATGGATGAAGATTGTAAATTTCCACATTAGTGTCATTAATGAGTCATTCCATGTACCTACTGACCAATAAATTTGAAAAAAAAATTGTATATATGCAAGGAAGAATAATATTCTAAAAATTTAAGTAATTTTACTTCCAAGCAAACTTCTAAGTATGTGGGGGGAAGCACCATTTGAAAAAAAAAAAGATAATGCACGAAAGGGTTAAAGTTAAAGTAAATTTAAGGGTTTTTACATGGTTGAATAATCCTTTCACATTTTTCTGTTTGGTCAGTTTCGAGGGACACAACCATTTTGTCTAAATTAACTTTATTTAATTTGCCATTGGGAAAAACTACTTGAGCTTACTTTCACACACTCCTAAGATCTCTCTGTAATGACTTGTCAGTGGTGAGAAAAGAAGCTGCAGAATCTGGTCTCGCGTGGATGCTAAAAATAGTAGTTAAACATTTATCAAAACCGATTTTTAACCAGCTCTGCTAAGTGTGTTAAACCAGATAGCTGCTATACCCAATAGACATCTGGTTCAGCGTATCACAGGATACAGCAAATAAAGTAAAAGTATTTCTCAAGCCTAACCCAACGTCCTGAATTTCACCTAGTTCCCATCACAACTTGTTGGAATATCAGTACGCATTATCCCATTGGACTTCTACAACACTTATGTTGTCCTTGCTCTCCTAGGCATCCAGTTCTTTATTTGAAGGTCTAACAATAAAGTTTTTACTGTGCTAATCTTTCATCTTTCTGTTTAATTCATGGAACATGTCATTTCCATTATCTGCTCTCACATGGAAGGAAGAGGTATTGTCTGTTTAATGTCAGCTGCTACTCTAGTTTAGTGCACACTTTAGTAGAAAAGTATTTTAACTCAGTTTAGAGAGTCGTATTGTGTGACCATAGAGAAGTCTCCCCTTCTGCTGGCCCCACCTCTCTATCAACAATAAACACCAACTACAGCTCAAAGAGTGGTTTGTTCCTCAGTTTTTGATTTTTTGTTTTTCTGGTTTTCTGCCCTTGTAGCTGGAAGATGACATTGTGGCCAAGCCCAACTACTTTGCCACTATGAAGAACTTTGCCCTGCAGCTTTCTTCAGAGGACTGGATGATCCTGGAGTTCTCTCAGCTTGGCTTCATCGGTAGTACTCATTCTATATCTATTGAACCATGAGCATCTACCAGACTTCTATCAAACAGCAGATCTAAAATGGAATCAAAGGTTTCTTTAAGTGGATTTTAATCTGGTTTTCAAGGTATAGAGAAACTTAATCTGTAGGATTTGTGAGTGAAATAATGAATGCTTTATTTTGAACATGTTAAAATAAAAACAAATGAATAGACAACAAAACCAGCAAAGTAAAGAAAAAAAAATGAAACCAAGTTAGACAAAAGTAGTCATAATGAGTAATATGCTTAAAAAGGAGCAGGAATAAGCACAAGCTTATGTACTCCCACCCCTTCTCTACTGCCAATAAGCAATCATCACTATTACATCCTGTCTAGATTAGCCCCATAACTAGGGGTGGGAGAAAAAATCGATTCATATAAATATTGCAATTTTTTGTTTCACGATTTTTAAATAGATTTTTTTGTTAAAGAAATCAATTTAAAAAAAATTCCAATTATTTTATTTATTTATTTTTTAACTTTTTTTTTTCTTGTCTTTTTGGGCATTATAGCAAGCAAAATGGTGGTCTGGCTACTGTGTTGTGTGTTCTTAATTAAAATTTTCAACAAAAAAAAAATCAAAAAAAGAATTTTCTCCAAATTTAAATGCTTCATTTCAGCTGGTTCAAATATATTCTTGCTGAATAAATCTTAAAAACTGACTCGCATGTCATGTAGTTTTTTGGGAAATATGGTTCCTGATTAGATTTTTTCACATGGGCTGGGGTTAAAAAAGCAAACAAAAAATCGGCAATATCGAAGAATCGCAATTTAAATGGAATCGGCACCCAAAAAATCGAATTGGAAGAAAAACATATCGTCCCAGCCCTACCCATAACCTACAATACGCTATATATTTCTATTTATATAAATCCAGTAAGCAAGCTAAAATCTATACATATTTACAAATACATATGCAGACATTTATACATCTATATGCACACACATAAATACACACACGTATAAAAAGTAACAAGTTAAATACTTGATGTTCGCACTTATCAAAGTTCCTCCTCTTCTCCAAATCTTGCTGAAATCCTACTCTTGAACTTCTTTAAATTTTGACATGCTTGGACATTGCTTAAGATCCATTACAGCTTCACTCCACAAACTGGTTGTGCAGACACAGAGATGTTTAAAGTTTAAATCCCTCCTCAATTTATAACTCCTGTCTCTTTTCAAGAACTGTTTCAGGGGAAGTCACTTGTTTATTCCCTCTATAATAGACAGTTTAAGTGTTCACTCATATAGATGAGCCACTGAGGAAAATATGCAAATGATATTGATTTTCAATGAGGGTCATTACTATTGGCAGGGAAGAGTGACTCCTCATTAAGCATGTTACTGTAGTATATGAATGAGGAATATTTATTTTTTCAGCCCTCTTTTTTTGTTTTGTATAATTTTTAATATATAAATTTATATATATAATATAAATATTATATAATATAAATTTTAATATTAAGCACAGTGAAGGGCACAGTTAACCCATTAAGATCTTCCTTAAGAAAGCTTAAAACCTAAGCATTATCTAAAAATAGGCTTTTCTAAGAATTTCACAGAATTATCAGTCTATCTTAAATTGATTAAAATATGAAGTGAAAACAGCTTAAATATTGAACTTCTATTAAAATGTATGGACTTTTTTCATATTGATCCAGGTTATATTTCCATTATGTTTTTTATGCCTTATTGATCATTGATTGTTCTGATCTCATCTGTATTGATTTACGTCTCAAGATTTTTTATTTTAAAAAATGGAATACATATTTTTTTTAATTCCCCAAGTATTATTCACAAGTTTAATTATTTTGGTATAAATGATTGGTTGCTGTAAAGGATGAACTTACACTTAATAAACTTGTTTTTCTTTACCTGCAGGAAAAATGTTCCAGGCTCCCGATCTAAACCTAATTGTTGAGTTCATTTTCATGTTCTACAAAGAGAAACCTATTGACTGGTTGCTGGACCATATTCTCTGGGTCAAAGTCTGCAATCCTGAAAAAGATGCGGTATGCACTGTACTATATGAGGGGGGAAAAAAGTTGATTGTAAATGAAATCTATCGTCTTATTCTACAACTTTACTTTTGTCTTTTCCTAGAAACACTGCGAGCGTCAGAAGTCCAGCCTCCGTGTGCGGTTTAGACCATCACTGTTTCAACACGTTGGACTCCATTCTTCTCTTGCTGGAAAGATTCAGAAACTTACTGTGAGTTTCACTTTGGCAGTTGTTTATTACCAAAATCAGCTGAGGCTACTTCCTGTTTAGAAAACACATGTTTCCCTTCTGTCTACATCTGCAGGACAAGGACTTCCTGAAGCCGCTGCTCCATAAGATGCACGTTAACCCCCCAGCTGAGGTCTCCACTTCAATGAAGGTAAGGGTTCCCATGCCTTTGCTGTCCTTTTATTATCTACAGTATATGAATAAAAATAACCATGAAAATAAAAAAAATGTCATGCACTTTGTGAAAGATTATGGGAAGAATACAAGGACAACATTTTTTTGCATTTTGCAGGTTTATCAGGGTCACACATTGGAGAAGACGTACCTCGGAGAGGACTTTTTCTGGGCAGTCACCCCGACTGCAGGAGACTACGTCCTCTTTAAATTTGATAGGCCTATTAGCATAGAGAGGTAAATATTATCTTTAATAGATTATCTGTAATATGATGGTGTGCACATAGCTTGTCTTTTTCATGAAAATCAAGGGGGGAAATACAGTATACAACAGCCTATAATATATACAGTCTTTTAATATTATGTGTGTAACATTTCTTTATGCAGTAATATGCAAAAACTATATTTTCATTTATTTTAACCAGCTGTACTTTGCTGATTTGGGTCCAGCCTTTGTGAGTGTGTGCATTGTACATCTCTGGAGATCAGGGTGAGCTAATGAGAGTGCTCTAAATTAAGCATTCTCAGCCCAGCCTCCTCCTCTGTGGAGGCAGGGGTAGAGAGTGAGAGGAAAATGCTGAAATATAAGAGGAGGTTAAAGTCAGACTGACAGCACAGAGCAGAGCAAACCTTTAATCTGTGTTCATATTTAGACTAATGAAAATGTATTTATAACATCCGCTGATTGTGTGAAGGTAATGTTTGAACATTTTAAATGGAAGTTGAAAGAAAAGGAGACAAACAGTATTGCAATGGGTTTTTTAACGACAAGAAAATGCACACATCAACAACGGAAACTGGTTCAGATGAATTACTGTTTGAATCTTGCAGTCCTGTCACATATCTAAGCTTTGTTCATTCAATCCATTCTCAGTTTTTCTGAAATCTGCTGGGATTCTTAAGTGATTGAAGGAGAAAATGGCAGAAATATCCAAATGTATAATCCCGAGGAACTGACTTCATTATGAGAGATAGGAAGTACAGGGCTTTTTTTTTAATATATATATATGTGTCTTCAAATCATTTTTAGACTCAGAAAATAAGGGGTTTCTACACTTTTACATTCCCAAATTAAAATGAATAACTAACAGGGACATGAATACCGTAATGTCCAGAATTTGTGTGTCAGTGTAGCTATCATGGGAGAAGAGTGCAAAAATAATTTTGAAAATATTGAAACTAATGCTTGATTTGCTTTGCAGGTTCCTATTTCGCAGTGGTAACCAGGAGCACCCAGGAGACAAGATCGAGAACACTACAGTGGAAATACTGCCTGTTTCGGTATGGAAACACCCCCCACACCAGAGCTACTCAGTTGGGTCCCAGGAGGGTCGCCGCCCTGCAGGTTTTCAATGTCTCCATGCTCCAACACACCTGATTCAAATTCAATGGATCCAACAGCCACCAAGTTCTGCAGAATAACTTATTAATTTGAGTCTGGTGTGTTGGAGCAGGAGATTGAAAACCTGAAGGGCTGCGGCCGTGGGACCCAATTGAGTAACCCCGCGCTATAAACACACATAGACACACAGTCTGTCAGCTTCTCTGGTAAGATGCACAAATGTATTTGATTAGATGACATTGACTGGCTGGTCCTTTGGATGTAGTTTATTGATTATTGACAGGAATGTGAGCATGACAGAATCGCTGGCTGTGGTTGTGTTAACATGTGACACTATAATCCACACTGTCTGTAAGAATAGCTGCTAACATTTGTTTGGGTGCAGTTTAAATAACAAATCATTGAGATTTGAATTCGTGTCATGTGCAATCTATTCTGCTGCCAACAGTCACTGTCTTTGTATGTTAGGAAAGTGGACTGCTGATCAAAGACAAATACAAACGAACCGAAGACCGATTTTACAGGATTGGTAAGTGAATTTGACAGTCTCATAGTGCGAGATGCAAACATACAAATACAATGGAGGATCACTATCCAATTGTACACATACACTTAATGGTACCAACGGCCCCACAGGGGTCAGTGTTGGGACCTAAATTATTGATTTTGTAAATAAATGATATTTGTAAGGTGTCGAGTATATTAAAAAGGATTCTTTTTGCTGATGATACAAACACGTTTTGTACTGGGGCCAATCTACAGACACTTTTAGATGATGTCACCTCTGAGCATGAAAAGATAAAAGTTTGGTTTGACATAAATAAACTATCATTATACTTGAGTAAAACTAAATGCATGTTATTTGGTAATTAGAATAAAAACTTTGATGTAAAGATTCAAATTAATGGGTTTCCAATTGAAAAAGTTAAGGAAATAAAATTTCTTGGGGTGATGATAGATAATCAATTAAACTGGAAATCACATAAAAAAGCATTTGCAATCAAAACTTTAAAGAAGTATTTCAAACCTCAGTAAAGCAAAACATGTTTTGGATCATAAATCACTTCACCTTTTGTTCAGAGGTTTGGGGCAACACATATATGACTTCACTGCTTCCATTAATCACACAACAAAAGAGAGCAATACGCATTATACATCAGGTTTGAATGTCAGCAACACAGTTTTGTTTCATTTGTTTGGTTGACCCTATCAGACTAAGTATATTGTGTTTTGTCAAAGTGTCTGAAATAAAACCCTTCAATACCAAGAGTGTAAGTTCCAAATTTCATCTGAAGGTTTTGGATATTTTTCTGAGTTTCCCCTCTTTTTTCTTTTGCTTTAATATGTTATCTATTTGTTCTTAGGAAACTATTGGCCGTGCTCTCAACTTAAAGAAATGATCTACATGATTTCATATACACTCGTCTTCAAAATATGTTAAAGATCTTCTCAGCCAGCATTTTCCTTATTTTCATTAGTTTGCATCTAAAAAAAAACTGCTCTTATTTGCTCACATTTGGGATCTGATTTATATAACTCTTATGTTTTTATGTGTTTACATGTATAAACACCCAGGTCACTTTGAAAAAGGCCTGGCGGAGGGGGCTGTAGATCCTTCCTTCAATCCTGTTCTGGCACTTCGGCTTTCAATTCTCAAAGACTCTGCTGTGTGGGCCATCCTCAGTGAAGTAAGTCTGTTGTCTAGTACATGACAAATATCATTAGCTACAGATGCACACCTTATCCTCGCTATCATCTAATAACTCATTTGGTGCTCTCTTCTGTCTTCTGCAGATACATATAAAAAGGATATCTGGCTGACTGCTCTGGAGGAGGTACATGAATCATGGCCCCTGGAGGACCAAAATCTCCTAGACTGCTTACGCAGGGTCTCTGGCACCTAGCAACCAGCAGTGAAGTCATTAGAGCTTAGAGTTGCTCTTCCCAGCTTGTTGGAGGAATACCACTTCTCTGTCCCCACTGTTCCTGATGTACCATATTTGCTTCTCATTAACCGGTTTACTCCCTTTGTTTCTCCATCGCTCCAACACTTTTGTGCTCTTTAATTTTTCGTGAGAATGTGAATACTACTGTCTGCAGACCAACAGTGACGGGTGTGGAGACATCTGTCCCTAGCTCTCGGTCTCAAAGTGACTGTATTGTTCAGCAGCTTTGAGAACAATCATTTTTTCTGAATGAGGTTGAATCTTTACATCTGGGGAGAACCAGTCACCTGGCCACTGGTGCAGATGCTGCCAAATCCCTCTCCCTTACTCAATGCTGCCACACTTGGGCAAGCTGGGGCATTGCACTGTCACTATTGCCTCAGCAAAGCCCGAGATGATCAAGAATGTTGTCCTCACTGATGGCCAGTTGCTCTCTGTTCTCAGCAGAAATGATGGAGTTCTAGATCAACACCAGCCTAAACAAAAATGTTTTCCTCTATCAAATACTTTACATGTCCTGAAAGACAAACTCAATGTAAGCTTATTGTCCCAAAATTCTACTTGTTGCCAGCTGATGACAACTTTGACCATAGGGCAGTATCGGTGGTTAACTACAAGAATCCTACAAGAAAAAAAGTACCCTGACTTCATGTGTTTCGCCTCTTGTTTGACAGGCAGTGTATGACCTCAGTGTCCATTTTTAGGAAACCAATCGGACATTGCCTTGGTAACTTTTTCCTGAAGGAATATATTGTTATATTATTACAACTATGATTGACGATCTATGAAGGTGACTTAATTTATTTGAAATAAATCTTTAATTTTTACAAGAGGTAAAATATATTTTTATTCTACTAAGAGATGTTTATGGTAGTTCAGTCTGTTTTGTGTACATTTTGGTTTGTTTTTCATCTAAATTCCTATTGTACATTTCATTTCCATGGTAATTTACTTGCAGAGTTAGATCTGAAATGTTTTTCTTTTTCTGCTTAAAAACTAAGAGATAGGAAAGTTGTGCATAGATTCTGTTAAAGTAGTTGCAGATGTGGATTGAAAATAGAAAAATGTGCCTTATATCTAGGTCTCTTGAAGTTGCCCCAACAAAATTACAATTCAATCCTTTACATATATTTTTGCCTATACGTTGATTGCTGGATATACTAATATTTTGAAGCTCAGACTATGATTGGAAGTCAAGGGGCAATATTTTTAATGCTGAGTGAAAGTAGTATATAAGGAAGTTTTACCAGTTTACCATCCAAAATGGCAAGATTTGCACTGCCCCCCCCTTCTGTCCCATTAGCCATCATTATACCTCACTTTCCATCTTTCCAGCTTCTACGTTACACTTCATTTTGTCCATATTTCCTGTTTTTATGGATAAAACATGACATGACTACTGATCATTGCTGAGTGTGCCACTGACTGTACATATATATATACATATAAATATATATGTAAATGGCAACAACCACCACCTCTTTCAATCACTCTTTTGCTTTGTAATATTTTATTGAAAATTCACGACGTTTACCATGTATGTGGCTGATGTTTTGAGTGGAAGCCATTTGTAAGTTATAGCTAACTGATTTAACATGTTAGTGGATTTTTTCAAGGAGTTAGTTAAGTGCCTTTTGGTAGAATTGATATGAATTTGGTCAATTCTTGCTTATCACGCTTCTTTGTGTGCATGATTTATTAAATGTAATTCATGAACGCGTGCCTCCCTCCCCCCATCCTTGCCCTCGCCCTCGCCCCTTTTGTCAAAAGAAGTTCCTCCACCCCGGTCAAACATTTACTCAATTGCTGTACTTAGTCCAGTCTGTTTTTTCATCACTTTTTTTATGGGAGAAGATGGAAGCGGCATGGCGGCTGTGGAAACTGTACTATTTTGAAAGGAAATTTCAGTATGACTGAGAGCACTTGCTTTCCTGCAACCACATACAAACAGAAAATGAATGCATGTAAGGGCATGAAATTGTCATGTGATTCCAGGGATTTCCCCACTCTATTTGGTGAAAGTAGAATGGGACATGGAAGAATAAAGGACCTTTGGTCAGCAGCCCCCAGCTACCCATCAGTTCATGTGCCTTCATCGCGTACATGTGTTTGCCTGATTGATGATTTTGTCATCGTTTTTCATGGACATATTCAAAATAAATGAGAAATGTTGGTAGAAGCCATGGCCATTTTTGTGTTGTGATTTTGTTCTACTTTCATCTGTCACGCCATCTGCATTATCAGGCTTTACGTTGACGTAGCTTTGATCTAACAGACTGAAATCAACCTGACAGCCTGCAAATACGAACAGAAAATTCAGTAAACTCGTGATGTGTACGTTTAACTGCAACAAAAAAACTACAAGCTCTCCCATCATGCATTTCTACTTCCGTTTTCCCATCATGACGTTTCACTGTCATGGCGGCTGACAGGTTTTCATAACATTGATATCACTGCTGTTGACAAATCGATTCTAAAACTTATTTCACGGTCAGTAAGGTGATATTGATATTTACGTGAATTCTGAACAATGCCGAAATACTACGAGGACAAAGAAGAGGACACCAGAGCTTGTGCCGGCGTCAGAGAGGACTTCAAAGCATGTCTCCTTCAGCATGATTGCGTTGTGAAGGTAAATCTGCCATGATCTGGACATGCTAGGGGAGTTATGTCACAGCTTAATATAATTTACCATTAGAAAACAGTTGATTTTATTCAACTATTTTAAAAGTAAAAGACTGCGGACTCTATCCACGTCAGTAATGAACTGAAAATAGGTGCCAGTCGTTGCTTTCCGCTCCATTGGTGGTGATGTTCAATTAGCTAGCTAGCTTACTTGCTAACTGTCACTCGGTGCAGAATATTTTAGCTTATGTGACAAAAGTCAACAGTAGCATTATGCTAATTTCCCTTTTATTTAAGTTTGAATGAGTATGGATTAATTGAAAGAGTTGCCAAGATTAATATAATATGGTATAAAGAAAAACAAAGTTATCACGTAAGTATCCTGCTTACTTTTCTTTTACTCATAAAACATAAGATCAGAGATTAAATTACAAAGACCTTATTACACTTTACAAAATGAATTTTTCATAAGACCTAGGTTTTAAGTCTTACGATAGAACAAACAACCTATAGCCAGCCAATCACATTTACATCATAAATGAAAGATAAGTAACAAAATTATCAAAATGTACCGGAGACATCCTAGTGGTTTCTTTACACTATTGTCCCTGAAAAGTCCTGAAGCTATTTGTACTGGTTTTTGTTATGATCATATAGGTAAGGCACAGCGTACTCACAAGAAAGACATAATGTAGTCAGTTTTTTTCTTTTAGGAGGGGAAAATGCCAAGTGAGTGTCTGAAGGAAGGCCACTGTAAAGCCTTGCAGACGTCATTCTTTGAGTGCAAGAGATCAATGGTAAGTCTTTGATAATTACTCTGCTATTGGACATTGATCTTTATGCAAAACGTGGTGGAATGATTGAAAAGAGTTGGGAATGGTTTTGTGTTTCTCTTTACAAATCTGTGCTTACAAGCTGCATTTGTTCCCCAAACACACCTGAAGCATGATGCAACTGAAACTAAGAGGAGTTTTGAGATATGCTGCAAACACTGACCAATGTCTGTCTTCTCTCTGCAGCTGGACACAAGGTCAAGATTCAGAGGGAGGAAAGGATACTGAGGAACCAGTGCAACTGAGTGGATGCTGAATCGACAGCTGTGCATACTTGAAATTGAAATTTCAAACTTAAAATTGACGCATCTGCTTGTGTGAGAGCATTCGGTATTATAAATCCCTAACTGAAGAGAAATGTGGGAGGAACAGTAGCAAAGGACTACAAAATATGAATGAACAACTCACACTTGAGGAGGATTGCATACGCATCAGCAAAATGCAGGTCTGGAAACAGAACAGAGCTTTTTCTGTCTGGAGTTTTGATTGTTTCAATGACTAAATAGACTTATAGTTATTCTGAATGAATGAGTTTGTGATGTGGGATAAAAACCAGTTGAAATAAACTATGAAAAAAAGTGCTAAGTATATCTTTAATGTGTTTATGATGGAGTCAAGATACGAATGAAGAAAAATAACACACTGCAAATTCTGTTATTTCAAAGCAGCCATCATCATCTGCTTGAACTTCTCCATGTCCGCCTTCTTCATGATAAAAGCCTTGTGTGTCTTCCTTAGTAACCCCACAGTGTCCATTATCATCATGCCTCTGGTGTGCGTTCCTGTCAGCTCAACACTGACTGCGTAACAGTCACTTTCAAGGATGAATGAATCATCTATAGCAGATGCTACTGCGTATGAGTCACAGGAAATAAAGCCTGTGCCAGCAACAAATTCTTTCTCAAAGCGCTCGCTTTGTGCAGCTTCGATGCTGTGGCGGAAGATCTTTTCCATGAAGCGAGCTTTATTGCTGTCCTGCGCCAACCAGACGTCACAGAATTCCTGCCCAAAGAGATGTAAACACACAAGCTCTGCCATTTCAAATGATAACCATGTAATAATGAATTACATCAATATGTGAATGCATGCTGAAGTTACCCAAGACAGCTTGCTGTAGCAGGTGAACTCCCAGCAGGCCAAGTATGTGGGACACTGGTAATCATTCAGCACAATGTATGCAGCTTCTGGATCTGCAGCAAAATTGAACTCCCCACACACAGTGGTGTTTCCCCGAGCTGCATCACAGGGAAAGGATAGAATATTAACCCTCCGGACTTGCTGACAATTCATGATTGACTCTTAGAAATTGCTAGAATAAGCCAAAGTTTTCGTGCAAGTGATGATGACGGGCTGGGTTAAATGACTGGAGGCAGTGTGTATAACAGTCACATAGTCTCCAGTGCATTCTCAGTGCTTTCATGTTTTATATATAGATCTTGATGGAAGATATTTTCAAACTTTTACACTCTGTCCTAAAGTTATATCGACAGTTACCCAACTTAAAGTCAGACTAGGTAAACAATTTCGCGCTGCTGTCGGTTTACTTGAAACTCGCCCACTCGCAAGCAAGAGGGCAAGGTGAAGCAGCATGGAAAATAGATGGAAGTAAAAAGATAAGTTGCAACCAGTCACAGAGTAAAGCTGTAAATTAAAGAAGTTAAACTAACATCTATGCTGCTGTGGGAAGGTCGCTGCTATGTTAGATTTTCTCTGAAAGTCCCTTCATAATTAGCATCCAGCGGACCTTACTGAGTGTGCAGCAGAGATGAGCAAACAGTAGAAGAAGGAGACAGTAACTTGAGTTGATTGGTGTGTTTTTTAAATTGTCTTTACACCTGACTTGTTATTGGCTGGTTACACACCACCTGTCCAAAGACTGCACAAAAAAACCTAAACAAAACAGTGACCACATAGTTGAGGTCAAATGTATAAATCCATCTGAAATGGACAGTTTTACTTACACTCAGTGTTGCCTCCCATGATGTAGAGCCCTTGGAGTTTGCTTGGCAGAGATGGATCCATCCTGACAGCCAGAGCCAAGTTAGTGAGGGGTGCCGTGGCAACCAGAGATATCTGGGAAAGATACATGTGTAAAGGCTTAAAATACGCAAGATGTACTTACAATACACAGCCTGGTTCACGAGTATTTAAATATTGGCAGATTTTGAAATCTTGTCTCTTTACATCACCACCACTAATTTCATCAAAGTAATCATAGAGAAACTGAAGTGAAGATTTTTGCTTTTGATTCAAGTATTATCTATAGAATTGGATGCTAATTCTTTACAATAGTAATATTTAGAATTCATAGTCATAATATCAGAGTGCCTTCAGGTCATCCAACCAGTTTTTACTCAACGTACCCAGATCTAAATGTAAGCACTGCGGTGACCGAGCCTTTTCAGTCGTTGCTCCCGGGCTCTGGAATAAGCTCTCCCCTGATCCTTGTGGTGTCTTGGACCCAGTGCTTTTAAAGTCAAAACTTAAAATCTATTTATTTACAATTGCTTTTAATCCCCAGTGGTGTGGTAACACTTTGATCTTATTCTGTTTTATTCTAATGGTTTTTCTACATTTTTACATTTTTATGTTTTATTGTTTATAGTGTTTTCTTCCTTTTACTCATTTATATTTCTGGATTTGCCAGTGTAATTGCTTTGATGTAGTAGGTTTAAGTGATGTTTTATCCTTTGTAAAGCACTTTGGCTATCTGCGTGGGCTATATAAATAAAGTATTATTATTCTGATTATATATTTCTAAATGCTGAGTTGCTTCCTATAGATGCATCAGTTGCTTTTTTGAGGGATTCTCTGCTTTCAGTTTTGTGTTTGATACGTTTTTTGTCAAATGTTAGGCTGAGATTATAAGCTGAAGTTGACATTTAAGAATATTCTATTCATTTACCTCAAGAAGCTCTTGAGTAACTGTCATCCTATGTTTTGTGTCGTTGTCCATCTGAACTGTGAACTGATGTTTTGTACCATTTGAGAATATCTGAGAAGGACGTATAGCTCTATACACTCTAGAATTAATCCCGCTGCTTCTATCAGCCATCATGTCATCAATAAACACGGATGACAGACAGATGATGGGGTGCTTTGGATCATGAGATTTTTATTTCCTTCTCAGTGCTCTTCTTCATGATGAAAATATTTTGAATCTGATCTTTCAAATCAATCTGGTCTCAGACCTTTTGTTTTTAGTATTTTAAGATGTTTTCCAGGAGTCTAATAACAGGATTCTTCCCTTGCATGTTATTCCTTAATAATTTTTCAAAATATCTTTATTAAACTCATTGAATTAACGCATAAAATACATCCTAATTCCATTATTTCAGATCTATTGTGAAGGCGTACAGAGGCATAATTATAAAAACTCACAAGTCTTCCAAATCTCACCTCTCCTGGATTCTCATTAACGATCCTGATCATGGCTGACACAGCGTGCTCCTTCTGTATCAGGTTTAGACCAGGAGCATTGGGATCAGGAGCATCTCCCAAGCCATCCTGACCATGGAAGTGTCCAGCACTGATGTTGTTCCCGAGGATAGGCTTATCAGCGCCTTTAAACACTGGAATCTGATCCATGCAAACAGAGGCACACATAATGAAATTAATCAAATGCACAAGATGTTAAAAATCCATTATCCTTTGTTATCTCATGACTCCTGCACTGCAATCAGGTTTTACTGAATGTTAAAATAGGTTCTGATATCACAAACGGCAAGATATCTTAAGCCTTAATACTGACAGTGGAACAACAACAACAACAAAAATCAGTAAAAGCTCCTCTATAAGGTTAGGGTAGGATGACAGAATCAGCATGCCATGAAGTTACCAGCAACTCTGAGAATTTGATTTTAAAGACATGAAGCAAAGCAATGCTTCACCTATTATTATCATCATTGCAACACAAGGCTGAATCTCCACTGACTGCCACTTGCTGCAATCATGATGTTTTTCTTTGTTTTTTATTGGTGCAGTTATCACCTTGTGAACCTGTTTTTGTCACCTCCAGGTAAGTGTCATTGCAGGAACATCTGTGAACAGCATTACAACTGGGATTTTGCAAGACAATCATGACACCTTACAGGTCTATAGCCGAGGAAATAAAGTCTGAGTTATAAGATGGATGCAATCCTACTATAAGTACTTTGTACCCAAGAAATAATATAATAATGTAACAATGACTGATGTGATTGGGTGTTTCATATCAGCACGGTTTATATTTATCCCACCTCCAGTTTATTGCAGGCCTGAAGAACGCGCAGTGTGTTCTTACACACATTCTCCACTGTGGTGTTTCCGTGCACGCAGGAGATGCCCAGGAGCTTCACGTTGGGGGCAGCCAGCGCCAGCATGATGGCTTGTGCATCGTCTACACCACAGTCCACATCCACCAGAAGCTTCTTACTCATCCTGGACCCTGCAGAACACAGACTTTATTCCAATAAGAGCTTAAGACTCATCTAAAAAATTTGTGAATCTAATTCGGATGGGTTATATCAAACTGAAGCATCATTTGTAAATGATAAAACCTACCAGTAATAGAGTGTGAGAGAAAGAAGCTGTACTTAGTTCACTTTGCAGACTGGAGCCAATGACTGTATGTTTGTGTGGCAGGAAACAACCTTTGTGCTTTGACAGGTGAATGTACGTGGGCGATGTCAAGGAAGTTACAGAAAAGGAAGCAAAAAGTTAATATGTAATCTACTCCAAGGTCCTCCACCAACGATACAAAGTGTTGTTGATACAAATCAAATGCTGAGACAGTGTCGCAAGATAGGTTAAAGTCCAAAAATAGAATAGAATGTTATTGTCTAGTGAGGTAGAAAATTGTCTTCACCTCATCAACACAAAAGATACACAGCTCTAAAAAACAGCATCACATGGGTGCGATGAAAAGCACAAATAAAAATGAGCTAAAATACATTTAAAACACTTGAAAATAAATAAACCTCTATGGGTTGGTCACGTTGTTAACTTAACCCTTTAAAGCCCAAACCAAGAAAAAATGGGGAAAAGTCAATTTTTTTTAATCTGAAGTCTTTAGTTGGCCCTTTAACAAAATGTGTGTGTGTGTGTGTGTGTGTGTGTGTGTGTGTGGGGGGGGGGGGATAAATACTTATATTTTTTGGTATATTTACCATTTATTACCATATGATATGTCAAAATTATTGTAGTGTAATCTTGTCCTTACTGGTATCCATTAGGGGGCAGAAGACAAGGATCAGATTGTGTACAACAAGGTTTGAGCAAAGTTTTTACCATAAAGCGATGCAAAATGTCTCAGAAGCTATGTATAAAATGTGATAAGTTTGGCTTTATAGAGTTAAGAATGCCACTGACATTTGGAATAAAAGGCATTTTGATCACTTTCTGCCAGGATTCTCTTAGTTGTCCTTTCAGTATGAATATTTTCAAGAGGAAATTGGGGTTATTGTTTTTATGTTTTTGCACTCAGTCAGCTATCAAGAACTGTCCCCAGATTATTAAAAGTTCTTCTCCCCTCATGTACAGCCTGTACCTCTTCTCCATTCATCTGCAGCCTGGACCACTTCTCCATTCATCTGCAGCCTGGACCTCTTCTCCATTCATCTGCAGCCTGGACCACTTTTCCATTCATCTACAGCCTGGACCTCTTCTCCATTCATCTACAGCCTGGACCTCTTCTCCATTCATCTGCAGCCTATACCTCTTCTCCATTCATCTGCAGCCTGGACCTCTTCTCCATTCATCTGCAGTGACTAACCTTAGTTTAATATTTAATATTTGTAATAAAAATCCCCCACAAAACTAACACTAATTCATTATAACTTTCCTTTGGGGATTAATATAATTTTTTCCTTTCAATTTTTTAACTTTGAGTCTCTACATAACAGCAAGAAAAACACTTTACAAAAGCAGCAATATTGTATTAAAGTTGCTTAATGGGACTTTCTCTTGATCGGATGCAAACAGATACGCGACGAGGCTGTCGAGAATATTTTCTTGCTTGTTGCTCAGAATTTGAATGATCTGATATCTCAAATCCCTTTACAAAAATTACTCTCTGATAAGAAGCTTAAAATATTACAGCTAATACACTGCTAAAAAAAGGGGGGGACACCCAATCATTAGCATGTAGCTAACTCAAAGTCACTTCTGGGACATCAATCTGTCCAGTTAGGAAGTAATGCTGATTGTGAATCAATTTCACCTGCTGTTGTCCAAATGCAACAAACAACAGGTGGAAATGAGGCAATCAGCAAGACAACCCCTATAAAGGGATGGTCCTGCAGGTGGCCACAGATCATATCTGTCTTCATCCTCCCTGGCTGATTTTTGGTCATGTCTTTATTTTGCCAGTGTCCTCGCCACTAGAGGTAACATGAGGTTGTGTCTGCAACCCACAGAAGTTGCTCAGGTAGTGGAGCTCATCCAGGATGGCACATCATTGTGCACTGTGGCAAGTTGGTTTGCTTTGTCTCTCCCAGCACAGTGTCAAGAGCATGGAGGAGATATCCAGGTGTCCTCTCGGGTGGACGTGCGCAGAACACTTCACCAGAGGCGTCCAGGAAGCATCCTAACCAGATGCCCGAGCCCCTCATTTGGCTCCTCTCTATGCGAAGGAGCATTAGCTCTACTCTGAGCCCCTCCAGGATGGCCACGCTTCTCCTCCTGTCTCTAAGGGAGAGCTTTAATCCACTTAATTAAATCAAATAAACTGATTTAAAAAAAACAAAACATAAATAATCAAGTTAATGTGCAACATCTTTAATGTTCACTCATTTAAGTAGCATTGTTTTTCAACCATACACTGCATCCTATTCATTAACAAGGTGTTTATAGGGTGGGATGTGCTTTACAAGCAACATTTTTACATTCAGAGATCCTCTAAAAATGTTTAACAAAATCCATGTACTTAGGTCGTTGGTCTTAACAGAATAAATCAACTTCTGAACGTCAGAGTCGAATTTTATTATTTGGAGGTTTGACTGGAGAAAAACATTCATATCTGATTCTCAATTTAATATGGTTATTCAATAAATACCAATCACTTTAAGTCAACTTGGAGTTAATTCTATTCCCATATGTAAATATTGATAGCTATCTTTAAACGGAGGACAACATAATGCTATGATTCTCAATCATAGGTAAGAAACTACAAACAGAATCAAGGAAGAATATATAAAACTGAACATAGGTTTTATCGAAATAAAGCAATGTGTCATTTATACCTAATAATGACCATCTGAAGGACCATACAAGAGTGTAGCTAAAACTAATTAGCATCTGTAGTCCCATGGCAAGTCAAAGAGACTGCTAGCAGCAAACAAAAAAAGCTCTAAATATTGCAGAAATCAGCATATTCAAAAAGAATACTTCAACAAAGCAAACGATAACATGTCAGTAGCATTTCTTTAAAACATTTTAAAAATGTTAAAGCCACAAAACCTGACGCCAACATGCAAGCTTAGATTAAGATGGATTACTGTAGTAATGCGTTAGAGAATACAATTTGATTTACAATGCAACCTCTTA
The DNA here is from genome assembly GCA_037177055.1 of Atherinosoma microstoma. NCBI lineage: Eukaryota > Metazoa > Chordata > Actinopteri > Atheriniformes > Atherinidae > Atherinosoma > Atherinosoma microstoma. The sequence goes on from JBBBVU010000013.1 coordinate 11,304,952, forward strand.
TAGAGGATATTCAGAAGGAGAGGAATCAGAGGAAATTAAAAAATACACACATAAAAGAGATTATCCCGATACTCTACAAGAAGACAATACTTATAGCACTTGTCAAACAAGCGTATCAAAATAGATCAGAGACTTGATAAGTCATAATAAGTCTTTCACTGGTGCATCCCCAATATATAAAATGTAAAAAGTGCATCCATCAACATTTTACTAACAAGTCTTTATAGACTTTTTTTCCCCCTTTTTGTTTCCATTTACAAAATATACTTAGAATTCTTGCAAAAAATATTCCATTAACCATGGCTTTCATTACCATTACAATGTTAACGATGAATTTTTATAATTAGCCAAATTAAGATCCTGTCAAAGATTATAAAACATAATATAATTTGGATAAAAATACAAAAAAGCCAAACAAAAACAAACCAAAAAAAACTATGTCAGTTTGTAAATACTGTTATCTAAACATGATGTACCGTTAGGACACCGAGTGTTGGGCAGGATCACAAATGTGTTCTTCAGCCAAGCTGCAGAAGTATCTGATTGAAGTAGGATGAACTATCAGATGCTTGCAGAAGTGATAAAAGTGCATCCTACTTCTACCAGATGCCATTTTCACACACGGACTGGAATCCTGAAATATTCTTGAAATGTTCCCGAGCTGTGGCATGCGAGAACATAAATGTCTGCAACAATTACTCCTGACTTTCTGCTGAGCTCCTGGAAAAATCTCAAGCATCAGAAGGCAAAACAATGTAAGAACTAGTGATATGACCTGCCACGCCGAGGCTTCATACTGAAGGTTGGGTAATCCATCAAATATTTTTCAAGTATTTTCCCTGGTTTCCCAGAGTCCAAAGCTGCCAGTTACTATGCTTGTCTCAAACAGGTACGGTGAAGTATGCGTGCAGAGCCTCATCTGTTGTTTTCAAGGTGTTGTAAAGAAAATGGTGATTTCCACAGCTAAATTTCTGCATCACATCCTCCCTCAGGCATGCTCTGACCAGCCATTTCCCCCACACCTTCCCACATCTCTGGTGTTCATGTGTGAAAATGGCTAAATCCTTCTCCATACAAGTACAGTATTCCAGCTGACAGTACTAAGCACAACACTACAGTGTGGCCCCCTCCACACAGTTTATAACCAAAATAAAGTTGCTTGTTAAAGAATTACAGTGTCTCAAACATCTTTCCTTCAAAACCATAACTGTATATAAAATGTTCAGACTGGAGCCCAAGCCCTATCCTTTACAGGTGTCATTTCAAAGCAGCCATCATCATCTGCTTAAACTTCTCCATGTCCACCTTCTTTATGATAAAAGCCTTGTGTGTCTTCTTCAGTAGCCCCACAGTGTCCACTATCATCATGCCTCTGGTGTGAGTGCCTGTCAGCTCTACACTAACAGGGTAACAGTCCCTTTCTAAGATAAAGGAGTCATCCACAGCGGCTGCCATGGCGTAAGAGTCACAGGAAACAAAGCCTGATCCTGCAACAAACTCCTTCTGGGAGCGTTCGCTTTGTGACGCTTCCATGCTGTAACGGAAGATCCGTTCCATGAAGCGAGCTTTATTGGTGTCCTGTGCCAACCATGCATCACAGAAGTCCTGGGCAAATATAAACACAGAGAAACAGCTGCATTTACTGTAGGTGAATATATATCAATAATAACGCATTTAGTAATGACCTCTAAGTGTGCTAGGTAGGATGTGCAAAAAAAATAGTTACCCAAGTTAGCATGCTGTGGCAGGTGAACTCCCAGCAGGCCAGGTATGTGGGACACTGGTATTCATTCAGCACAATGTATGCAGCTTCTGGATCTGCAGCAAAATTGAATTCAGCACACACGGTGGTGTTTCCTCGAGCTGCATCACAGAAGACAGATGGCACAATAAAAACTTCTGGTAGACCAGGATAACATCGATTTATTTCTATTATCATTTGTAGGCCACTGCGTCTTTTTTCTGCAGTGAATACGGTCACATGTTCAACACTCTACAGCCCAAACATCCAGTTTTCAATGATTCATTACAGAAAGGCTTAAATGTTAAAAAACTGACTCATCAGCCGGTTTGACTGGTAGGTTAATGACAAACACCAGTTTTTATTCTCTAGATGACATCAACCATTCAGCTTTGAGTTTTTAACCCCACAGCAGACTGACTAACCTGGACAGGGCCTGTTCTGTAAAACAATGATTTAATTGGGTGATCTGATCACAAGTGGACAGCGATGTGAGGATGCAGTAAGCACATTTTCATGATCCTGCAATAAAACCAGACTTTCTGCCAGTCCAACCAAAAGTCAGACTTAAGGCCCTTTTATTCTATATGCAAAAGACTGGTACGGAGCATTTCGTCCATCTTCTGTGTCATCTTCTGTGTCATTGTGTGGATGTATTGGCTAATAACCATGCAACGTAAGGGACTCATGAAAGTACGAGGGCAGTGACGTTTGAAAAGGACATGACTATTTACGCAAGTAAAGGGAGCATATGGGCCTTAAATTGTATGTAAACATGTCAGCCTGACCAAAATTGTAAAGCCAGAGAAACTCTTCCATACAATAACCAATTAACACAACATATGGGAGGAAGCCGGAGTACCCCGAGGGGCCCTATGCAGCATCAGGGAGATCTCCAACTCCACACAGAAAAGCCCCAGCAGCGATAAGACCCAGAAACCATGCAGTTTGTTCTTTTACTAGGGATGCAACGATCCACTTTTTTAAGGTTCTGATCCGATACTTAAAATTTGGGTATCTGCCGATACGATACCAACGTTTTTTACGACAAGGCACGTAAACGCTTTTTAACCACAACCCTGTCTGGTTTCATTCCTCGCCCCAACTCCACACATTACATGACATGCCAGTAGGATGAGTTACCTGAACTTTATGTTGGAGGAAAACCTGTATTATAAGTTAAATGTGGAGGATTACTCACCAAAATTTAAATTAAATTTTAGTTTTTAACTTTTGCCTATTTCAGTGGCAATCTTTAGATTCTGACATTCGAGGAATAAATTATCTTTTTTTTCTACTGCAAGAGGTTATACTGACTGCACAGGATTTTACACTTTCTATTTTTAGATTCCCATCGTTGGATCAGATAATGTGGAAATATTCTTTTTTTTTACAAGATAAAAGGATTTTATAAAGATGGATCCATGCTGGATTTTACAACCTTGTAGGAATAAATGTCCACATCAATAAGTTCACTGAAACCCAAACAGCTTAAAGGTTCCTACAGAGGAAGGTGGAGCAGAGTTTATGAGCCATACTTCTGCCTTCTGTCTGCACCACAGTCGCATCAACACATGCACGCTACCATCGTGTGCAACATGCACGTGCACATGGAAAGAAGGCAAGGATATTTATACTGTCGTCATAGAAATCTATACTGTTTAATGAGAATAAAACTATGTAAAAGGTCCCAGTGCAGACCTTCTCCTGCTGCCCCTTAGTGCTGCAGCCGCTTCTAGTCTTCATAGAATAAAACCGGCTGGTTTAGAACAAAATGGATTTTTTATTCCACTGAAACTCTTTTATTTGACTTTACAGATTAGTGGAAGGTAATTATGAGCTAATGGCAGTAGATTATATTTCCTAAATATAATTTCCATAAGGTCACTCAGTAGGTATTGAGGTATTGATATGTGGAAACTTTTGTTTCTCTGGTAGTTCTAGTCGTGTCTCAACCAGCCACCACCCCCTTCCCCGTGGCTGCAGTCTGCATGCTGTGTTCATGTGCAGAGCCCTTGTCTGACAGCAGAGCAGCCTACTACTTCTGGAGACGCGATGTAAATTCCAGATGTTGTCCTCCTGAAACTATTTAATTTTCGGCATTTTGAAGAAAAGGCGCCCGCGGCAACCAGCGGAATGTCGCTTGGTATTGTGTGTGGTATCGGGACACTTTTATGAATGCCAAGAAAGAAAAAAAAAAGAAAAGAAAAGAATGGATCGGAATGCTGGATCGGCCTCATTCATCCGATATCCAATCCAGCTAATTGGGCAATATCGCAGCCGATATCCGATCTGGGTATCGGATCGGTGCATCTCCATCTTTAACATCACTAATACTTTATCAAATATATAAAATCTTTCTTTTGAAAGCACTGTTACATAACACTAGTTTGTATAACATCTTGGTTGTGATGAAGGTCAATTCCCTGAAACTACAAGCTAACAATGTTTCACTCACACTCAGTGTTGCCTCCCATGATGTAGAGCCCTCTGAGTTTGCTAGGTAGAGATGGATCCATCCTCACAGCCAGAGCCAAGTTGGTCAGGGGTGCTGTGGCAACCAGAGATATCTGAGAAAAGATAAAAACATTCAAAAACATGCAAGAAATCATTTGCAGAACGCACAAGGCTTCTTTATCCCTCACCTCTCCTGGGTTTTCGTTAACAATCCTGATTATGGCTGAAACAGCGTGCTCCTTCTGGATAAGATCCAGACCAGGAGCATTGGGGTCAGGAGCGTCTCCCAGGCCGTCCAGCCCATGAAAATGTCCAGCATCAATGCAATTCCCAAGGATAGGCTTATCAGCACCTTTAAACACTGGAATCTGGTGAAAAAGAAAAAAAAAAGAACAAAAGAATAAAACATGCTATCAAAATGTCCAAATCAAATTCTGTATTTGGTGCAGAACTGAGATTCTCACATGTTAAATTTATGGTTGGGCGTATGGCAACAATGACACATTTCTAACAGGTTGGCTTCATTTTCAAAATATTTGGTATTATGTTAAAAACTGCACATTGATTATTCTGGAGTAATAATATCTAAAAATATGATAAAAACCAGTTTTTTTTCTTTTGCTACTGAGAGTTAGTCCTCTAAGCCTGCTATGTATTCATACAACTCAACCTTTTATTATGAAGTGAACTAGTTGTCCAGTTTCTTCAGGAGGTCATGCATTTTGAGAACAGAAACTCATTGTTGGACAGTTTTGATAAAAGCAAGCTGACTTGTCACATAATGCCGGTAAATTTAAGTTAGTGTCATGCAACACTGTCAGTAAATCCTTGTCAGCAGAAACTTTTACATTTGACACATTTTAGATGCTAATCTGAACTTGGAGAGGCACACATCTCAAATTTCAACAAAATGCTGAGAATCTATCTCTGGCCTTTACTTCCACTTGGCTGCTGTAAGACACTGTTTGCAAGTTTGATAAAGCAGAAGTGAAATAAAATCCAGCTCATTTGGAAAGCTCAAGCAACAATACAGACAAGATACAAAAGTCTGAATGGATCACTTATTTAAATTCTCCTTTTAATTGTTTGACCGTTTAATCTAGATCTCCATAAAAAGCAAATTTCAAACTGGTGTAAATTAACTTTCAACTTTGAAAAATAAGTGACTTGACTTCTATCACAGCAGCTTTAGACCCACCTCAAACCTTCTGCACTCCTGAAGAACTCTCAGTGTGTTCTTGCAGACGTTCTCCACTGCGGTGTTTCCATGCACGCAGGTGATGCCCAGCATCTTCACGTTGGGGTCAGCCAGAGCCAGCATGATGGCCTGAGCATCATCAACACCAGTGTCTACATCCACCAGCAGCTTCTTTTTCATCCTGGAACCTGCAGATCATTGACCAACAAAAGCAAAACTATTCATCTAGTAAATAAATAAGCTTCTTCTTTCTGTAATCTTGTTCAGCTAAAGCTAAAGAAAAAAACTTTAATCTGTTACACAGAGGGCTCAATATCTAATTCAGAGAAGTTTTATGAATTATAGACATTATCAGAGACAAAAGCAAATCCAACCTGTAGCAGTGTGTGAGAAATATAAACTGCAGCCAGTTCCTCTCGCAGACTGGAGAATGTGGCAGTCAGCTGGTAACCTTTAAGACAGACAGCAAGTTGAATAAAGAATGGGCTTAATGGAAGAAGTGATGCAGCAGTATTGAATTTGTTAAATTAAATCTTAAGGTTCTCCTAAATAAAATAAATAAATTCCATTAACACATAAACAATGCTTGTTAAGTAACTTTTTACAGAAGTCACAAAACAAAAAATGATATTAGTGAAAAAGTAAAATAACACATTGTAAAGCAAAAAAGTCCCTTTAACAGCTTTGTAGCGTGATTATTACAGATGTGTACATAGTAATGTTATTCACATTTAATGCACATCCCCAGCAGCCACATGAATGCAGTAGAGAGAACAAAGAAGTATATAAAGATCAGTAACACATGAGACCACAACAGATTAATTCAATGTGGTGTAACAACAGATTCTGTGACCGGATTGTGAATTTTAATTAAGACTTCTGTGGGCTACATGTTTCATTATACTTTTAGCATTCATTTTGGTGGTCTTTTCTAAACACAGTGGCATAATATTATCTATACATGATCACATATATTTATTATAAAGATCATTAGTATCAGTCAGTATTGCTATCAGAATTGGTGAACTCCTTTACAATATGAAAATATGGCAGCCAACAGCTTAATGGGAAAAAAGAAAAGCAAAACCCTGACCAGAACTTAGTGCTACAGAGCAGTATTTCATACCACTCGCGAACAAGAGCGAGACAAAATATATCAGTACAATTCAAAATATTCCATTAACATAATCTGATGGATACACACACCTGCTAGGACGCTTTTGTCTCCAGCTTGTAAGATACAGGAGAGGACAAGGTGAAAACTCCCGCCTCAACTATCTACCTCCCCGCCTGCAGAACAGTTGACGCTGACTTCCGACTCAGAGCTTCCGCTTAGACATTTAAAGGGATATATAAAAATGACGATTCCACTTTTTTTTTTTTTTTGGTGGGTATTAAACACCACCATTTAAACTAAAATAGTTAAAACTAAAATTTAAACTAAAATACATGATTTTTCAATCTTGGCTTAATTATTTTACCACTACTTCAGTGGTAATGAACAGGAAGCCAACTTCAGCATCATATATAACGGTAAACATGCAACTATCAGAAAATCTAATAAAAAAGATGTAAATTCGTGTTAACCATAGCTGACATATCTCCTGTGTTGAATGAACGGTCTCACCTCCACACTGAGTTACGGAAAAGATGAGCTGTTGCTGACAGCAAAGATCTTCTGAAGAACATTTATCAGTTCCCTTCTTTCTTTCTTTTTCCTCTTCTTGTGTCTTCCTCTTCTTTGGGCTTTGCTAATGGGAAAGCCCGTAATGGTTAGAAGACTGGAGTGAAGGCTCATAAATCTAAAAATAAAACAAAATTTTAACTATATGGTCATTCCATACGTTCTGAAAGACATTTATTAAAACACGGAGTACCTACGGCGAAGATTTGCCTCCCAAATTCTGTCAAGAAATAGAAAGTCATACAAACTTTTAAAAAACAAAATTCACATTTTTTTAGTTTTGGAACAAAAGTCTTATCTTCTTTCTTTCTCCCCCCTTGTCACCCTTTTTCTTCTTCGCAGGTTCACTTTCTTCTTCATCGGATTTTTATGGTAGAACAACAATCAGTTTTTATTACCGCCACCTACTGGGCTGGACAAACATTTGATCTACTTTAAAAAAACAAAACAAAAATATTTTTAAAAAAAATTCTATATGTCCTTTCTCTAATTTGTCTAAACACAGTTAAACATTTTCTTACAAATTCCCCTCACGTAATATCAAGTTTCCCCTTCATCATTTAGCTCCCAGCAGCAGAGATTCAGCTGCTTCTGATTAAGCAATGTGTTGATGCCTTCCCTCCTGTTCCTCCAACATGACATTCTATTTTCTCAATACAATGCCTTCTTGTTTCACTGTTGTCTAGATAATCTTGTTAAATGCTGTTGAAATGTTCTTTGACAATAGTTTTACTCTGTCTTAGTTTATGAAATTTCTCCATATTTATTAGATCCTCCTCCTGCAACCATTCTCTCACTGTACAGGACCATGAGGTGAGGTGGTTACTCCAGACAGTGAACCCAAGAAGAGCTGGTGGCCCAGATGGAGTACGCTACATAGTAAAGAGCTCAGAGCATGTCCCCACCAGCTCACACCCATCTTCATAAGCGTCTTCAATCTCTCACTAGCCCAAGCAGTTATCCCCCCCCTGTCCAAGGGCTGCAACAATTATACCAGTACCTTAAAAACTCACCCCCCAGTTGGCATGAATGACTACTGTCCTGTACCATTCATGTCTGTAGTCATGAAGTACTTTGAGAGGCTGGTTCGTCATCACGCCAAAGGCTGACCGAGAGGTATTTGAAGATGCTTTTTGTAAACTATAGCTCAGCCCATTCTGAACATTGTCTGGGCCTTCCCCCCAATCACATGTGCATGAACAAAAGACTTCTTAACTAACTGGCCCTAGACTGAGACTTGACCCTTACCGCTCCTCCATCCACAACACTGAGCATTGTCTCCCCACAGGGCTGTGCTGAGTCCACCTCTATACTCTCCATGACTGCAGTCCAGCACATGAACAAAATCAGCTGATGACACCACATTGGTTGGGCACATCTTGGATCGTACATCTACCATTACCTTTTAGTAGATGTAATATTTGAAGCAAATTATGCCATCTCCATGGAGACTTTGTGGCTCCAACCCATTGATGCACTCATAATATTCCGATCAGTTCAACCTGATATTTTCATGAATGACTAGTTGTTTTCTTTTTAACCTCTTTACAGTATGGGAGGTGGAATGCTCCATCTATGCATCTAATTTCACAATCCTAAGAGTCATTTATGAATGTGAATTGCTTCCCCAGAAAGTTTTGACTCATGATTTTGTTCATATCAGTAGTATTAAGATTTATTGTTTAGATTATGCATTTCCAGTTACAAATAATATCAAAACTGTGGCACTGAATATCAAGTCATATATATCTAGATTTTGTGCTTTAACCTGTCCTCTAAATTAAAACACTGTAGAAAATTAATGCACTCTCCTTGTAGATTAACCCAATATACCAGTATCAGTTTGACTATCCTTTATCTGCAGCAGTATTTCTCATCATGGGGATGCTGGGAATGCTTTAAGAGCTGTATGACATGTTCAAAGGTTCTGACCTTGCTTTACATCTGCTTTTTATTTCTCTGCTGCAGATCATAAAAACTGGCTGCCAATTGAATAGAGTCACAAATAAGATTTCTATCACTCTGGTGTCAGTCAGTTGTATCATGGGACCACAGCTGGCCTCCAAAGCTAGTTGGGATGTTAAATTTCCTGTTTGAATACATTTTTGAAGAATTCAGATGATTTAATTTCACAATATTGAGCAAAATATATTTTTTTGATTATATGTGGCCTTCAAAAGGAGAAATAATATCTGAATGCTTTATTCAATTCTTTGACAATTAAATTTGGCATCAATAAGCCTTTATTGATAATTCAGGTTCCATCCATTCCTGTGTGTAAAGCACCAAGCTCAGCAACTGGTTGTCTCAAGGTTATAACGTACTTAGTACAACTGTGACAATATCTGGCAGAACCAGCCACATTAACATATCTTTAAGCAAAAGTTCTCCAAAAAAAAAATATTTTGTCTCTGTAGGTATTGTACAATAAGGTCCACTGGAGCCTGGAGCTGATAAATAGAGCAGGTGTTGTTGGTAGTTGGTGCAATAATGCAATATGCATGATTTCACTTCAGTGTATGTGCTCAAAGGCAGGCTGAACTAAAGAAGACAAAAAAAAAGCAAAAAAAACCCTCCAATAATGTCAAGCAGAATGCCTTCTTTTAAATTTACATGCAAATTCAATTATATAGTTTTAACTGATTTTAATCACAAAGTCCTGCATTGTTCAACGTATCCTGTAAGGCCGATAACATACACTTTTGATGAATACAAAGCAAAGTTTGAACGTCTTGAACAATTTAGTGCTGCATACAAACCTGCAGAAGTATCTTAAATATCTAAAGATATGTTAGAATTATAAAACACTGTAATGCACCACTCTAGACTACAGACTGTGAACTACTTCCTCACTTATGCTTTCAGTGTAGCATCAGAGGAACCTTAGAAATTACATTAGACACAGCAATATAAATCTTAGAGAAGAGTCTCAGTCAGATGTGTAATGTAAAGATCTGTGCTTGCTTTATAGAGTGATATGATGTTGAAGATTTATTGGATAATTGTGAGGGGACTGATGACTAAAATAAAGCAGATAAATCCTGTGATTCCAACAGCTGTCATCCTGTAGGGAAGTTTAGGTTCAGAGGTAAATCTATGATGAGTAACATTTACTTTGATGAAGCCAATCATTTGCTGCGTTCCCTACAGTGAAAGCAACATATGGGAGTGTTGCATGTAGGCAGCTCCAAATGACTGATTTGTTTGAATCCAGTTTTGACAAATAAGATAAAGTTTAGCTTATTTCAAAACATTCTCACTAAAACACCCCGTGCTGCCTCAGGTGTGTGCTGGTGTTATTTTTACATGGATATATTATGTATATTTATTACTGTGAATAAATACCCTACCCTATACATTGGTGAGGTTCTTCCTGTCCCAAATGTAATGTATTTTTTCTTTTTCTTTAAAGAGTCAGAAACCAAACAGGAGTAAGAGTTGTTATTAAGCTAAAGGATATTTTAAATAGTGGATTTACTATCTAGCAGTGTGGTTACGTGGGATTGACTCATTGTACAGAAGAATGCAAGTTTGGGTCAGTATTTTTGTTACTGTAAATGACTGAGTCAGTAGAAGATAAAATTCTAAAAACATGAAGTTAAAGATGAATAATTGTTAAACAGCAAAAAAAGAAAAGAAAAGAAAAATAAAGGAGAAAGGAATGTGTTGCAAGGTCTCCAAGTTTAAAAAGCTTGTCAGAGTCATGAAGGTCAGGTGATGCAAATAACACATTTTTGTAGATAGTCCAACTTCACATGCTTTGTCCCTTCCCTATCACTCTGCTCTGAAAATTAAAGCAATTGATGCCCACACTGATAAGGCAATAAGAAAAAAGCAAACTGTTTTCAGTCTGTAATGTAGTCAAAATAATGGATGTTACCAGTAACAGTATAATGTATAAATTCAGCTCTGAAAGAACAACATTTTTCAGAAAAAAAATGCTATGTAGATTTCCAGAAAGAGCAAAACCTGAAAAAACATGACCATCATTGAAGAGGCAACAGAAAAAACCCAACTCCAGTCCGATGCCTTTTGGTAACAAGTCCTATAGAATGATGAATGATCTGTTAAGAAAAAATGATGCATTTATCCTGTGTTGGTTGAAATATAATGAAAAGAAAAAGGCTCTGCAAAGACATCCTAAAACAACTCAATACATACGATGTTTCAATACTGGAAGGTGAAAGATTTTGTCCTCACAGTGTCCCAAAATATAATTTTTAAAAAATCAATGAACAGACCCCGAGAAGAGCGGTGCATGCAAGATGGCCAAATAGTCAGTAGTGTCACAGGTTTAGAGGGTATTCAAGACAAAAAAAAAAGATCAAAAAAGGAAAAAAGTTATCAGGCACTGACTATGAAGGATGCTTGAATTTATACTTCTGACCCTTCTGCTTTATTTGTTTGAAACTGTTAAAAATTAGAAATTAGAAAGTAACTGAGTTCAAAATAAATAAAAAAAAAGGAGCTGGTCATCTTTAACTTGATGCTTTTGAGAAATCAGGTCATCTTTTACCCACTTAACTATTCACAGTAACAGAAGTTTTAACTGAAGAAAGTCACAAATCAACTGATGCAGGCAGCAGAGTTGCTCTGCAGCACAGCTTCATAAGGCTTTCATTACTGCATCAGATTGGTAGAAATAAAGAAAAATACAGACTGGCTCTATAACTGACAAGGTCACAGCATCAAATAAAATCAAAATTGACAAGTACAAATACAGGAGTAATATATGTGTGCCACATTATCTCTTAAAGCCGAGACATCTGCAAGTTCTTTCTAGGACATAAGTTAAAATGACTTCAACTTGCTACAACTGGTAGGGCCACAGGACTGCCTGCACACCACCTAAAATGTGACACAGAATGCCGTATGTTTACTGACTTTCTCTGTGAAGTGGCCGTGAAAGGTGTGCAATTCTAGCACTACAGAGAGGGGAGGAGAACTGCAAGAAAACAATCTACAGTAGCACTGGCACTTGGACATATATCATCTTAACGGTGACTAAGCACAAAAACAAAGAGCTGCTGTTTCAGTTTGTGTTGGTATTTTTCTTTGCATCATTATCCCCTCTGAGTCTTTTGGTTTCCATGAGACAGAAGAGTCCACTTAGGTCTCAACTTTCCCATATGTCCCCTCTGGAGGGCGATACTGTTTAGGGAAGGCTTTGAGCTGGAGAGAGTTAAAGGCGTATTTACGACATCCCACATTCTTCATGGTGTTCTCTCTCCTACAGCCCTCACTGTGGAGATACAGAAGTCAGACATTTTTATTTAGTTTTGGCAGCAATATTATTGTCCTAATAAGTGGCAGAGACTGACCTGCGCATACAGTCCAGGGCCTGGTAGAAGACCTGCGGGGCCAGGCCGTGCTCCTGCTGCAGGATCTGACACTGTTCCAGGGTCAGAGACATGGCTGTGCGGTCCTTGGCACTCTTACAGCAGGTGAAACGTACTCCATTCAGGCGCCGACATGCCTTTAAGGTTTGGAGAAAAAAAACTTTAGTTGAAATAAAAGGACTTTTTCTCAAGTTTTGTGGGTGGGGCAGGAAGAAAATAAGGAAGCCCACCTCAGCTGCTTGCCACAGGATCTCCACGTTTTTGTTTTTCTTGGCGTTTACGTTCTGGGTCAGCAGTTTGAGTAGCTCAGGCAGAGTGGTGGTACTGCGGGAGCGAGGAAGGCCTGAGGAGATGACAGAGAAGAAATGGTGAAGTTTGAGGATAAAAATACACCTTTATTTCTGATAATTGATCGACTGTGTATGTGTGACTTACAGTCTTCTGGAAGGACTTCTTTAAACTGGTCATAGTACGAACTGAGGCGTGTCACGTTCTCCATGTTGATGACATCTTGCAGTGATGTATCTCCAAACCTGCATACATATAATTATTCATTTTAAGCATTGTGCAAAGAAGAAATGTGCACAAGTAGTAAAACATATTGAACAACATTGCAGACTTTACGCAACATACTAATTCTTCACCAGGGTTACACTTGGGTTTGAAAGATGCAATATAAATAAAGTTGAGCTGATTAGAACATTTTCAATGATATTTTTAATGCTAAACAATCTATTAAAACTGACCTAACTATCATTCTCACCATTTTTATATCCTACAGTCCATAACTTTCCCTCTCCACCTGTCTCAGTGACTCACTTTTCAGCCAGCGTCTGCTGTTCATTGATCCCCACGTTGAACAGGACGGGCTGCACTCGTAGTAACATCCCGTTCTGGATCTCTCGAGGCAACGTGTCAAACATTGCTCCAGGCATCGGAACCCTGACGTTAAAGCCATTCCTGTTCCCTGTGATCACCGGCAGCATGTCTGGGCTGAAACCTGATGTTGCCTGGGTAACCTTAAAGGTGACATTTCTCAGGTCCATCACTCCGACACTCATATCCTCCAACATGGCCAACTCCTCTCCTTAAAATAAAATGAAGTCATGACAGAAACAGTTATGATAACTATAATTAACGTTGCAAGGATAGTTTTTGTCTTGTTTTGTTTGCTTTTTAAAATGATCGACACATTAATAATTACAGTAGATTTATTGGATGTAAAATATGGAACAGAACAAGTGCTTTTCGCTAAATTTGAAAAAATCATCCCCCTTACAAAACTACCCCTTTTTTTTTTTACTTTCATATGTAAACATTCCTAATCATGCGGGCATGCTTACACACATTCTCACACAAGTTACCGTAGGTGCTGAGCAGACTTTCATACTGAACCAGCAGACCAATGGTGTGAAGCTGCCTGAGGAAGCCTGAGTCACAGACACAGTTCCTCAGTTTGAGAACGAAGCCACAGATCAGAGCCGTCAGCTGTAAACAGTAAACCTACATCAGCACTGACAGATGCCTAAAACTGCAGGAGTAAAGAAGTTGGTGGCAGATGTCAACAGACCGTCTGGCAGAAGACGACGTCGCGACGATAATGTAGCGTGAGGCTCATGGCAATGGTGGGCGCGCTGTCCTGCATCAGCAGAAACACCATGGATTTCTTGGCTTTGTCGCTCATTAAAGACACGCAGTCTGTCAGGGTGGTGAGGAGAGGATACAGGGCATCGCTCCATTCGCCTATGGATAAACAAGTGGAGATGTCCAGCAGAAATCTTTTCATAATAAAAAGTAGGTCATTTTAAAAGCTGCGATATCATCTTGAAATCTTGGTTTTAAAACTAAAAAATGGCTTTAAAACATTCCAAAATATAATTTGTATTGAAACTTTCTAAAAGGTTTTGTGCTTATCATGTAACAGGGTAAAATAAGCAGGTCATACATACAGACATAGTGTCTGTAAGTAGTGAACCGAGGACCATTAAATGCCTTAAAATGTGGCTGTTTAAGGAACTTTGCTTAAAATATTTCATCCCTTTAAAGAGAAGCAAACTAAAAGCCAATCCTGGCTTTCTCACACAATATATGCATGATATACAGAAAGGGAAATATGGCAAAGGTAAAAAAAAGTCCTAAAATTTCCTTTAAGAAAAAAAATGTCGCACCTGGTGATGTCTTTTCAACCTCTGGGCTGCTATCTACAACTAACAAAAAAGCAAAGGATATTTAGTTAAGAAGAAAATTCCATTTCTACTAATAAATGATCAGTATATTCAAGATTTTAAATGTTCACAAAAACTAAATTAGTTATTACAATGATAAAAAAAAGAACCTGCAGGAGTCTGAGAGAATGGTGGTGATGATGTTAGGGAGAATGTGAGGATTATTATTATTATTAATAATAATAATAATAATAATAATAAATTTATTTTATAAAGTGCTTTTCAAGACACTCAAAGACGCTTTACAGCAAAGAAACAGGAATAAAAAGCAAGAAACACAAGAATAAAAATAAAAATGCAAAAATGATTGAGTTAAGTAGAAAAGAACATGAACCTACATCCTTCTTTTTTAGTTTGAGATGTATCCTGAAAGCTTCCTGATTACTATACATTAAGATATAGGAAGGATATCAATCGACTGTGTAATCATCAGATAGACAGATGCACCTTTCTTAGTGTTACTTGGCTCCTCATCGGCGAGCAGGAAGACATCCTCAGAGCTGCTGTCGCTCTGGAGTTTGTCCCGCTGCAGCAGCCGGTCCACTCTCTGGATGACACACTCCAGGCTTTTATCCACATTTAACCAGACCTTCTCCTGAACACACATACACATCGAAGATGAACACACTTTAAGCAAACTTGAACAGAAAGAAACAGACTAAACCTTCTTGTCTTACCCACTCCTCGTGCAAATCTGCCTGCATGGAGGCACGCTTGTTTTTAGTCCCTTCGCTGCCCTCTGGAGGAGCTACATGCCGGGAGGGTGAAGTGGCAGCACGAGAAGGAGAGGTGGGGTGACGAGAAGGGGAGCGAGATGGAGAGCGGGAAGAGGGTGAGAGAGAGGAGGAGGACGGTGAAGGGGTGCTTTGGTGAGATAACTCTGGGCGGGCAGCTGCCAGAGCGAGGATGGCTGAGGACAGAAGCTTGGAGTCGCACACGGTCACCAACTGACGGGTCTGCAAGACGAAGAGAGGAGGATAAATGTGACGTTATTTAATTACATTGTTTGATAAAGAATAACCAAAACATTGTTATTCTATTCTATTCTACAGTCATTTAGCAGACGCTTTTGTCCAAAGCGACTTACAACTGACAATGAGAACAACAGGCAAGAAATCAAACAAGAGGGGACATCATGATTAAGTGCTAGTCGGACTGCTGAGTCCAGTTGGACACAGGTGCTGCCGTGGAGTGCTACAGGCAGTGCTTTCACAAGAACTAATGTTTTCTGTCCATTTGATAGAGCTGAGGGATTACTGAAGAAGGAACTGGGAGATATGAGGTAAAAAAGAGTACATAAATATAAATTAGGCTAATATATAATATAAAATATTATATAATGTATAAAAGAAACGACATGAATATATTAAAGATCACTTCATATGACCAGACTCTCACCTTCTCTGTTAAGATGGCCAGAGTTCTTTCCAGAGCGTTGGCAGAGCGTTCCTTGGCAGCTCGGGATAGGCGTTCAGCATAGTAACACACTTGTGTCTTCAGAGTGTTAATTTGACCAATCAGCTCCTTCGCTTTCACAACATCCTGAGGCTGGTAAGTCATTCCTTTAGACCTAGAGCCACCAGAGCTTTGGATGTGCATTGGCATGAGCAGCAAAAAAAAAAAAAAAAAATCAGAAAAGAGAAAGTAAATAAAGGAACAAATCTAGTTTATACGCTACATACAAAAACAACTTGCTCGTCAGTTCATGGGATCTTACCTCTCCTCTTCATATGTCCTGATGGGGTGAGGGAAATAAAAAGTTTATTTATCACTTCAAATCACATCATTAAATTTGTAGGACAAGACTTCAGGAACCACTCACTGTTTCCTGGCTTCTTCCAGCCTGAGTAACAGCTTTCGGAGGCCACAGCCTTTAAAGCCTTGATGATGTGCTGCAGGAGCACCAATGGTCACAACGTCGTATGTCCTGTCTAATGGGACACAGAAAAACAATAAATGTATAAGGGGGATATTAAACAAACAATCTGTCATATTAAAAGTTAAAGACATGCAGTAAATATATGTGCACAAATACCTACCATAACCAGTCTCTCCTTGTACTCTCATCCTCTGGATATGCAGGTTAGTGGGAATGAACTCCAACTTCTTTTCAGCTTTCAAGGTGCTGGACTTAAATGAAGGACCTGGGAAGTAAAAGATAAAAGAAAGGGAGAGATTTATTGAATCTGTACATAGAAGCTAAATAAGTTAATGTCATACTTTTCACTAAAGTAGGCCTACGAATATAAATTTGCCACGCAGATTATTTTACAAAAATGTTTTAAAGTTTTTTCTTCTTTTTTTAAAATAGAGACTTTATAAGATTCAAGCTCAAAAACTGCAGTTTGAACCTAAGTTTTACCTTCTACCTGCACCACTGGCAACGTTACAGGTCCAAAACACGATCAATCCAATCCAATGCTTTGAATGAGGTGAAATCTATGTTTTCATAAAATGGTGCATCAAAAGGTTTTATTTTCATAGTCATCAGTCAACAGGACTTGTGTGTTCAAATGTTTATCTCCACTTACAAATAAACATTTCAAACTTTGGATGCAAATTTTTTAATGCTGGTTGTACAAGGAGAGTTTCAGAATCATTTCAGATGACTTTCAGTAAAGCTCATTCAGTCCACCACCACATCTATTGTCTGCTAAGTCTTCAGTGCTTTTAGAAATCATCTGAGTGGTTCTCTTTCAATGTTTTCTTGGTCTCCCTGTTCTTAAAGCTGCACTAAATCTGCCAGGTTGTTGCACTTTAGAGCCCCTTAATGAAGGCAAATTCAACACCCATCTGGAATCCTGAACTAGTGAGTAAAAGCCAGAGCAATGTTTACTCTTGTCACATCTCTTGCTTTGTCACTTTTTCTCTTTCTTTTCCTCTAATAATATCTTTAGGGGCTTCTTTGCTGAATCAGTTGTGGTGCCTGTCCAAAACATAGCTGTCACGTGATGCTCCGGGCACAAAGTTGTGAAGTGTAGTTTCTGAGCCCCGACACTGCAGGGCAATGACCGTCCCAGGAATGTACATAATGAATGCTTGTGTGCCATCAATAGTCGGACATTTATGTGGTATTCCTTTAACCTCCACTTAACCAGTTAATAGTAACTTGTTAATTTAATTATGAACTGAGAAAACAGCTATCTTACAACTTTTTGGTGTCATTTTCAGTCTTTTGCTGCTTTGTGTATATCACTTATTTAAATGTTCTGCTTGTAAGGGAGTTTCTTAAAGTGGAGGAACCTGCAGCTGCTGTTTGTTGGAACAAACTCTGAGAAGTCAGAATATTTATAAAGTTTTAAAAATGCATTCCCTTACTTCCTGTAACAACGAATTTGAACGAGCCACAGTGCTGAAATGTTAATTACGGTCTGATGGTTCAGATCTCTTGGGATGCCCGTAATGTTTGCAGGGTTCTCCTCCCCGTTGTTTCTATCAAAACATTCATTAAAAAAATATAAACATCTGGCTTAAAATGTTGTCCAGAAATAAACAGTTCTTGCTTAATTGTACTTCTGGTCCACGTACATGGAAGATGCCATATTTGTGCCACCATTTTTATTATGGTGTCTCTGAATGGACAAACAACTCTATGTGTGAAGTAAGAACTCTGCTGAACCCTGAACCGGTTTTATTTGATAGGTGCAAGAGATCCCTTTGGGATAAGCATGAAAAAACAAAAAACAATTTATCCATATCAAAATACAATAAAGATAAAATAAACTTTCACACACCAACGTATATAATATAGCAATTTAAAAACCTACACCTGATTCTTGTCTCTTTCACACACAATCACACGCATACTCTTTCTCTCCCTCCCTATTCTACACGGAGTAAGACAATACACATGTACACAATTTTGAAAGAGATATCTATAGAGCAGTCATTGCTGC
>JBBBVU010000013.1:11327643-11343404 GCA_037177055.1 Atherinosoma microstoma
GGGGAAACGGTACGTCCGTGACATGACGCCTCCAAACACTGAAACAAACAGGAGTGGAGAATCACAGAGCTGGACCATTGTGAGACAGTCAGCCTTTCAGATGTCATCCGAAACTAAACTTTTCAAAATCTCACGCCTCACAGTCTCACATTATAAGAAGAGCTAACCTGTCAGATGTACACTACCAGTCCAAGGTTTGGACCCACTTTACCATTAAATCTAATGGATTTAAGCAAATCTAATGGCAAAGTGGGACCAAACGTTTGGCTGGTAGTGGATATAACCACATATACTGACCTGCCTTCAGCATAGGATCTTTACATAATGATGAAGATTTGGATTTGATGCTCACAGATCCAGTTAGGCTTTCATCCACAGGAAGAACCATCTGACACAGATAAAAACAATGATGTTTGCAAAAAGAAAAAAAAAACCCGCCCGATGTTCACATTTCTAGCCTCTTAATGCATCAAACCAAAACAAATGGCAGATTAAATAAATCCAAACAAGTAATAAAATATGTATTTTTGACTTATATTTATAATTTTCTTGTCATTTTATCAACCAATTAAACAAGGGTATCTCAAGTCCATTGTGTTTTAATTCACTTGTTAGTTTTCATGTAGAAAAGCACAAAATAAATCATTGATAAAGAACTGGAATAAAGAAAAGTTATACCTTTTGCAGAGATATAACTTGGATGATTCAACAGTTATTAAAATAATCTCAATTGATTCAGTCATTAAAATTATTAAAATACTTCCACTCATATATGTAACTAATCAGAAATTGATTTTTCTTATTAATCACCCTTCCATTAACAGTGTCACCCCTCTGTAATCTTGCGACTGGTGCCCTCTGCTCGCGCTTTTCCTCTATTTGCCAGGCGATGACAGTGATGTTTCCCACTCGCTCATTCTCTGATGATCTGAAACACAGTGACATCAAGTCAGGTCCCGAGGCCCAGATTTAACAAGCCGCTAACTGAACATTTTGTAGCCTCAGTCTGTTATATCTACTATTACCTGAGAGTCAGGTGCAGCCTGTGGTGTTTGTCCTGCAGCAACTCCTTCACAGAGAACATGGACGAACCGAGCAAGTACATCTGTGGCACAAGACCAATCACACAAGAGTAGATCACGAAGGGGAGTTGTTTACATTTGTGCAAGGTGATTTTCTTTAAGAAATAAGGTTGTGGGTTACCGTGCCCTGTGCGCGGTCCTTCACATCATAGACAGAAAGCTTGACCTGAGTCTGCTGAGTGATGAGCGAGTCCTGAAAGAACGCTATGCTGCTCAAGAAGATAGGATTACTGGTGCCCTGAAGACAGACGGGGACATACAGAAAGGTGAAAGGGTTGTAATAGTCTCTGACAGCAAAAAGGAAGAAAGGGCAGTGTTTGTATACCTCTATGATTTCAGTCTGAGCGTGTTTGGTCCAGAAGGCCTGGGGCGGAGTGGTGCAGCTGACGGCAACAAAGCTGGTTGGCTTACGGTCCAGAGAGGGAGTAACCAGCTCACTGCAGGCTGCAGCACCACATAAACACAAGAGATTAAAAACTGTTGGATTTATTGGTGGGATGGCCAGTAATCCTTTGCCATGGGAGGAATGTTATACAGTATTTCTGAGTTGTTGGTGTTGGATAAGCAGTTGTTATGTAACTCTTTAACTTTGACCAGTGGGTGAAAATGAAACATAGGTTTCTCATAAATTGTGCTTTTAACATCTGAGAGCCTATTATTAACATGACATGTCATGCATATGTTGTTTTCTTATTTCTGGTATAGATTTTGATATCATAGGTGTTGTTGGGCCATGAAAATCTTTTCTTCTTGTCACTATTGGAGGAAATCCACACTTTGTTTTGCATCAGCACCACAGGAACTGTAGCAGATTGTAGTTTATGAAACTTCTTTTATAGTATTTTTTTGTTTATTTTTTATTAGATATTTGTATTTCAGAGTATAAAGTTTTCTTACATGAAGGGATTTTTCTGATGTAACTCTATAATGATTGGTCTAAATGTTGTCAGTATATTTGACTAACCCATACCAATGCATAAAAAACCCCACCAAACTTGACCAAAAAAGATAAAAATGGACTAACAATAAAATTCAGGGTTTACTGAGGCCATTTGTGACGACTTGTCTACTACCTATATGCTGTTACCACTGCATTTAGCCAATGCGTAGAAGCATTCCTTTCTGAAGTACAAATGCAATTAGATAAAAATATCCATGATGGTAAAATGTCTATTAGTTTCCATAACATCACTGGTCTGATCTTTACACTTTGTAGTGAACATTTAATTTGGCACATTAATTTGTCTTAATAAAATAGCTGTTCGCTGTTAATCATGGTGTCATGTTTCTCATGTTTGCTGAGCTCATTGATGCTTTAATAAGAGTTCTTCACAATACAATCCCTGCAGCCATAAACTGCATTTTAAGGATGGATAAAGCCACAGTGCAGATAATGTTGATATGCACTAAATTAGATAACCAGTCTAGGGGGCTTTTGTGTCATTTCAACATGTAAAAAAATGGTTCAGAACCTACAAATTTCCATACAAAAACAAATTGGTCCTTTGAGACCAGAATTTTAACATATCCAAGCGATGGCCAAATGACATACTCAAGGATTCAAGACAGCAATCCGCAAACCAGTAAGTGACACCCCAATGGCCCCATCCATATTTTGTACAGTCTATGAGAACAACATTAGTGTGTTTTATTGTAGGCTCAAATAAACATATTAACCCTTTTAATGGTGTACGTATCATATTTGATACATATAGCTTCTGAGAGCTGTTATACACAATCCGATACTTGTCTCCTGCCCCCCCCCACCATAATAATACAACAATGCACTACAATAACTTTGACATATCACATGGTACTAAACAATTAATATGCAAAAATTATTTTATTAATTTTTTTTCTATATTTTGTTAAAGGCCAAATAAAGACTTCAGTTTCCAAAAATTGTAATTTTTCCTAGTTTAATTCAAATTGTCCTAATTTATCATGTCACTGGACAGAATGGTCTGTCTCTTTTTTATCTTTAGACCTTTTTCTTTTTGAACCCCCCCCCCAAAAAAAAACCCCAAAAAAAACAAAAAACAAAACAAAAAACAATCAGCTGTTTTAGACAAAAAAGAGCTTTCAAACTAACATATGTGGGCCATTAGAAAATGAACTGATCTATTTCCATTGTGAAGCAACACGTGAATGAAATTTCTGAACTTACCCAAACTAAACTCCAGCACCGGCTCATCTGGATCTTGACTGTTGCCTGCTTGACAGAGAAAAAGATGAGCAGGAGCTTTTTTCTTTTTAAACCAATCCAATTTCATCATCCAGGAAGTAAACTGGTGCTAGTTACTTAGTTACCTGAAAGAGCAAGCCCCATCATCTCAGCTGAAAGATCAAAGGTGTTAGCCCGGTAGACCGACCATGGCCGATGGCGGGGGCTGCGCTCCTTCCCAGACATGGTGGGTTCACGTCAGGACTGAGGATAGATTTTAGAAAACAAAGGGCCTGAAGAGCAGTGTGGTTACAAGATGATAAAGCGGTCTGTCACGTCTTCTTTTGGGATATAACTATGTTGGTTTTGTTTGTATGTTGATGTGAGCAGTCAGACACTTGTCAGTGATAAACCTGGAAGAAAGACAAAAAAGAAAAATTAGGATTTTGATTTAGATGAAATTTTTCATCAAGATGGCACAAAGAAAAAAAAGTATTTTTTATAATTCCTTTCATAAAGGCTGTAAAAAAATAAGTAATATCAGCTGTAGCTCTAAAATAGTACTTTCCATGGTGCTTTAATCTAACTTGAAAAACATACGTGAGCTTTGGTCTTTAATTACTTCTTGATTTTGCAAAGTGCTAATATATGCAGCGAGCTAGATCTCACAGAGTAATAAGTGAGACTTTTTCACACAGCTGTGGGATACAAACACTGTGCAGACAGCACCAAACTGAATTCATATTCTCTGTCTCTATATGTGTGTCTGGTTTTATTTAAAAACTGAGTTCGGATTTTTGGTTTCAGGAGTGAAAGAAAAAAACATTTTGATGTCAAAGATAAGAAAGGAACAACCGGTGTTCTCTAGACATAACACAATACTTGATGATGGAAGATTATACAATTATTTAAAAACTGGCTGTCCACAAAAGAATTGAACTAAACTTAAAATCATGTATATTACTAACTTTACTTAAATTCCACTCATGCAGTATAAAGATAAATGAATGTGTATTAGGGCCAATAATTAAAAGTACAGCCTCTCTAAAAGTACTGGACAAACGGACATTCATAGAAATGGATATCAGGCACAGTGTTTCATACAAGGTTTTTCTTTTAAACATTCAATTCTGTGAGGAAAGGCTTGAAAGTCACTGAAAAATAAAAAATGACTCATCTTTTGAGGGTTTTTTTCTGTCAGTGTGTGTACATTTCAATATCTGTGTTAGTTATTAAATATTTACTGAGCATATTTACATGTCCATTAGAAAATAGTTCAGATGTATGTGATCATCGTTATGTGTTCACCATCTGATGAAGCTCAACTGTTATTTTAACAATAACTGGTATACTCGGCTGCCAGTCTAATGAGTTGACCTTTAGTTGTCATAGAAATTTCTGTGTGAACTTTGTCTTTTCTCTCTGCGTTGGTTTCCTCTGGGTGATCCGGTTTACTCTGCAAGAGGTTGTCTCTGTGTGTTAGTTCCTGTAATAGACTGGCAAACTGCACAGGATGTACTCTGGATCCAGCTCCTTGCTCCACTAAATCATCATTTTATTCCACTAGTCAGCCTGAATGTAACTTGAAAACTTGGTAGTAAATAGGCTTGTATGTCATGTTAGACTGCTCTAGAAAAACTGTAAAAGGGACTGAAATCAAATACCTTAAGATCATTAGTTGCATCCCAGAGTCAGGTTTTCAAAATGTTATCTCCTTATCTGTTGATGTGATAATTCACTTCCACATATACTATGATTTAACATCAAAATCAATTATTTATCTCAACAAATATCAATTTACCATCCACTCTGGAAACTTGTATATAACTGAAGGTAAAAGCTGGGACTGATGATGCAGAACCTGCAGCACATAAGGCTGCTCATAGGGAGCAGGAAACTAAAGCTTTGCCAAGTGTGCCATAACAGGAGACTTGGCTGCTCTGGAACATTTTCAGACTCTTGTTGTTTTTGTGTCTGTCCTTCTCAGTCCTCTTTAGCCTAATCTTCTTGACACTTATAACAAGCGATCAAAGATAAAAACACTGCTGCGACCTCGAGTCTTTATCTCACATTCTCCCATTTTAGAGACGAGACGATTCTTTTCATTATCACTGCAATAATGATTATTTTCTTAATTAACAGATTTATGTCAGACAAAAAGCCAATAAAGAGCTGACTGACTTTCCAGTGCTTGTTCATTCCAAAATGAAAAATTTTATTCACATGTGTGAACACCAAATGCAAGCTCACATATAAAGTAACATCTGCACAGAAAGAGTAATGGATTGATTCAGCTCCTGTACAGGGCATCTACACACAAACATTGTATAAAGTAAAGCACACTAAGAGGTAAAGAAACAAAAAAAAACAAAGTACAGAAAATAATGCATGAAGAAACTGTGACACATTGGGAAGGGAAAAGGACACAGCAAGAGGTTGGATGACTAACATGATGTGCTTCAGTTTTCCTGGGAGGTAAACGTTTACATTTCCTGTGACATGTCAGGCCCAGTTAACATCCCCTCTTTGGTATTTGAGCATGCTGTACAAATATCCACTTGCCTTTGCTCAGTGTGATCATCTGGAAAGATTTCCACTTCCCCTTTGTGTCCTCATACACACGGACCCAAATAAAGAAAACAGCTGTATCTGCCACTGTTCTTATTAGCCTTGTGTGTGCGGTTGTCAATTTTTTTGTTGCGTGTGTCACTGTGCATCCGTGTGTGAAGACCTCTGCAATGAAGTTCTATTTTTACTCGTGAATCTGTTCTGACGTCACACTGCACGTGCAAAATGAAAACGCAGTTTCCCAGTAACACACATATTACATCCACGTCGCCTCTGCACAGCTGCACACAATCCGGCGAGCATGATGCTCTTTGCCAGTTTAATCTCTGTTTTGGCACTTTCCTGTGAGACTGAAACAAATGACAATTAAAGCATGGATGCTCTGCCTCATTAGGCTGTGTGGAAGTCATTGTCAGTGGGAGACATCTTTCAACATGCTGTAATCTCCACTGCCTGGGGCACTGTGGGAAGCTCTATAGGGAAAATAACCCACCATGGATGTAATGTAAAGCCACAGGGAAGAATGGATAATCTTCATTTCATCTGTCTGTCCGTCATCAGCTTCATGCAGTTTGCTCTTTGCTACTCTTAAGTTGTGCTGAAACAAAACAATCAAACACAAACCCTGCTATGGATTTTCAGCCCTGTATGCCTTCCTTTAATAAGTTCCCAGTATTGGCTGGATGGGAGAAGCAAGCAAGATGTTACATTTTGGCATTTTCTGATCTTTTTTTTAGACATTTTATTAAACATTTTTGTGTAAATAACTGAATGAAAACAATTGGCTGCCACTTTGCTGTCAAGTCGGCCAAACTGATGAGTTTCTTCATTCTTCATTAATTTGTTGGTTTAAAACTGACATGAAATGGAGAAAGATTATTATTAACTAATTGTCTCAACTGATGGCTGATGATTGATGCTCAGGCAGCTAATCCTTTCATCTCTACAACCAAAGATTAACATCTATCTGTTGATAATGTATCTAGTACCAAAGGGTTTTTTGTTGTGAAATAATGAAAAATGTCTTCATACCTATCTGAAGCCAAAGTGATTTATAAAATGTGGATATTTGAATTGGATTTTACATTAAAATACTTGATATTCGAATATAAGAATGAGAAGAAACACACTTGAACTTTGAAAACTTGGTTATTTTCTTGAAAAATGAAAGCTATTTATGTGAAATGAATAGTTGCAACCAGTTCACTGTTAATAAAGAGCTGACCTGTTGATATTTTCTCTTCACCTGCAAACTGTCAGAAAATGTCCAAAGCAATTCCATGAAACTGAGTGGTTTCAAGAGGCTGTAAAATATTAATTTTGTACTTCTATGATATATAACATAACATACAAATAACGTAGGAAGCTTCAGTTCTTTTAAGATTTTGGGATTCTTGTTTTCGAAAGTATGGAAGAGATCCATAAACAGCTTCAAATAAATTTCCTGTGTATTATCTAAGTGATGAATCAGTGAAATATCATAGAACATTCAGACTGACTGGAATAACAGCTTCTCTAAGTTTTATCCATATAGAACAAACATGTCATTTCTGACCAGCTTCCCAGTTCGTCCAACTAGTGACGTCTGACCTAAGTTATAACAACATTGCTTTGTTTTCCCTAATGCTTTATTGTTTGGAGGAAATACTGTGAGTGTGTGGCTGCAAATCATGTGAATTGTTGGGAAGGACAAAAATGTAGGTGGTCTTTGGTCTACTGGGATTATCTAGAGACAAAAGTGACCCAGTTTGTTGGGTTGCTGGCTCTCAGCTGGCCTCCTGCAGATGCTGTCAGCACCAACTGCACTGCAGCTCCTCTTTCTCAGACCTCCACATCCCCTTAAATCTCTCTCCTCTGCTCTGTCATCAACCCTGTCTTCTTCCTTTTCAGCTCCAGCCAACTCCCTTTCCTGTGTCACCCATGCAGGCCCTGATGCTCCTATTCATTTCAATCTACTGATTCAGATCGAGTGCTGGCCTGACTTTAAATCTGATGTAAAATTGCTCACTTGGTCAACCATAAACTGAAGAAGAGGAAGATATAAAAAATGACTACTACCAAGTGGAGAACATTTACTGAAGCACAGAAAAGCAGAGGAAGGGCATGAAGGAGCTACTCTTCAGCGGACCGAGCTTTACAGAGAAACCTCTTGTGATGACGACTAATTGTTAAACTTGTTATTTGAATGGATCCCCCCAGAAGCAACGTTCATGTCTGCACGAACACTGCAGATGGGATGATTCAGAACTGACTTTCTTTCTGAAAAGTCTCCAAAAAGACACATAGAACAACACGAATGGTGGAAAAAGTCAGGAAATGAATCACTAAGAAGCTCAATTCCCATTCTGTTATGAAAACAGTGATTCACCAGATCAAATTTAATCCTGTGCACTCTGATAGGACTACAGAGAAGGCCTGAAATGGTGTGACACGTTGCTTTATAAAGCACCATGTCCAGCAATAAATGTGGGAGAAAAAAGTCTATATTCTTCTAATCCCTCAACAGCACACTTCCCAGGGTTTAACAGGCTGACTGTGTGGAAATTAAGACCAAAGCTCTCAACTGTGTGTCTATTCATAGCAATACTAGCCAATGATACTGCAATTATACTTAAGAGTGTCTATATTTATTCACAGACAATAACAAATATTGCGTCATGATCTGCTGATGCTCGTCCGCTGGCTGCTGCATGGTGCTGAGGGATGTACACTTCATTCAGCACAATTAAAACACCCTACGAATTCAAACAAAAACATCGGTATTTGACATCTCGCTATGGCTGTAAACATATCTCATTCTGTTCCCGCTGCGAGCTGACGCTGTTGTCGCTTTTGACAGTAGCTATTTATCACTGAGAACAAACGCCCTCGGAAAAAAAAACATGAAATTACAAGAAATAAATGACACCCTCTGATATAAATCTCTCATACCTTACAGAGAAATGCGAAGGTTTCTTGTCATACTGATGCGCATCCTGGTCGTATCGACGATGCCTGCAGTCAAGACTCGCCCTGACTCCCTCTGTCACATCCAGACGTAATACCTCTGGTGGATGCAACGCCTCCTCCGACCGCTGGGAGCCGCTGTCGGCCCGGTTTGCAAAAAGCAACAGTACCATAACAACCAACGACCACCTGCTGCCGGAGGAGGTGCACTGGATGCTGATGGAGAGAGGCATCCAGAGGAAAACACAGAAAACAAAACTGGTTAAAATTAATGAATTAAAAACAAACAATCTAGATAAAACCAAAAGTTTGTCAAAACTATGCATCCCAAAACCAGCCAAGAATGTGAGGTGTATGAATGATTATATCCTGACGTCCAGATTAGAATGGAGCAGTGATTCTTTGCCTTTCTCTTGTCTCATCCTCTAACAATATACATTGTACATTTATCTATCCATCTTTTGTCTATGTCATCTTATTCCACGGCAAGGTCACTACTGTCTATTGAAATTATTCACATTTGTAGCCTACAGCTTTTTTCACTGACAAAATCAGATTAGTGCTTATCAACAGCCATGAACTTTAGCTATGAAATAAAATTGTTGACTTGAACCATTTGTATCTGGTTGGCTTGTAAAATGTATTCAATGTTGCCCACAAATCCAAAGATTTACCCAAATTCTGAAAAAGTAAATGTAAAATTTTTCTTTTTCTTTCAATAGTCCTTGAGAACTCTATGTGGAAACCATTGTAGACTGTACAGCATCAACTTTGTTATCAAAGTGTCATGACATACAGAAATACTGGGTAGACAGACACATAAACAATGCGGCCAAAATTCCTGGCCATGAAGGATATGTTACTTGCGGTGTAGTCGAGGTTGTCTGATCTTTGTGGAGTTTTATTCAGTCTCTACTATTAAACAGGAGAAAAAAAGTCTTCAATGTTCAGCTCTAGAAGGCCAGCTGACATTTTCACTGCAACTTCCTCTCCACATGGAAATTCAAACGTGGTAAAACAGGTTTAGAGATTAAATGAACATGTATTTCTCCAGTTGTGTGCACATCTAAACAGTTCAAAGTTGTCTTTCTTTTTTTATTCTCTTGGGTTCTAGGTTACACTGAATCAAAGATGAGACTTTCATGGGTTCCACTGTTTTTATTACACGTCTCTTGTAATGGAGAACGTTTATCTGAAGAGATGTTCAAATTTAAACAGGAAAAATAAGTGAAATATTTTGAACTCCCTCAATGTGTACTTTGGATTTGATCTTGAAAACAGACGCAATGAGTGATTGAAACTGGTTTGAAGGTACCAGGTGACACCGAAACTCCTTGGTGGCCTCTGAAAGGCGCAGAAACACAACAAGGGCCACCTTTCAGCTGCATTTGGTGACATCCAATCACAATAGGGCTCGTGACCGCGCCCTGTCACTATCGGAACTCGTGGAAGCAGGTAAAACACAGGTGTGCTGTCCCGCAGTTTGAAACAGAGTCGTCAGCTCGGGAGAACTTTTCCAGGCATCACTGGCGGATAATTCAGTGACAGGCTGGATGGAGCAGCGAAGAAATTAAAATAGTCAACTTTGAAAGAAAAGCTGAGGACTCCCTTACTGATATAGATTTATTTTCTCCCGTCAAACGGGATGGATTGATTGTACTGTATGTCAACGACATATTTACAGTTTCGGGAATGCGATTTTTGCTTACAATGGATTTAAGCGTTACCAGACGAGCGGTTGTATTTTGTATTATTTACTCCTTTTTAAGTGTTCGACATGGCTGCAGAGGAGAAGTCCCACCTAAACCATCCGCCAGTGTCACGATTTTCGCTCCGGTTAAGCCTGATGGACCCCAGGCTTATCCTGATCCTGAAAAAGATCATTTACCGGTGTTTACAATGGATTACCCCAGAATACAAATACCCTTTGAGATCACTTTGTGGATGCTGCTGGCTTCATTTGCAAAAATTGGTGAGTAATGGATAACAATCTAAATGGAAAAACATTTCTCATCTTCCCTTTTTTAACGTTTTAAAACTTAACCCTCACTTCCTTTCCTTTCTCAGGTTTCCATGTGTACCACAAGATCACTGTATGGGTGCCAGAGTCGTGCCTTCTCATCAGCATTGGGCTGATTGTGGGTGCCATCATGCACTCAGTCAACGAGGAACCCCCTGCTGTGCTCACCAGCAATGTATTCTTCCTTTACATGTTGCCCCCAATTGTCCTAGACTCAGGCTACTTCATGCCCACAAGGCCTTTCTTTGAGAATATTGGCACGGTATGTAACACAACAGTCACTATTTCCTCAAACATTTAAAACTTCCTGCCTTTATGCAAATGATCAAATGGGCAAAAAAAATGTCTTCCTGTGTGTCCAGGTGTTATGGTTTGCAGTGGTGGGGACCCTGTGGAACAGCATTGGCATCGGCATGTCTCTCTTTGCCATATGCCAGATTGAGGCTTTCGGTGTGCAAGACATCAACCTCCAGGAGAACCTGCTGTTCGCCTCCATCATCTCAGCTGTGGACCCCGTAGCCGTGCTCTCTGTGTTTGAAGATGTTTCTGTGAACGAGCAGCTCTACATTGTGATCTTTGGAGAATGCCTCTTCAATGATGCCGTCACTGTGGTGAGTTGACTCCGGCAGAGCCTTTCAGGGTTTCTCTGAATTTGTGAGGGGTTAAAGTAACTTTTAGACATACTCAAAATTGGAGTAACCTTACACTATTCAGATGAGACTTGCTGAAACATGTTGGCTTGCTTTGGTTACCTCTGGGCTATTATTTGTTATGAAAACATAAAGTGGAAAGAGAAAAGTGCAACAGCAAACTGTCGTGTTGATCATCTTGGCAAACTGGTCCACAAATATAGGGCTCTCTGAAAGATCCAACACGTCAGTTGTCCCTTATATGTGGAGAGACAAAAAGATACATTTCAACTGACTTTGAAATTTACTGATCACTCTGAATACCACAATCAAATTTAGGTATAAGTTTTTTGCATGGTGTTTTTAAGATCAGTTTTTTTATATTGCTAACCCCACCTACCATTTAAAGCTCTGTAAAGTTTCCAGACTGCTATCACATGAAACAGCGGCTCCGCTATTGTGTCGTGTGAAGATTTTCCATTCTTCCACTCTCAAAAGGTTCAGCTCAGGTTTCATAAGATGCTGTATAATTACTTTTTTCTCTTTTCTGGGTTAGTGGGCATGTATGAGAACCTAATGTCGGTGGGAGAATCTTGCCATCTTTGCGCTGGCAAGATTTCTGGATAGATATGCTTTTTAGAAATTAAAAAAAGAAAAGAGGGAATGTTACAGACATGAAACAAATATGTTCACAGTAAGAGGCAATGTCACATTCAGAGGCTGTTTGCTCAGATGCTGCCCAACCGGTTTCTCTGGTCACAGTTGCATGTCCTTTTGCTTATATGGGAGGAGTCGGCTTGCAAACATCATTGTCTGATGTTTTAGTAAAGTGGGCCCATGCTCAAATTTCCCCTCTACTTCTCTTCATTTTGCTCTCAAACACTTTAACACATCCACCTACATTAACCTGCTCTTTGTATTAGGTCGGTGACCTTTTTGTCTTCGACATGGTCGTGGAGCTGTAAAAATAAGTATAAAACAAACATTTACTCAGGAGACAAGAAAAGCCCAGGAGTGGCAGCACAAGGGGCCTTTACAAGATTTAATATTTGTCAGAAAACACAAGTACTTCACAAGTATGACCAGCGATATCACTAGTAGTGTAAAAAGTTAAATATGTGCTTCCATAACTTGGACAAGTTTGATCTTACTGTTTATGATGGCCTTATTGCTGACAGTCAAGGTTTTCCCCCTTTACTGTGAGAGCGAGGCTGACAATTATAAGGGAAAGTTTTCAAATAGTTTTTGTTTTGTGTATCTATTTTCAGTGGGCTGTTGATGGTTTTAAGTTGTTCCACAAATCTCTCCTAGAAGGTTAATTTTAAACAATGCTTTGAAATCCTCTTCAAAAGGTGCTTCGAGTCAAAATGGCTCAAAGAATAACAATAAAAAGAAAAATGTAATTAAAGTTAACTATATATGACATGCACATACCTACAAATTTGAGACAGTTGAGCTTTTAGAAAAGATGAAGTGACTTTTTCCAAAACAGTTCAGTCCTGCAGTATTAAGTATAAGTTAATCGGTCTGATGGGCCTTTGTGTATTTGCTGGAGACTACTTTTAGGTGCAGATATGGTGAATCTTCAGGTCTTTAGAAGAAATGTTATTGCAAATATTCATAGTAATAAGGAAATATGCAATCGATTGTGTGTCTGAGGAAGTTTTTAGTTAACTGAGTGCAAAGACCACCTGTGTTAGAACCTTCATTTTATGAGTTATCTTGATTTTATTTAATTCTAATGGAATTTCTTAATAATACATATACTGAATATCAGGCTAAATGTTGTTTATTTTATTCATCGTATCCAAGCTTTCCTTTAAGCTTTCATATAATGTCCATTTTCGGATTCCTGGCTTTTTAAAAAGCATAAATATGCTCCTTATTGACAGCATCAGTTGTACATGCAGGATACAACCCTTTGCTATATCCTAATTTCATGGTTCATTCAAGGAGCTTTTATATCCCCATTAAAAAAAAGATTGTGTTCTTGTTTTCAGGTGTTGTACAACATGTTCAGCTTTGTGGCGGAGATGCCATCCGTGCACCCTGAGGATGTGTTCTTAGGAGTGGCGAGGTTCTTCGTGGTGGGTCTCGGTGGGATGGGCTTTGGCATCTTGTTTGGATTCGTGGCCGCCTTCACAACAAGATTCACCTCCAAGGTCCGAGAAATCGAGCCGCTCTTCATTTTCATGTACAGCTACCTGGCGTACCTGGTGGCCGAGCTTTTTGCCATCTCATCCATCATGGCGTGAGTAGATATACAAATGTTCCAGGTAATGAAATAGCGGACAGTTTAACTGAAGTGTTTGCGTGTTCATGCAGCATTGTAACCTGTGCCCTCACCATGAAGTACTACGTAGAGGAAAACGTTTCCCAGCGTTCCTGCACAACTGTCCGACATGTGGTCAAGATGCTTGGTTCCATTTCTGAGACCCTGATCTTCTTCTTTCTGGGCGTTGTTACCATAACAACAGAACATGAGTGGAACTGGGCCTATATCCTCTTCACACTGCTGTTTGCTTTTGTATGGAGAGGTCTAGGTAAGAAGAGGGCAGGGGGTACATTAGAGTCATGTTAGAGTTCATTTTGTTTTCATTTATCTTGTGGTGCAGTTGTAGGATTAGTTACTTTGTGGAGTTAACTGTTAGAACTAATCACGCCATTTCAACGCAATCACCGAAATTTGAACCTGCTCTAACTTAGGCATCAAGAACACCGATAGGTGTTGTTTGATAGGTGATTAGATAAAGACGTGTGAATTTGAGGTCAATTATTTATTGAATTGTGGAAATGTTTCATGAACGAACAACACAATTAAAAGATAGAGTTAAATCAAGCTAAACCAAAGAAGCTGACTATATATTTGCAAGCAAAACAAACTTCTGACATCTTTCCCTACTTTTCCAGGTATTTTAGTGTTGACTCAGATCATTAATCCATTTCGCACCATCCCCTTCAACTTGAAAGACCAGTTTGGTCTGGCCTATGGAGGTTTGCGAGGTGCAATTTCATTCGCTTTGGCCTTCACACTTCCTGATAGCGTTAACCGCAGGGAGCTCTTCGTCACCGCCACCATTGCTATCATTCTCTTCACTGTCTTCCTTCAGGTAAGAGTGAATTCGTATAGTTATATTTGAATGGTTGCCTGAAACTTTTGGTCATTCTTAATCTAATTTGGCAAAAAGGAAAAGGTGACCAAGACACTCTTGAGGTTCACGAAATATTAAAAAGCCTTTTATTAGAAGTGGCTAATACATGATAAAACTTAAAATGCACCTACGCATTGCGGCACACCGCCTTCATCAGGGTGATAAATCAGTCATGAGGACACAGGAGAAGACTATATAGGTAATGCCATGAAGTGACATCATGAGCAAATGAACAAGCCAATGACCCAAATGAGGAAGGAAATAAAAAATAAAAAAACATACATAGAACAATAACATCAAAATATAGAAAATAAAGGCTTTTTAATATTTCCTGGACCTCATGAGTGCCTTGGTCACCCTTTCCTTTCTGCCATAATATCGCCCCTTCACCAAAGAGCACTTTGAAAGGTTCTTTCTCATCCTTCTGCCAAAAAAGAAGAACTCCTTTTTGATGTTTTTTTTAACCCAACTAAAATAATCCAAAATAAATCATTTTGTATTTCTTGTCTAAAAAAAGTACTTCTGTGATTTTTTTATTAACTCAAAATAGTGCATGAGGACTCTCTGTTCACCTTCTGGATGAAACTCACACACGCTTCTGAAAATATGTCAGCAGTTGGCGGTTGTTGACTGACAGGAGCCAACTCTTTTACTTCATTTGGGAATAATTTTCCTTTCATTAGTATGATTATATGATAATGTTCAGTAGAATGAATATAATAACCACTTGTCTTGTGATCTCTGAGCTTAATAATGCCCCTTTCACACTAGCACCTACTATGTTCCTCAAGTAACAGATCCACATGGTTAACGGTTTACTACTTATGCTTCATGACTTTGAAAGCTCTTAATTTTTCTTTTCACACTTCTCTGCAGGGCATCAGTATACGGCCCCTGATTGAGTTCATCAATGTCCGCAGAACCAACCGCAACCTTGAAACCATCAATGCAGAGGTTCACTGCAGGGTATGACACAGACTGCTGTACAGTACATGTAGTGGACAGTCTGTTTCTGCAGAGGTGCTGATAACTCTTACTTTGCTCTCAGCTCATGGAGCACACCAT
The DNA here is from genome assembly GCA_037177055.1 of Atherinosoma microstoma. Classification (NCBI taxonomy): domain Eukaryota; kingdom Metazoa; phylum Chordata; class Actinopteri; order Atheriniformes; family Atherinidae; genus Atherinosoma; species Atherinosoma microstoma. The sequence goes on from JBBBVU010000013.1 coordinate 11,343,270, forward strand.
GGCGGGCATAGAGGACCTCTGTGGACAGTGGAGTCACTTCTATTGGAAGGACAAGTAAGAATTTATTATTATTATTATTATTATTATTATTATTATTATTATTATTATTATTATTATTATTATTATTATTATTAT
>JBBBVU010000013.1:11351687-11365307 GCA_037177055.1 Atherinosoma microstoma
TAAAAACCCAGGTTGTGCTACTCTGTGTCTCGTTTTGCCGGATATCTGCCGCCTGTCAATCAAAAGGACACGCCCCTTATTATGAAGAATATCCAGATTAAATAACATCTAAACAGATAAGGTAGAATTTTTTTTCACCCCCCCCCACAGTTGTCATGAAGGTGAACTTGACCTATTAAAGCTAAAATGGTTTTTTGAACCAGGCTGTAAACATGTTTATTTCTGATGTGAAGTTGGCCTTTTTAACATGGGAGTCTATGGGGATCTGCTCTGTTTTACAGACCTAGTGGAGGATTAGGGAACTGCAATTTTTGGCACTTCCGCATAGGCTTCATGTTTCTAAGCCGGAGGTTGCCCCTTGGTTTTCCCTTTTCCTGTTCCTCTTCTTCTTCTTCTCTGGTTTGTTTCTGCTCAGCACTGCCCCCGCGGTTTCTGCTGGTATTGCTCCGTCTTGTGCGTCGAGTGACGGATGTGCAAGGACCCTGAAAATGCACTAAATTACGCGCGTAAAGGACGCAGGACACGGACGAAACTGTCCGTCCATTTACGTCTGTCTTCTGCGTCGAGCATAAATGGGCCTTTAGCTCATATTTGCAGCGTGCTATCATGTCAACATGGAGGAAAATCTCTGAGGAATGTCTCCAACACCTTGTTGAACCTATGACACCAGGAATTAAGGCGGTCCTGAAGGCAGAAGGGGGTCCAACTTGGTATTAGCAAGGTGGACCTGATAAAGTGTCTGCTCAGTGCAGCTTCGAAGTGTTAAACCATCAACACACACTTCCACACACACACACTCACCCGCTTGGTTCACTGTCAGGCTGTGGGTTCACACTCAGTTTGTAAGTCAAGGTTAGCAGGCCTGCAGGGGCTCGCTCGGCTCCAGGAAAACGTCTCTGAGCATCAGCTCTTCCCCTTTGTGACGATCTATCTCGCATGCAACGGCAGAGCTCGCTGCGATGCCGCATGATCATTTCAGATGCTTATTCGTATAAGCTAATGTTCTGTGTTTGTGACTTTATGACGGACTAAATAAAAAAAAAAAGCTTGTTTGTGTGTTTGCGTGAGTGTTTTGAGTTGATCCCACTGAAAGTCACCTCTGATAGCCATTATACACCCACACGCTGAAATATCCCTCAATTTTACTTACCCCCTACCAGCTCACTCCCCCACAATGCACACTAAACAGACACGGTTCGTTGCTGTGTTTCTCTGATTTGCAGGGGGATTTAAAGCCGAGCCGCGGCTGTATTAATATGGTGCTGTACGCTTCAAGGACTACCAGGTGGATCTTAAGCACAGCAGTGGATCTGTGATGCCATGAGTGACTTTACAAGCTAAAGTATTCCTGACAAACAATCAGATTCTTGACAACAACGCATGTTAAAACCAGTTCGGGTTGAAAGTGAAGGTGCCGTTCTTTACGTGGGTGGAAATTTATGCACGGGCATTTTAAGGATTGCATGCATGTATCCATGGCTGCGATCTGGGCCGGCGTATCCGCGCGCAATTACGCAATGAGTATGCAAAGAGCATTATTTGTATGTGTGTGAGCTGCGCGAGGCTGTAAATCACCTCTGTGCCTTTGTCGTGCCGCTGCCTGCCTCTCAGTCTGTGTTCTGTGATAGATCCTGACAAGCTGCGGTCTGAATTATTGATTGTCTGATCTGAAAGTTTGATGCTTAGCCTGAGGGCTGGATTAACCTGCCGACAGCTCCACCATCCCTCCCTTTGAGGTAACCACAACAGAGACGCACGTATATGCATGCATATTCATGTACACGTATGTACACGTGCACGCATGAGACACCGGTTGACGTGGAGGACCTTCCTCTCGGCTGCTCCGGGCCACACATGACACGCCGCCTCCCACATGCAACCTCAAAGCAGGCGGATTTTCACTCTCCCGGTTCAGTTGCCCTCCTGACCCTCGTGAAGGGCTCTGAGTGGGTGGGTCTCATGGACCGGTGTTCAGAGAGACTTTGAGAATTTTATTCCAGCATTATAAAAGGAATAGAGGTCTTTAGCAAACTGAAGCTGGTTTTATTAGGAGAGGAGCAGATTTAAAAGATGCTGATGTTTCCAGACAGCAGCCCAGGAGTTCCCCCGTTTCACATGTGCTCCAAACTAATAGATGGATTAAGAAACAAGACAGTATGCTGTTTTTTTATTTGTTTATTTTTGAAAACCCACCAATAAATGTAATTAAATATAGCTTTTTCAAATCAAAGTGACAAATATATATGTTATAAAGTTGATCATTGTGGGCGGGGCCTAGCTATCAAATTAATTTAGTGAGTTAGGTTAAGACAGTAGTTCTCAAACTTTTTCCACCAAGCCATTTATTAGAACAATAAACAAACATTCCCAGGCGGCGGGCCTGGGAATGTTTGTTTATTCCTGGGAATGCAACAATACACAAAATTCACGGTTCCGGTCGATACTTTAGTGTCACGGTTCGATAATTTTTTGATACAAAAAAGACATTTTAATGCCTTCGGTTAATGACCCCCGCAGATCCACTGAACACAGACCGCATTGTATTGTTCGATAGAGCGTGTACCGAACCGAGAGCACTCTATTGAACGGTTCAATACAGATACACGTCGCTCATATACACACACACATTATATATATATATATATATATATATATATATATACATATACATATACACATATAGTCGTAAACAAAAGTATACATACACTTCCATTAGATAAAAGACAACATTCTTAATAGTAAATCAAATAACTGGAGACTGAAAAAAGTAATAATAAATATAAATTTGTTAAATTATAATTTTGTGAAATAACACATTGTTTTTTAATTTAATTGAGCTGAAAAATTAATAAAAAACCAACAAACAATCCGGTCCTGGACCAATGAGAGCACTTTGCTGATGAGCAGTGGGCCAGAATACCTATGGACAGGTGTAGAAGTCTGATGGAAAGTTACAGAAAACAACTCATTGCATTGATTGCCTCAAAGGATTGCTCAACAAAATATTAGCTTATGAGTGACGTAATGTATATTAATTTCTCATATTTTTAGGCTGCATCATCAAGCACAGATCCAAGAGATTTATTAATTTATTATCATTATTTTGTAGTTTCGGCAAAATTTAATTAAAAAACTGTACTTTTGAGTTTAAACAAATATTTGTAATTAGTTTCAATAAAATTACAAGTTAAAAAAGGCATTAAAATGTATTTTTGTATTGAAAGAATATTGAACCGTGACACTTAAGTATCGAACCGAACCGTATATTTTGTGAATTATTGCACCCCTAATATATATATATATATACTGTATGTATGTAAAAGACTAATTTTCCTTCGCTTCCAAGTGTTGTTAGGGTTGTTAAACAAAGCAAATGCTCCAAAACACATTAAGATGAAACAAAACGTCAGTTTAATTAAAAAACCAGACTTAGCTCATATACCACCATAGGAACCATTCCTTATTCAGTGTATTAGTATAATATGTGGCATTGAGGTAAAATTAATAAAACCAAATTGGATAAACCAAAAAAACAACTGTCAAATTAGTTGTGGCTAGGTAGTACAATTTTCCCATATTTTGTTGTTATATTATTACCATCATCTTATCATCTTCCTCTTCTTGCATTTTGTTGAATCAGTAGTCATTTCAGCTTGCTGTGTATCATTAACTGACCTACATCAGTAACTTGTGGGAACTGAATTATGTAGTGCTTACAGAATTGCACTAAAAACTGTGCATTTTTGCAGTCTCAAACAGTATGTGCCAAGACAAAGTCCATAAGTTATAGTTCTCTCTGGTCAAACTTCAGCATATCTATAAACACAATCATTTTTGCAGCCTTATTCTTATGTCAGTGATGCACTTAATTTTCCAATTCCACGGTCCCTGAGAGAAGGCCTGCGGTGCTGGTAGTGATGAACCATTTTCACCATGTCATCACAGACACATTTAGAGGAGGCATCCATACTAAAAAAAAAAACAAGCAAAAAAACCCACACAAGAGTGTGGACACTGTTCATAATTTGAGTCTGCCGTTCGTCACAGCTGCCTCCTGCAAATAAGAGCACTTCTCTGATTTGTGGATTTGCATTGATTTTCAACACTTCTAAATCGACTCAGTTGCTGAGAGTTTTAGAGTTTGGCTGTTTTAGTCAGCCCTCTTCCATCCCATTTGGGGATTCTGATGAGGAGTAAACCCACAGCTGCCATAGCCAGCACCACTCCCAAACTGGGAGGACCGCAGGGGCTAAACTCCTGAGCCAGACCAGAGAGGAGTGGGGCCAGGACTCGACCTACAGCTGTAACTGACTGCCCTGCTCCGATCAGAGTCCCACTGGCCTGGACCCCTCCCCTCTGCAGCTCCAAGTCTGTGATACAAGTACGTCCGATAGTGGTAGAAATGGCAAAGAAGGTGGAGGTGAGCAGCACCTGCCACACACTCGGCGCAGCAGCGTAGAGGAAAATAAGTGAACAGGTGAGTATTGTGGAATGAAGCAGTAGAGCCGGCATGTTGTTCCTATAGAGCTGGGTGACGGGCCCCACCAGGAACCCAGCCAAGGCCCCTAAGGTGCTGCTGTAGCTGATCAGATAACCTGTTGTCTTCGGTTTGAGAGAGAAACGCTCCTCCATTGCCAGAGAGAAATTACTGTAGTAGAGCATGATGGCTATGGCCATCAGAAGACGGACAAGGAAGAGGTCCCACATGTCAGAAGAGGCCACCATGTGGATTTTGGAGCCCACCGAGGACAGCTGTCTCCATGCTGGCTGGAGCAGAGACACCTCCCTCCACCTGGGACGGCGCTTCCCGGGCGAATCTGGTTCTGTTTCTGCTGCTAACACTGGGTGGTGGCTATTTACATGGGAACCATTGTGCACAGACTTGCTACAGTAGTTGTCATGACAACCTTTACTTGTGTTGTTGCTGCAGTTGGTTTCACTACGTTCTGCTAGCAACTCACTCCATGGCAGCATCCATACTAGCCCTGGAAAGGTAAACACAAAATATCAGAAATTTATCTCACACACAGTTATCAAATTATTTTTTCTCCATTTGACTCACCAGCATTAATCAAGAAGATGGCTGCACAGGTAAAGGAGGAGGTGTAAAAGCCACCTTCGTGCTCAGTGAGGTAGCCACCCACCACGGGACCCAGAATGAATCCAACGCTGGAAGCTGCATTAAAATGTCCCATCACCAGAGGGCGCTCTGATTCTGAGACCAGGTCAGACAGCAAAGCTCTGCAGATGGATAGGGAGTGCTTGAAGAGCCCTGAAATAGAATATACATTTAGAATAAGGTAGCTCACTTTTCCCCCCCTTATAATTGGTCCTGTTTCTAAGGTGAATGCAGCGAAGGTGATATGACAACTTGAGGTACAACACAGCTAACAGGAGGGTGACTTTGTTTTCACTTAAAAAGCTATAAAAACTACTACAGAAATGTTAACATTGGGGAATTATCTATTGACACGATATCCGGTAGCTTCCTTTCTAGAGTAATCAAAGGTTTTTAATGCTGTAAATGATGCCAGATGGATAATAAAACAAAGAATAATCAATGCCTAAGTTTTAGAACACTGTATGTTGGCTTGAAAATGACCCAGAGATGCATATTTCAGAGCCTGCTAGCATTAGTTATGGTTTTTAGCTTCCTTCATGAATAGAAGGGTGTGTCTGAGTGATCAGTCCTGAGTGCACTCAATTGAATCTTACAGTAGATATTAATAGTCTTGATCAAATATTCCAAATAAAACATTCCCAATTTCATGTGGATGATAACTTGATTAACTGCTCTGCATCTACATCAAATCAGACTGCTTTAGCTGATGCTAGCTTTTAATACACTTCACATACTGAGCATGATTTAAACTACTGTCATTTTAATGTTGACAAAACATTTTTTTATGATCATACAATTAATTCTGTATTTCAGTGTAAGTATCTAAGAACAGCCACATATTTTCAAACAGCAGACATGTTATTGATGCATTTCTGCCTGCTTACATGCACTACAATGCAACAAGCACTGACTAAATCACTGAGATGTCCATCTGGAGCCTTAATTACAGGCTTATTCTTACTTATGGGGGTACCATTAACCCATCTTACCCTTATATTTACATCCTCCCAAAAAATTTTGTCCAGCTTTTGTTTCGACTCCCAAGATTTTCTGTCTAAAACACTAGCACAGAACTGGTACAGTTCAGTCTGTTTGGAATCAGTTGCAAAATTACAAGAATATTACTGGGCTGGTCTCAGTAAAAAGTTCTACTCATTTTAAGTAAGTTTGTGGAAAACATAGCTGGCTGAATACATGAAATATAATGCACGTTTCTGGTATGTTTTCAATTAAATACAGGGTAAAATCATTCACCAATTATTTTCTTCTGCTTTTATTAACCTTTTGCACAGTATCCTACTTTTTTAAGAAATGGAGTTGCACAACATGTTGATCAGTTTACAAATAAAAAAAAACATTATTCCATTTTAGTTTGGAGAATTAAGCCTGTTAAGCTAATAAAATCAACAAACAATTCAATGAACGATGATTAAATGAATGACAATCAAAAGAATGAAAACCAGGAAAGGACATAAATTCCTTGAGTATGTTCTGAAGTCAGCAATAATCTGAAATCAGAACATTCAAAGTCCAGTCCAAACTAGCTACAGTCCCTCTCAACAAAATGTGCACCAACACATACTTGTTTCTATTTTGGGTTGGTATAACATTACATTATACTATATATAATATACATTTGACTATATATAGTATAAATATGTGTGTGACCAAAAGAAACCTTTATTATGTTTGTGCTTTTCTTACAACATACCCACTGGTATCCGGGCAAGGATAAACAAAGCAATGCTGGTGGACATGCCCAGGAGGCCGTAGCCTAGAGCACTCAGCAATAGACAGGTCAACAGAGAGTACCGCCGCCCCACCACATCGCTCCAGCTGCCCTGCCAATCACACAAAGATGATGAATTCCAACAGACACAAACGGAAAAATAGAAGCCTGGTGTTTTGACAGAATTAATAATGACTAAATGTTTTGAGTGTAACTTTGCAATGAAAATATGTTGGTAGTAGTCTGACAGATCACATGACTTTGAGAAATGTAGCAAAAATCGTAAAAACCCCGAATTATCTCTACAGTACGAAGCAGATCTGGCTTTATTAGATTCTCGCCCTCTCTCTTTCTCTCTCTCACTCTTCCTCTCACACACACACACACACACAATCATCCGATGAAATAATGAAATTAGGACCAATTGAGTTTGCCGGGTTCTGGATGTAGACTTGTGGGATTACCATAGTGACCCAGCTGTTCACATATCCCTACATTTATCAGGATTCAGCTGGTCTGCATAAAGGAACCAACAGATGACTCCTTATGTATTTAATTTGTCGCATGACCCCAGAGAATTAAACCAATTTTAAGAGTTCTGGGCGGCAGCAAAGGAGAGCTGAGAATCTAAGTTCAGATGCCACAATGACGTTGGAGCGGTGTTTGATTTTTCATCACACCACCGAAAGGTTTGTTTACTGATAAAATAAAATGTCCACAATGTTCGGTTGGGGATGGCAACAAAGGGTAAAAATCGATTTCTGAGTAAAATAAGTGCTTTTGTGGCTGACTGTGGGTGTGGAAGTGTGCACACTGAATGCATTGTGAGACCATAATCAACCAAAATCAGCCAGTGTTTATTGTTTTCATGAAATACCAGCGATGACAAGGAATGTGACCATTTTGGCTACTAAGTGTGAGCATGTGTTGTTGAACAGGAAACACTGGATAGGGGGTAAGAAAGAAACAAAGTCAATACTTACAACTACTGTGCTTGAGAAAAGCTGCAAGATCCCGTATGTGGACCCTGCAACAATTTAATAACTACTTTAATTCAAATTTGAAATATAAAGCTCAATAAGGCAAATGCTAAGGATACTAATCGATAAAAATATTAACCGAAAATCACTTCACAAGAGCAAGTAAAAGACAGTAAATACATAAAAAAAAAAAAAAGAAATGTAGACTTTACATCAGTTCCTGAGAAGTCTGAGGGAACATTTAAACCAACAGTCCAAATATTAAATTGCAAAGTGACAACTCATACATAAAAAACAAGCAAATTATACATTTTTACAAGTTGCAGGCAAGTCATTTAAATGTACATTTCCCACATCAATCCACAGTCAATAACCCATAATCACAAAGTGAAAACAGGGTATCCCCCCCACAATCATTTAACACTTTAATAAAAAAATTAACAAAAAAAAAACTAATATATAAGTTTGGCATACTTATTTAGGCCCTCTGCAATGACAAGTGAAATTTACCTCAGGTGCCTTTCATTTGTCCTGAACATCTATGAGATGCTTCTACATGTTGTCTGAAACGTTTGGCAGACTCGGTGGATGAGACAGGAAAGGTCTACATAAAGCCACACAGTTGGAAAGGTACAACAGAGCAAACCAAGCTGAGCTTTTTGGATCTGAAGAAACCGTTTGAAAGAAGCTGTCCGGAGGCACAGATATAAAATAATAAAGTTTCTGCTCTGTTTAATGTTCCCTACAGCTCATAGGACTCCATATTTACCTCCGCCAAGGTGAAGAGGTTATGTTTTTGCCAGCGTATGTTTGTCTGTCTGTCCATTCGTCCGTCTGCTAGCAACAATAACTCAAAAAGTAATGGACGGATTTTGATGACATTTTCCGAAATCTCCTAAATGTTATAAGGAACAACTAATTACATTTTGTGGGTGATCTAGATCATTGTCTGAATTCAGGAATTTTTTTTACACTAGGACCGCCAACATTCTAATACCCTCTTGGGCCACCAATGGGGGTCATCTTGACTCCCTGCCGATGTAGCAGTTTATAAAAAATTCATAAAGGTGACATTGACAAAGGCCCATTTTTTCCCCCTTTGAATCATTTTTATCATTCGGAAGTAGACGAAGTTTCAATAAATCAACAATTTATTGATTATCATGTGGGATTATTTCAAGCTTGTACTTCAAATAGAAAATGTCAAATGCTCCTTAGCCTACAACATTCACTTATGAGCTAACATAGAACTAAATCAAATAATTTTTTTTAAATGTGTCTATATTTTTTATCAGTTGTTTGAGGGGAAACAGTTACAAAAAACAGCAGCATATAATGCTAAAGTAAGGAAACAAAGCGCTGGATGTCAGCTAATATTGATTTATAGATCAATAACGAACGCACGGCTGGTCATTCTGCCATCGATGCAGCTTCGGTAGAAGACACGTGCATTCAGTGCAGCCACGTCAAAAACATTATAAAACACTGATACAGGCCGTCTTCTAGTTACAGGTAGATGTTACAATCCAACTTTGTTTGACCCGGATCATGTTGATATTCTGGATCTGGTGATCCAGGATGTTCAAAAAATAGTGGGTACTGGGTGGGCTGTGGGGCTTTTTGGAGTTTTTCTCAGATGAGAGACCCTATGGCTTGGTGCAATCTTCGAGTGCTTCTAGTTCTTAAATGGAATAAGTATGAAGCAACCAGGACTCCTCACAAAACAACTGGAAGGTGTGAGGGTTATTAAGAGAGGTGACTGGATGGTCACTTTGGCTGAGTTGCTGAGATTAGAGGAACTTCCAGATAAATCACAAACACTGCAGCAGACATTCATTTGGGGCTTTTTCACGAATTGGAAGCCTCTGCTCAGTCAACGATGCACGAGTGTCTCCTTATAGAAAACAACATTTGACAAAATGACTAAACAATCTACAAACTCTAAGGCTGAAAAATGAAGGAAAGTGACAAAAACCTCAGTTCCTCTAACAAAAACTTAAAACTAGCTCCAAAAGCAAATCAATCCTCAAAAACCTGTGAGTCAAATTCTCACCTTTATGGTAAAAACATACACATTTATGACCTGGAACAAAAAGTGGTTAGCATTTCTATAGCTGATTAGACCGTTCATGACAACCATTGAGGCATACATTTCTCTCTATCTCTTTTATTTTGATAAAACTCAACTTTTTAAGGTAAAATTGAAAGTTGAGAACGCTAGTGTCTGCAACATGTTTTAGGAATGCCTTCCAGCAGCAGAAACAGAGACCATACTCAGGGTGGAAGAAAAGCTACATAAAAGAAAGTGCAGATTTACAGAATCCTTATCAAACCTGCTCCAGAGCGCTCACAACCTTGTGGGCCAAAGGTTTGCCTTCCAAAAGTATAAAGCAAAGGCAACATCAAACTGGCTTGAAGGTAACTCAGTTTCTGCTTCCATTTATGCACAAGGCCTGCGTAGCATAGATTTAATAATCTATACACCATTCTGTGAGGGTCCACCAGGCGCCTCTGCAGCTGAAAGTATACAGTCCAAATAATTGGAACCACGATGACTGGCCACACTGCCTACACATAAACCTGGACATCATACCAGACTATAGCAAGAAGCATAAGAATGATATGAGCACTTGTCCTGATGAGTGACTCTACAGAAGAAGAGCTGTTACCCAAACCTCTCCAATGTACTGTAGACTGATTACATGCCCATGCATAGGAAGCTTTGGTGCAGTTGACCCAAAACATAACGGGTATATGATGTTGTGCATCTCTGGAGAGTCCCAAGCAGTTTCTACACAGAGACACAGAAATCATGTGCACAGCTTTTTGGGATAACACCATAAATATTTTGCTTTGGATTAGAACCCAGCTAAATCTCTCCGCAGAGACCTGAAAGTGGCAGTGGAGCGCTGGTCCTCATCTAACCTGACAGAGCCTCAGAAGAACGGCAAAAAGACAACAAAAAAAATAAATAAAATCCCTTATTCCAGGTTAACATTGCTTGTTATCTGATATCTAAGAAGTTGCATATTCAAAGGTACTTCAATCTGAGTCAAGGGTCTGATTACTTTAATGCACTTGAAATATTACTTTGCCTATTTTCATAAATTACAAAAAATTCTGAAGCAGCTGTTTCTCATTTTGCCATTGTGTGTCGACTGACTACATAGTGATTATTATTTGATTCTATGGTTATGCACAGCTTGCTGCTTAATCAAAGTGACACATCAACTTTGCCACTTTGCAGGCTGACTCCGCAGTCCATCAGCCACATGGCCTAAATAGATTACTACGTAGTATGGACAGAACTTACCCACAATGCCAGCCACAGTGGGACTTGCTCCAAGAGCCTTCACATGATGGCTCAGCAGTGGGAGGATCATGCTCACCCCAAACAAGTCCTAAAGAAAACAATGGAAGTGAATGAGAGGCAGGAATCCAGAGGACTTTTTCACACCAGAGACCTGAACAGCAGAGACTTGTTCTTATAAGCAGTTTTACAAAACTCTGAGTCTAATCCTGAACTCTTATCAGAGTTAGTTCCATCAGCTCTAAGTCTGTTTATAATGTAATTTGATATGATTTGTAATGGTGACAGTGAAATCAAGAGTACAACTTCCATTTTACAGTACATGGAAACATGGGTGTGTCAGATGGCTGCTTCAGGCTCTTACCATCTATTACCATGGTAACCGATGCTTCACACGTTACACGTTAATCAAACATAAATGATGAAACCAGTGTCCAGTATGCAGTACAGACAGTTTAAGGATTCATTCAGAGCCACAAAAAGTCATGTCTCACCCTGTTTATGTGCATTGCTGAGATCAGAGCAGCTTTTGCCAAAGACTTAATTGAAGACACACAGCATCTCATACAGTGTTCTAACACGATCCATTACAGAAATTTCTTAACCTTCAGGAACATTACTGTATCAGCAGGTTCTGCCTTTTCCCTGTGCCAAAAATCGGAGTTTTCTGAATTCTTTTAGCCACCTTTAATTCAATGATTGAATATTTGCAGTAAGTTCTCAGAAGACTGAGTGCAGATCAGCCTTTGCTTCTCAACATATGTTAAATCACTTAAACTTGGTTGTAGGTGTTATGCTACTTATAGAACTTCTAGGAATTGATTTAAGAATGTCCTAAAATTCAAGGACGCACCAATGAACTTTTCAGCATGTGAACCATGAGTAGTGACAGTGGTGCTGTAAAGCAGCAACACTCAATACACTCAGATGTGTTAACCAGCCTTGTTCTGTGACATCTTTGTATTTCTCAGTGACTTCAAATCATTTTTGTTGTATCTACTAATTACTCCTAAGTGAGCTTTTTTCAAAACAGATTTCTAAATACCACAATTGATTTATACCACTGTTATTTGTCATCAACTCTGACTTCATACTGGCTCAATACTTTTTTACATTTGGCAGTGACATTTTCATAATCTAAAACAATAGCAAAAAACTGATTTACATGTTATGTTTACCTGACACCGTTTTAAGATTAAATATACAAACATGCTGGAGAAGTTAATACCCCTTTGCAGGTAAGTATGACAGATATAAGCGGATAGTATGAAAACATGATTTAAGTTAAATAGCAATATTTACTTGACAAATCCTAAAGATTATAATTTGGATGTTTTAAAGATTATTCTATCATTCATTTTGGACTTCATTGTTACTTCAGTTTATCTCTTTCTTAGGCTGAATCAGCAATACACATCTTGAAATCGGCCATAAAAAAGCCAATTCTCTAAATGTCCTCTAAAGCTGTTCTGTTTAAAATCCCTGTTTTACATCATACCTGAGTTATGAAAGCATGACAAGGCTACCTGACTCTTCACGTCTCACCCAGATACCTGAAACGAGCAAATCTCAGTTTCTCACTCACCATGAAGCCCACCACGTAGATACATCGTATAATCCTCTTCCGTCCTCTTAGTTTCAGGAATAAAGTGCTACATTTCTGGTTGTTCATCCTCCCGCAGTGACAGCTCGGCTACAGCCAAAGCGGAAGTGCTCATCCGGCTCTACTGTATCCAAACAGAGCGCACGTCCCCGAGCCGGGGTGGTGGCCCATCCAGTAAGGGTAGACAATAAACTGGCAGGTTTTTATTTGTGAGCAAAAACAAAAACTTTTTAAAACTATTGCATTAGACAGAAATATTTTATATTTTTTTAGCGAGATAATGTTGACTGTCTGTGCTACGTTGATTTATCTTGTGTTGAACAGTCATTGTACCTGCCGTGAACCCCCCTAACTGCTCCTCTAATGGTCTCGTCTACTGACGTCAGGGATTTTTCCCTTTAAATACTGGGGCTTTTCAATTAATTTAATTTTAAATTATTCTTTTTACTTTGTTTTACAATGATTTAACTGTCTTTTTATCATTAAATTTATATCGATTTTTTGCATTTATCCATTAAATGGCCTGCAGTTTAGAAAATGCATTGTACCATAGTTACGAACTAACCTTATTTTTAAATTTCTAATTCATTAATTGTATCAAAATTGATAGCAACACTGTTTTAATTCATACTTTGAATAACAAAATGTCTAATTATTTCATGCTTGCTTTTTGCCATCTTTGTACACCTTCAAATTATGAGACTGCTTACTTGCCCTCCACCTGCTGGGTCATCCAAAGTACTGCAACCACACTAAACACTACTATCGTTCTTACACTATCACAAACTAGAGGACCATGAAGAATTAGGAGGGTGGGGGGGGGGGGGGGGGGGGGGGGGGGGGGGGGGGGGGGGGGGGGGGGGGGGGGGGGGGGGG
>JBBBVU010000013.1:11365407-11379221 GCA_037177055.1 Atherinosoma microstoma
AAAAACTGATGGTTGTTTTAACATCTTCAAAAACGGGGGGACACGAAGGACAAGGAAAGTGTCCCCCCCCCCCCCCCCCCCCCTTTTTTTCTTTTTCTTTTCTTTTTAAAAAAAAAACAGCGAAAAAAGCTACTAAGACATACACTGTATATTTCCAAGTAAATTACCCACAAACATTGAAGATTGCGTGTTTCTTGAAAAACTCAGAAATGCCATAACTGTAGGCTATGTCTACATGAAACATTACCCTGGAGCATAGCCAAAAGCCAGGGGGGGAAGGAAAAAGCAACATATCAAAAAGATATGTAAAAAAAAAAAAAAGGCATTATCACAGCTGATTGAATAGAATCCATTAAACCAAAATTAAGAAACCTTAAAACTTGCAAATAGAGTAGATATTCAATAGATAAAATAACTTGGAAAATAAAATGGAATTACATAGCTGAGCCCCAAGCTGACCTAAGATGTCCAGAAGATGCAAGTTTATTGACTTTAAGGAGACACTGTATCTTACTCCACAAGTCAGGTGCACCTGCTATACTTTATGTTAAACTTAAGGCCATGTCCACACAAAGGCGAGTTTAAGTGTATATAATTAACTTTGATCATTTTGTTCACATGGAACCAGATTTTTGGGAGCCTGAAAACCTTTTAAACCAGGTTCCAAATTGAATAAATGGGGTAATCAAAATCTGCCATACAACAACATTTTAAAACATAGTAAAACATTAAAAAAACGTAGTCAAAAATGCAAAAGCTACTTAGTAGACCACACCTTGAGCATCCAATCGATTTTTGTCCATGTACTGTGGAGTTTAGTGAGGTCAATAAGCTAGTGGAGCTATAGTAATGGAAAAGTTTATGTCTATCCTGGTAACCTTGATTTTTCCTGCAGCATTTCATTAATGAAACATGTCTGATAAAAGCCACAGTGTGAATGGCTCGTCCCTATTTTTTTTGTTTTTTTTAAAAAGAAAGACTATATGTGGATGGTAACCTTAACTTTGGCTTTAGCAAAGGACAGGAAAAGACTCAGTAAGAATACATCATTTGTGGCCAGCTATTGAAAGCCCAAAACCAAGCTTGTTTTCAGCACAGTGAGAGTGGGGGGTCCACAGCTTTTTGGTTAGGGTCTTCAAGAAAAATATGTTGGTAACCACTGCTCTACAGGGACCTGCCTATATTTGACAGGACTGCACATGATCAGAAACTTGAACACTTGAGTGACTGTATATGAATCATCCGATTTCTCATGACTCTAAAAAATAGCATAGATTTAGCATTTAATAAGTTATGAGTCTTTAAGGACATCTTGCATGAAAGCAGAAATATTAAAACACGAAACTGAAAAAAAGTCATGGACTGGACGCAATACTCACTGGTTTCCAAAAGTCACTGAATAGAAACATGTCCATGTAGGTTTCATGTGGTGATATATTATCATCTAATGAATTAGTGGTTTGTGCTCATTGTTCTGACAGATTGAGAGCTGAGATGGAAGTTATCATTGCTTTTCTTTTTTCTTTAGTTTTTCAGCAAGGCACACAAATATAACCAAGCCAAATTCCATAAAACTAGGTGGACAGAGGATTTATGGACAAAGAAAGACAACATTACATTTTAGTTTGGATCATGATCACTTTTATTAAAACTTAATTAAACTAAAATACAACATTTGCCTTGGTGGAGGATGATCGGTCTTATTTTACATTTAGAGACACATACACACACAGTGGAGTAGCTTTGTGACAGTTGAGGATCCTGTCAATATGCCTCCAATTGATCATGTGCCCTAGCTACTTGGCCACAGGGATATCCCTTTGGCTGACTGGTCAGCATGCGTGACTCTCACCCAGGAGGCTGGAGTTCAAACCCTGCCCGGCCCCTCCTTCGTCCCTGCCACAGCCTTAGCTAAGGGTGTCTGGGGTCACATCAGTGTGCTAATTAGACAGCGTCTACATAAAGTCTCACTGCCAAATATTCCCCTTGGATGTCAATAAACCGGTAATCCCTTTCAAATGACACTCCTAGATCCACATAACCAGATAATTTTTTTTTTAACTGTTTATGTAACTACAAAACAAAAGTGAAATACTTAACCACCATGAAGGCTATTTACACAGCAAGATAAATCTAAAAAAAATTCTTTTTTGCTGAATTTATGGAACTTTCCTCTGTGACAACATAAATTAGTGTAATTTATTTTTTATTATTATTCTTATATACCATAAGAACAATATCATGCAAATTTTATTATGATATTATGTCTGTCCTGTTAGGTGTTTTAACTGGAATTGACATAGACATTATCTGAAAGGCTGCATTTATAGTAATTCGCATCACCCTCCTTGTGGGAAATGAAAGCTTCTGGGATGCAGATCAGTTTAAGTGTATGTGTAAGTTGTCCTGGTGGGGTAAAGGTTTGAGGCGGGGTGTAGTGGGATAATTTACTCTTCCTCTGTCCTTTCAATCTAACCCTACCCTGACATTCCCGTCAGATGTTGGGTGTCCAGTTGCCACTGGTTATTTCTGTGTGGACCCCCTCCCCTTCACACTCCAAATGGTCTGCACATTCAGCTCCATAGAGTGGAGCAGCCGCCTTCAATCAGACATCAAAAATAGCCTGGGGGCAAGGGGTTGGGTTGGCTTCAGACACCAGATGAGGGTCCAAAGGAGTCATGTGGACAACTTTGTACTCCCATAACATGAACACAAATACAGAAGAGGAGTTGAGATCCAGAAACCCAACAAAAACCAGCTGGACAGAGCAACAACTCATCTAAGTGGAAATAATATAGCACAAGAGGAGTGACTGCTTCTGCCTCAGCTTGTCACATGCACTTGCTGTAGTTGGAGGGGAAATCAGACTGAGTGTGGAAATCCAGCAACCGAGTAGCTGTTCAGTCCTGGACTATGAAGCTAAGTGTGGCGTTGTTCTTTGCAGGGCTCTTTGGGGCTTTGGCAGCTGTGTTCGTCCTGCTTTCATTTGGAACTGATTATTGGCTACTGGCCTCAGAGACTTGCTATCCAAACCCTGATGGACCTGTTGGCTTAGGCGAAGTGACCAAAAAGGTGGGTGTTGGAATCAAAACAGCAGCTGGTCAAAAACAGTAGGAAGACTGCCAGATTGGCGAGTATTTTTTACATGGAAGAGCAGTGTGAATGGTTCACACTTGTGGCTCCAGGAGCTAAAGCGATTGCAAATGATCCCAGTCGTTATTTTATTTTCAATAAGATTTACACTTTGAAATAAAATGATTTAAATGAAATGAAAAATACTTTATGAGTCCCGGAGGGAAAATGTAATGTTATTTTAGGGTTTTTGATTTGTGTGATCTGTAGTTGTAGTTTATAAACACCAAAATACTGACATTAAACATTCTTGCTGAAGTCTGAGTGCTACATACTAAAAGAAAATCTGCGTTGGAAACTATGATCAGTTGCTGCAATTACTCTTTCAATAGATGACATGCAGGGTGGAGAGGAATCCCTGTAGAAGCTCTTCAAGTAACAGGACACTGTTTAATGTAGCGTGTGTGCAGCTATGCAGTGATTAGCTTGTACCATGTGCCTCGATGATAGAAATACAAATACCAGTGGTCTCAGAGGTATGATGCCATATTAAATATCACCAACTAGAACATGCTTAGCTTTTAAGAGTGTGGACTGATACTGATACTAAGACAGTGTAATGCAGTGTGTTGTAATGCAGTATAATCTCAGTGAAATCCCCTGTAAAATTCAAATTTTGCAGCTTTGAGGTGTGAGGAGAACCCAGCACCAGTCAGATTAAGGGTGTACCAATCAGCTCAACAGGGTTTAAACAAACCCATGATTACCTCTAATCACAGGTTGATTTTGTCTACCAATCAACTTAAAAACAATCAGTGGTTCCCAGTGATTGCACCTGTTAGTGAGATGATTATCTCAAAAGCTTTTGATTGTATTTTGACCTTTCAGATTCATCATCAAACTCTAGAAAGGATCCCCAAAACAAAATTGTAAATTCCAATCTTAATACACTTCCTTTCTGGATTTTAAAACAAACCCTCAACTTGTTTGAAAAGGAGTTAAAAGGCTAAATATGCCATGACTTCTCAGAGCTGGACTTGAGAAGTCTTAAGATCCTAATCCTTCCCAGTTTCCTCCTGCTACTCAAACTTCTCTGAGAGACATTTAATTGATTACAGGTGATGATAGAATTTATTTTTTTCTGACATTAAAGAATAGTAGTGTGTTGAATGAGAATGACCCATATGCTTGGTCAGCACCAAACTAGACCAGTTTGAGGTTAAGCGTGCTAAGTCAGCTCAACCCTTGACCTGACTTGGCAGCTGTTCTGCAAAAGAATGGCAGCACACTGAGCACCTGCCCTACATCACCTTCAAACAAATCTTCCAGATTTTTATGTGTAGTGCCCAACTGCACTTATATGCTGTATTCAGCAGACTTTGTAAAATCAAAACACACTTTGTGATACATCTTGATAATTTTTTCTTCCTTATTTCAGCGTGGAGATGCGGCAGTGGGACACGAGACTGATAACAAGATCAAGCTATACCATGAGGGTTTCTTCTGGAGATGCTGCTTTGAAGGCAACATGGATGATGAAAACCTGCTGTGGAAACTCTGGTTCAGTAAGTGAGATGGATTAAGCATGACACCACTTAATATGTATCATTTTGTTATGTGCACTACAAATTGAACAAGATAAATGAACTACATTTATAAAGAAAACAAAACATTTACATATGTAGATATTTAGAGGCATTTCAATCAGATTGCTGTCAAACACAAATATCAGAAATAAAAATAGACAAATTTAGGATTTGGAAGGGGTAATTTTACAAACACAGCATAAATCACAGAGACACAGATGAAAAATGATCAGCTTTTATGCATCTATTTTAACTCAGAATCTTGATTTCAAGGAAATCTCATAAAATGATGAAAAGTCTGAAGATGTCAAGGAGGTAAAACTGTTATTTTTTGCAGTTAAAATCCCACAAACAAGGCTGTAAGAGTCTATAAAATCTATGCTCACTATTGTTCAGGAAACTATTCTTGTGGCAGCGCTTTTCATTTGCTGCTCTACTGTCTATTGAGATTGTATGACAACACTGGTGGAAACCCCAAACTCTCATGTGACTGTTTCAAGAAGGTTGTACCATGTGATGTTATTCTAGTCCTCTGTCAGCTGGTTGTGTGTCATCTATTTTCTGATTGGGACTTTGAATGGTGGGCCATTGTCAGAAACAGCCTCCAGAAATGAAAGGACCTTGTGAGGATCTGTGGAATTTCACATGTCGGAAGAAATGAGAGAGAAAAGAGTGGGGAGAGGATATGAAATGTAAGAGAGAAAGAGCACAGTTATTATGTTGCCTATATTCTTTGTGGGAATAGTTAAGAGTCCCACTCCTGTAGTTATGGATCCTGTAAAAAAAAGAATAAGAAAAAAAAGTGTTCTTCAAAAATTTACATTTTGAAGTTTTTGCTATGAAAAATGTGTTGTGCCTTTGGTCTGACTTTCACCTTTTTCTTTTACTTGTGAATGGCGGTCTAAGATAGTGCTAATGTGGTTCCCGCTTTCATCTTTGTATGATGAAAGCAGTTGGCAGCAAGAATCTAGTGGCTTGGCTGGACCTGATCCCAGCAGCTCTGGAGTTCTGGAGGCTAGCAACTAGCATAGTTTCACTTATGTGGGGCTAACATCTCCTTGTACCATGTGGTATCTTCTCATTTAATTGCTTCCTCAGACTGCATGCAAAACAGCTTTACAGCCCCAATCCAAAAGGCTGGTCTTCTGCATAATACATGCAGACTGTCTGATCTCGCCTTTTTGAAACTTGGTAGTGCTCTGCAGATTCAAAGCAGAAATTCCTAACCTAAGCATTTTGATAATGACATAATTTAGAAAACATTAAAAGCAGGGCAAGACAACGCAATCTTATTTGTAGGCTATCGCACATCTTATGTACAAGACAATTGGAAGTGCTTTACATAAAACATTAAAAGTATTACAGCGGGGTGGAAAAGAAGCATTAAGAAGTACATTAAAAACCAACTTTGAAAAAATAACAGAAATCAAATAAAGACAAAAAAGCTAAAATTGAATAAGATAAAATACAAGAAATAGAAGCTTCAGTGTGAGGAATTAACAGTTGCTTTAATCAAAGGCAGCAACAAAGAGAAAAGGTTTTTTTTCCCCAGTTGGTAATCTTTCATAGAAAAGTTTTAACCCTGATTTAAAACTGCTGAGAGTTTCAGCAGATGTGCAGTTTTCTGAGAGTTTGTTCCACAAGTGAAGAGCAGAAAAACTAAATGCTGCTCCATGTTTTAGTTCTGACTCTGGGAACCGTAAGTAGACTTGACCCTGACGACCTGAGGGATCTGGTTGGTTCATATCAAACCAGATGATCCTGAATGTATTTTGGCCCTAAATCATTGAGTGCTTTGTAAACTAACAGCAGGATTTTGAAATCAATTCGGCAAACAGGAAGCCAGTACAAAGATTTGAGGACTGGTGTGATGTGATCCACTTTGTGCGTCATCTGAATAATTCTTGTAACATATTTAGTTGTTTTCCATTAAATAAACAAACAAAAATATCTTATAGCCATGTCCTGTAACTGCTATAGGCCTACATTTTTATCTTTTCATCAATTTCTTATGGTTAAAATATATATTTATATTCCTTTTTTCTGCAGCAAATCAACCACACTCAAAAGAATGTATGCCCTCCTACCTCTTTCCATTCCCCGTGTCTCATAAGACCTACAACGCCACAGAGTATGATTCTGCCATAAGTGAGTATTTTCTCATTTATTGTTTTTATTTTCCATGGTCCAATGGCTGTATATAACTTTGATAACATCTCTGTCTCCCAGTCTACAGAGGCTTCTGGAGCATTTTTATGCTCATTGGTGTGGCAGCTGTAGCTCTTGCTGGGTTCGTCATCATCTGTGCTGCGCCGTTTGCGAGCCATCGCTTGTATAAAGCAGGGGGCGGCCTATTCCTGGCATCTGGTGAGTTTAATCCAGTGGTAAAATGACTCTGACCACATGCTTAAATATAATACACGATATAGAAAAGTTTGACTCCATTACACACAGAAAAGGTAAAACTTTACATTAACTTTACTGAACAGCACTAGTTTCTGGTGACTTCTTACATCAAGTTTTTACTTTCAAAAAATACTGAATTTAGTTATCTTGAGTATCAGCACAACAATGTGAAAGTATTCCAAAGTTCCAAGTACTGGTTCTGCAGGGTATTGTTAATGGTTTTGTTTTTTCTGAGTAAATACAAGAGGTTACATATTTTACAGTGCATAACTGATTATTTTTTTGTTTATTTTTAAGAGGAATTGATTTGAAAATACATCTCCCTCTACTAGTTGATTATGTGTCGTAAACCACATCCTTTAGATCCATATAAAACATATGTATGACTGTCATATCTTTACCTATATGGCTCTCCTTTGCACCACCAGGTTTTTTCCTTCTGTGTGTTGTGGTGATGTACATACTGTGGCTTCAGGTGTTGGATGTGGTGGATGTCTACATTGAACACCAGCAATCTTCCAACTGCCCAGATTTCCAACTTTCCTTCAACTATGGTCTGTCCTTCATGTTTGCACCCATTGGCATCTTCTTCTGCTTCCTGGCCGGCCTTCTTTTCCTCCTCATTGGTCGAACTGTTCAAATTCATTGCCACTGAATAAGAGTTGTATTTTTTGGAGCCAGATGGAGCTAACATTTTCCCAGTGTTTCTGCCATGTAAAAACAGGACTTTGTAGATTCTGTTTGGCAGCTGTGTGATTTAAATGTTCCGAGAAGCTTGAACATTTTGTTTCAAGGATATTTTTCATCTGATGTTGAGCTCAGAAATGGCATCATCATTGTCATCACTTCAACTTTTCAGCTGAGCTAAGTAACATACATAAATGAACACAGCGAAGGCATGATCATATGTAAATACCTATGGCTTTATTTGAATGTTGCATGTTGGGTGTATGCTCATCATTGTCTACTTTCCAGCAAAAACTCATCTTATTTGAATAAATGGGTTATTCTCAGGCTTCTGCAGTAAGATGAAAAGCCAAGGAACCTATCAATCTATTTGATCAGATGTTGTAGAGAACATGATGCAGTTTTTCATGAAAACCTTATAAGCACATAATGTATATATTCTGTATACATACTAGTTGGAAAGTGTGTCTACTCAATTGATAATATCCTATTTGTTTAATGCCCACAAATCATATGGAAAAAGATTTACAAAAGCAGTTCATTGATCTCTCAATGCTCCATCCTTTTCTGTCTCGCTGATTTATATTTATGATGCATGCAAAAATTAATTTCAGCTTGGCACTGAATTTTTCATCAAACAGAAGCATTTATTTGTGGTTGATACTCTGATGTATATCTAAAACTATGGAACTGACTATGTCTATGCCCACAATAATCAAAGAATATGCCGGCCAGCATACTGGTATAGCTTAACACATTTAGATCTGACACAATATTAGATTTGTTTCTATCGCAAATAGGAATTAGCTGTTGTGGATAAACATTTTTCTAAAGAGTCACTTCATTACTGGATTGGGTCCTTGTATTTTTTTTTAATTATTTTTTTTAATGAATTGTGCTTGATATGTTTATCATTTTCAGCTGTGTAACTGTAACATAACCTGTTCAGTTTAATGGTCATGTTGTTCCAGTATGACCAGGTTGCTGGTTCAGCACAAATTGTCATGTTTCCAAAAGAGTTTTATGTTGATATGTTATTGCTTTTGTATGATTTTTACAATCAGTCCAGTTTCAAGCCAGTTCAGTGTGGTGTTTGATTGTAATCATCATATATGTCAAATAAATGTTCTCTTTCTGTGATCTGTTTAGCATCAAAATGAAATGGTGAAGGCTTTCATGTAGCGTAACAATACAATACAAAATTCTATTTACAATTTTCTTCAAGAAAAAACAGAGGAGGATCTTCTGATGGGAAAAAAAAAGACATGTGTTCCAACAAGTGAATCAGGTGTGAGAAAATGTGAGAAAATGCCCATTGTTGAGATGATTTTCACACACATAAATGCCCTATTGTAAGTACATTGACAATTTTTTTTCTTTAATATCGGACAGGACAAATTGAAAAAATATAAGATTCAACTAAAATACCACAAGATGGCACTGCTGTCTAATTTTTTTTAAGGCAGTCTACACCCTGAGAGGCAGAAATCCCATTTTGCTTATCTGAAGTCTATGTGGAGTGTATGTGGTGTTATGCATTTAATCACAACTTCAGAGGTAGGACCAGTAGATGAAAGAATTCACACCTTGGCTGACAGACGGATGGTAATTTCACTCATGAATGGAGCATTTGATCAGGATCTGAATGGACTCCTGTGTTGATTCTCATGTGTCTGCATCAACTCTGTGCCTTTCAAGATTTATAATGTACTTATCATACGTGGGGAAATGCATCTGCCGCTTGGCTCAAAATGCAGGAGGGAGTGACACAATGTAAGGTGCTGATTATTTTGTGAGACTGACTTTGCCTTCATAGAAGAGTCTAATGATGGAGATTCACACTTTTACATTTCTGAAATTTCAAATTACTCCCTCCACACTGGGCCACATCATCTTCAGCTCAACCACATGAGAAGCCACACTGTGGTGAACCACTGCAGGTCACAAGAGGAAGTCATGTAGGTGGGCAGATGATAATAAATTGTAATAAAAGATCACCGGATTTGTCCTTTTTGAGGTTGGAGCAGCCCTTTCAACCAAGTCTTCCAGAGGAAAGAGATTTCTTATCTTGTAGACATCCTGATTTAAATGAAATCCTAATGAGATTTTTTTTCTCAAAAAAAAGTTTAATTTCAGCATCATCCATATCCAAGTGAGAGTGTGTGATGAGAAAAAGGGAGGAAAAGGAGAAATAGGGAGCAATATAATGTAAGTATGGAGCAGGCTACCTCCTGCAGCAGCTGGGCCTTGCAGTCAGTAATGTCATCAGAGTGGGAGTCCCAGCTGAATTCAGCACTGTTCTGCATGATTGCCCATGATAATTGTGTGTTGATAGGGAGCGGCGGAGATGGAGTATAATTTCCACCGAGAGATTCCTAAACAAATACCTGTGCTCAGCAGAGGGATGGAGTGCAGCAGGAGGTGAGGAGGAGAATAGCGGATGAGGGGAGATAGAGGATGAGAGGGTAACACTTCCAGAAAAGGGAGGTGAGGAGGAGGAGGGACTGGAGGAAGTGGCACTGCAAAGTCCTTTACCCTTTAAAACATTAAAAGGGGAAATCTTTGGGCTTCTGACAGGGAAAAAAACCCCAGAAAATGGAGCCAAATCAAACAAAAGAAAACAGAATATAACCAAACAGAATAAAAAGAAAAAAACATATCTAAAGAAGAAAACTTAAAAAGACATGACATGCTGATAAAAAAATATATATTTGAGATATAAATAGATA
This sequence comes from Atherinosoma microstoma, assembly GCA_037177055.1. Taxonomy (NCBI): domain Eukaryota; kingdom Metazoa; phylum Chordata; class Actinopteri; order Atheriniformes; family Atherinidae; genus Atherinosoma; species Atherinosoma microstoma. Next base: position 11,375,888 of record JBBBVU010000013.1, read on the forward strand.
TAAATAAGAGGCAAGAAAAGAAAATAATTTCCAGGGCCCACGACTGCATTTATTTATTTATTTATTTATCTATTCATTCATTCATTCATTCATTCATTCATTCATTCATTCATTCATTCATTCATTCATTCATTCATTCATTCATTCATACATTCTCTTTTGTCTGGACTGGGGTTCATTGCCAGAGGATGAGTTTGGTCACAGCCTATTGTGTGGTCAAAAGAATTTAGTTTGCTAGAACTGAAGATGGCTTAAACTATTTCGGCATTTAACAAAAAAACAACAACAAACACTTTATTTGGCATCTGTCTCGGTGCACTATTTAAGAAAGGTTCAGTACAGGAAATGGATGAAATAAGTTCAGACACTGTATATTGTTACTTCCAAAATTATTTAATCTCCATTGTTAATTGAAGATAAAAAAATACATCAAATCTTGAAAGCAATGGACCACCGATAAAAACTGACTTGCCGCCCAGGTGCCATCCCAAGAATAGACAACCCAATTCTAACAAATATTTAATGTAAACTGACCTTTTCTTGGACAAACTTCTGATGCCAAAGAGCAAGTGAATGCAGTTTGTAATGTACTCCTATGTGTTCTTCATAAATATGTTCTCAATCAAATATATTAACATAGTATACAGCATCAACTCTCCAACTACCTTTGTAGGTGATGATGTATTTTTGTTGGAACTGTTTACCTTTCATGAAGAGGCTATAAAAGTCATAAAACCAACAGAGTTAATTGAAATAATTGATTATTTCCCTAAAATCTAGACACCTGACCATACACATTACTTTTATAATGGGTCTTATTTACATGTGCCACCCTTTTTTCAGTCTGTGCCCCTGACCCCGCCTAAAATGCTCTAGACCCTCGCCTGTGAACGACGACTCTCTATTGTAGTATTGCATCTGAAGACCTAAACATAATTGTATCATATACAGTAAAAACTTTAGTAAAATTGTCTTAGTAATTTATTAATACCACAAACCATACTTTTTGTGAAGAAACAGTATTTAAAATTTAACAGACCATGTTGCAAACTATTTGCAACTGCAACATGATCTTTGCAGAGTTTAAATGATTTTCCAAAAATGATCCTGTTATTTTGTTAGATGTTTTTTTATGCAGGAAAATCCCCCTTGAGAAATAAATAGACCGATATCAGTAGTAAAATGCATAACAATTCTCATGAATGTTATAATAGTTCATCAATAAAGTCTGTTTTTTCAAATTTGAGCTCTTTTTGCAGATTTTTTCAATGTGCATTGAGCAGAGGAGGAAAAATTTAGTTTTCCCTAACTCACACAAGCTCAACTTTCTTTTGAGATAGAGCTGTATATTGTTGTATTGTTGGAAAGGGTCAAAAAAAGATTCAGAAAAACATGGAGTAAACACTAAGAAGCAGGTCCTTCACCCATCTGGTCAAGAAAAGATGATTTCATCTCTCAGACAACACTTGTATATTTAACCTTGAGGGAGGTTTGAGTTAATTGGAAAACAGTCTTTGCCTGAGTGTGCTCACCTCACGGCACGTAGCGTAGTTATCATTGCTTATCTTCCAACTGTATCATAATCCCGCATGACATGCAAGTCGGATTTCATTTAAATCTGATTACTTTCAACTCTCAGAAAAAGCAAAGTATTTGAATTGCATGAACAATATGGCAAGTCATATTACACGCTGCTTTCCTCTTTAGAGGTAGTTTTACATAATTTCCCATTCGTTTTGAAATAATGAATAGACAATGGGCTGTATAATTGTGAAGATTTACAATTCAGAGGCCTACGTCGTATAATCACCATGCATAATTCAGAGAGTTGAGCGCATAGGTCGGCGGTGGCAGTGGCACGAAACGTAACTCCGGTCATCAAACAAACAGTTGAAAATATACAGATATATCTGCGTGCAGCTTGAAAGACCAACAAAAACCTTGTTGATGAGTTAACACATTCCTTAAATGTCATTATGGAGAAAGAAAAAAAAGAAGCAGATCAGCCAATTATTTATATACCTCCTATTTTCAGCTGAGACCTTTTCAATAGTCTACAAGTTCAGAGAAATTCACTGATATGTAAAGAGGCACTAGCAGTGTAAAGATGGTTATTACATTGTTGGCCAGTGAAATCTACACCTGTACTGAGTGGATCCTCTTTGCCCCTCTAACATCCTGTGGCCTCACACCTCGGTTTGTGCATATAAATTACATTCCAGAGTGTGTATGGATAGCTCTTGTTCATACACAAGGTCTCTTGTTTCAAAGGCATGCTAATGTCTTTCACTCCACTCAGCAGCTCTCTTTTAACTGCCAGAGCAACTGTGAAGGAGATGATTGGGACTCTTCAGCCACCTTGCCTCCTGAATATTCACGCACTTCTAATGGCAGATATGTATCCACAATTTCTAAACAGAGAGAAACTTGGTTCCAAACCAGTACCTGTCTGAGACGCCATTACAGCCCTCACACTCCTTTTTCAAAGAAAATAGAACTGAAGGATGTCTGATGATCGTTAAAAAGATTTATAAAATCCTTCAGTGTTGACTCTGCCTGCTATTTTACAGATCTATACCGTCACAACTTTAAAATTTCTCACTTTTTCTTTATTTCTTTGGGATTCCTGTGTTTCAGCATTGAGTAGTTCGGCTCTGTATATGGGTTTAACTTCCCCTCAAGCCATTAATTAATGCTTCAGTACAAACAGCCAATAGATTTGGTCATGAATATTCAAATATTATTCTTGCATATAATTTCTTATGCAGTGTTCTAACACTAGGCATTCGTGAAGCAGCCATCAGGGCTTCAAAGTCACAAGTAGGAGGTTTTGTGTATCATTTCTATCTGCCCCAATGTGAACAATAAACCTGCAATCTACACCATTATTTGACATTTGAAGTGAGACTTAACAAATGTGATGCTGAAATGTAGCATTACGTTCTAGTAGTGTGATCATTTTGACAGTTTTTATTTGTCTCTACTTGTCTCTTTTTTGCTTCTGTATCTATAATTTGCTTCTTTCCATTACAGCACTTTAAAATTGTACAATACTTTTCATATGATAAAGTATGAAAAAAGCATCTGTGATTAGAATTTTTCAGTAGCTTCCCTCAATAGAAATCCTTTGGAATGAAGAGCTTGAAACTGTACAAATCATTGAATGTATCTGAAAAATAAAGGATAACTATTTATTTATTTTTTGCTCTTAAAATAAGAAAGAATAGATTGTTAGAACTTTTCATCTTTAATATGCATTGAAGTTATTTTTCCAGCCATTTTTGCAACAATAATATTCAAACTTTTTAATTCATATATACTGCATATATATATA
>JBBBVU010000013.1:11383058-11402106 GCA_037177055.1 Atherinosoma microstoma
TATCTATCTATCTATCTATCTATCTATCTATCTATCTATCTATCTATCTATCTATCTATCTATCTATCTATCTACATTGCATTTACATTCTATTTATCTGACAGTTTTTTATTATAAATGCTGCACAAATGTATCATTATTTTGTCGTCTACGTTATAAACTTACCAAGAATCCTATTGATAAGGATACAAGGAAAAAGATCATAATCCTTGTTGATCACCTAACATATTACAGTTTTTCTCAGTCGCTTTGGTGCATTTTTCACAACAGAATTAACATTCTCATAACTATTAACAATTAGTCATCTATGCACATCAAAGTAGCATTTGTCATTGCATTGATTAAACTGCAAATGTTTTTGGACATGTAGCTTTTGCTTTCACAAAAATCTCTGCTATTTCATGAAATTATCATTTGCTTTGGTCATATCAGTCAAAATTAGCTGTACTTAAATCAGCAGAATGGTCAATCCCAACAAAACTAATAGTCTCATTTCACTGCAGATTTTATACATTTCTTTATCAATTTTTTCCTAGAATGTCTCCTAAATTGAACAACTGCTCTCAGCTGACCCATGGATGCAGGATGCAATGAGATCACAGCAGAGTCCTGCAGAGGGTGGTTTCGCCACTCAAGAAGATACTGTCCTCGCTGCATCATAAGGGATGATATCAGATGTGATGTGGCTGAAAACGTGTGGCTAGACAGACAGGAACGTCTTGATGCACAGCAGTGATTTATTCATTTATTCATCTCATATATAATTTTTTATACAGGAGTGATTCAGTATGTTCAGTTACATCCAGTACAGTAAAATGTTTGTGCTGTTACAGCAGTATATTGTTTACAGTTGTGCACAACTCTACCCAAGGGTTGATACTTTAAGTTTATTCTATAGAAGTGACTGAAGTGTGTTTGATATTGTTTTCTTTTTTTAAAAATAATGCTGTAAATAAATTACTATAAGATGGCAAAGAGCATATGAAGTAAAATGTGAATCAAATGTATTCTGTCATGTATTCAGTTACCCTACTAAAAACAGTAATGTGTGACTTCATTCTAGTTTTCAAATGGCTGTAAATCCAGTGTGTAGGGCTGTCTTGGGCATTTTCAGGTAGTGTCTCCAAGATCAGATTTTTTTGTATTCAAAAACACTTAATGATCGGACAGTCACAATGAAAACATGACTAAGCCATTTGATTAGGTCTGTCCGTACTCAATGGCGACAGGACTTTTCATTTTGATGGCTCGGATAGTTTCATTGACATAAGTAGTTGCTTTTGAGGAATGAACTATCTATTTCTAGCAAGTGACACGCTTTTGCAGGTTATCCACCAGGTTCTGCAGTTTGTACTAATTGTTTTGAGAAACGCACTAACTGCTGTGCAAATGTTAATTCTGATGTGAGAGATGCACCAAAGCGACTGAGAAAAACTCATTTTGAAGATTAAACATTCTTGAAATGCAGCTAGCTGATGTAATTAAAGTTACTTTAAATGTGGCAGGATGTTTATATCAGACATCATAACTGAAAAAGTTTCTAACTCAACCTTTATTTCACCCTGCAAAACTTAGTTATGTTGATTAGTTGTCCTTTAGATTAATAAAAAAAACTGTTTCATTATTACGAGAGCTGAATTAATCAAAATTATTAAAAGCTTTTTTTTTTAACATGATAGCCAAACTTGTTTCCCTTTTTGATAAATGAATCTGTTCTTGGGTGGGGCTGCAGCGTGGTGTGGTGGTTAACTGGCACCTTACTGCAAAAAGGCTCCTGGTTTGAATCTTAACTGGGGCCTCTCTCTGTGTGTGTACTTTGCATGTTTTCCGCCTACGTGCATGGGTTCTCTGGCTTCCTTCTACTGTCCATAAACATGCGTGCTAGGTTTATTAATTATTCTACATTTACCCTAGGGATGAGTGCGAGCTTGAGTGAGCTTGAGTTGAGTCTTTGTGTTGGTCCTGTGATGGACTGGTAACCCATCCAGGGCTGCCTCATGCCTGATAGCAGCTGAGATGTCCCCAAGACCCTCCATGAGGTTAGGCGTGTATAGAAAATGGATGGATGGATGCTTCTCGTTAAACTTCAGCTGTGGTGTTTCAGTCTGGAGTTTACATGTTCTTGGGTGTGAATCTGTTTTTTTGTTTGTTTGTTTTTTTTGAGAAAAAAAAAAGAAAACCAAGTATGAAAAGGTCCTAATTTTCAAGTTACAGTGATTGTACCATACTGTTGAACAGCTGAAGTGACAAAGCATTTGCACCTTACTGGAATCCTTCCTGCGCCTTGATTTCTTAGTGTGTCAGTTGATGAAGATGTTTTACAGATGCAAATTCAAACAAATAACCATGGACCATTTTTATGTGATGGCTCAACCAATAAAAATATGTTCTACTCCTCTTGATTATTAGACCATAAACAAGTGGTTATCAGGGAAATTGTTGACAACAGTGGCTTAAAAAAGTATTCACCCCTCTCAGTGGTTTTCTAATATCATTACCTTCAGATGCCACATAGTTAGGAGTTAAATAAGGTCTATTTGTATGCAATCTAAGCATCATATTATCTCATTAGACTTGCAGGGCTCTAAATTAACACCAACCAACCCACAAAATTTGGGTTAGAATTCATTTTGGTGTGTTTGAATGAAAACTTACTAGGCACCTGGCAGGTCATGAGTGAAGCAAATTACTTATTTGTCCTAGCAGTGCTATCACCACATTTCCTATGAAAACGTATCATACATTCACCGGCTGCATGCTTACTTTAGTGTGTGTGCTGTCACTTATTGCCTGCCTAAACAAAATGCTGCTGAATGAGGAGCAACATTTTAATAAAGTGACCAGCAGAATGGAAACAAAAATGTGGCTGTGGCTTGAAGAGCCACATCTTGAAGTTGCACTAATTTGGTTTATTTCCCCCAAAATAAATGTGGCCCTGTGGCAATTCGGCTTTGTTGACATCGCGATTTTATCAGCCACATTGTCTGGTCTACACCTGAAAGAGCTCAGAGTTTGAAACATCACTAATCAAGAGGCACCACCAAAGCAAGCTTCACCATGAAGACCACAGAGCTCTCCAAACAAGTCAAGGACAAAGTTGTGGAGAGGTACAAATCAGGGTTGGGTCATTAAAAGAATAGCTGAGACCAGTAAATCCATCTCCACAGAATGGAAAGAATATGGTACCATAACAAACCTGCCTAGAGAGGGCTGTCCACTACAACTCTCAATGAGTTATTAATCCACTAGGCAACAGATAGATCAAAGGTAACCCTGGGAGCTGGGAAACTCCACAGTGGAGATTGGTAAAATGTATCTCTAGAGAGAACAGAGTGGTATTGCTTGAATTAAAGATAGAGAAATAGCATATAAAAAATTATTTACAAATCACAGTATTTAATAATGAATTAATATTTCAATTTGCAATTCCTCTTTTTTTATATTTCAATTTAAAATATGTAATCACAAAACACCTTGCAATTTAATTTCTTTTTAAAAGAATTGATTGTTGAATTTGAAATTATATTTAGCAATCTATATTTTTATCTCACAATGAATTATTCATCATGAAAATACTGTATTGCTCCTGGTCCTCCATATAAAATAGCTGCAAATGTTTTTACCGTGTCCCTTGAGAACCAGTGCTGCCCTTCAATATATCCTCTTGGTCAGGTCTCCCTTGAAAAAAGAGATTTTATCTCAATAGGCTTCCAGGGAAATTTTAGGTTAAATAAATAAATTTTAAAAATGGATGCATATGTTCAACAACTGCTTGCTTGAGGTCTGAGGTCTGAGGCTCTGAGGTCTTTACACTGGCTGCCTGTCCATCAGTGGAGTTCTGTTGCTGGTCTAGAAAGCTCTGAATGGTTTAGGACCAAAATACATTAGTGACCTCTTGACTCAGTATGAACCTACTAGACCCCTCAGGTCATCTGGATCAAGTCTCTTACCAGTTCCCAGAGTCCGAATCACATGTGGAGAAGCTGCATTCAGCTTCTATGCTCCACATGTCTGGAACAAACTCCCAGAAAGTCTCAGATCAGCAGAAACACTCAGTTTATTTAAATCCAGACTTAACGGCTTGAAGTGCTAATTTGATATGTCTCCCCCCCCCCCACACACACTTTTTTCTGGTGTTTTGTCTTGATTTGCTTTATTTGATATTTTTCACTGCATGTCTCTCAGCATAATTATTTTTTCTCTTATACACATGGTGCATTGTTATGTAGACTTGTTAAAACTAATAAAAAATGTTTTTAAAAAAAAATCGTCCAAATCTGAAACGTTTCTTTTAAGTTTGAATTTTAAACTTGATCATGCTTTTAATCTATTGTCCTTTCCTTCTCCTTTTTTCTTGATTTTGATATTAAATTATTTTCTTCTGTTTTATTTAATTTCTTTCTTTTAAAAGTTTATATACTTTTTAATGCTTCTTCTCCAATGGAAAGCACCTTGAATTGTCTTGTACATGAAATGTGCTATATAAATAAACTTGCCTTGCCTTGCTTGTGATTCAATCATCAAGGAACGCCTGGCCTGAAGCATGAAAGAGCAAATTTACGTCATTGCCTGAGTACTGAGGGCCAATAGATTTTTTACTCTATACCAGATACAGGCAAAACTTTTCCAAAACCTGCTTTTTATTTTGCCCCACGTTATAGTGTTCGGCACAGGAAAATTGTTCAATAAAACCTGTTTCAGGCTTCCAGATTTTTCTAGGCTGGGACCAATGTTCACCTTCCAGCCGGACATTGACCCGAAGCATACTAAAGCAAAGCTTGAGTGGTTTAAGGGTTTAAATGTGTAAACTCAGACCTCAATCCAGCTTAGAATGTGTGGCATGATTTAAAGATTGCTTTACACCAGCAAAACCATCCAACTTACAGGTGATGGAGCAGTTTTCCTTTGAAAAATGGGTACAAAGTGGCTTGATGTGCCAAGCTCATAAAGTCACACTAGGAGACTTGCACCTGCAGTTGCTCCAAAACAAGGGTCTACGAAGAACTGACTAAGGGTTGAAGAGATATGCATGAACCACTTTCCTTTTCTTGAAAATTTTTTCCTAATTTTCTCATTTCATTTTACTAATATGAACTATTTTAGTTGAATCTTTACATCCCACGTAAACCAAAGTGAATGAGCATAACTTTTGAAGTATTTTCCTGCTTGAGCACAGCATAGTTTACATGACTTTCCCTTAACTATTTTTTTGGTCAATTTATGTGTAAGTGGTTTCAGCAAATAAAGTGCGCATCTCCTTCTCGTGAAGCTTAGAATGTAATATGATCTGAATAAATATAACAAACTGAATAAATAATTCATATGCTAAAAATGAAGGTTTGTCACCAGCAGTCTTCTCCTTTTTTAACCTTCACTAAATGCTTTAACAGCATTTTATTCTCATTTGCAGTGCCTGTGAATACATTTTCTTACAGTGAGTTTAATATCTTTTTTTGCATTATGTGCCACGATGATGGATTATCTTCACTGTAGATTGGAGCGTTGACAAGAAGGAGGTGGGGGATAAACCATCTTTTGGTGGCGTTTGTCCAACTTCACAGACCTATCAACACGGGACAATAAATCTTCCGTAGGGATATTTAACACTGAATCAATGTACAGTGTAGCTTGAAGGTTAACCTGCTCTTTTGTGTGAATTTGTTATTCAAAAAACCATGTGAGGCAGCATTTGTCCATCCATAGCACTTATCATGGTTCACTGACTGTGAGTCACTGTGAAGAGGGGTTGATAAATAAAACAGGTTTGTTATTTTAATATGAGTATCTTAAATTCAAATTGATTTGCTCAGTTATTACAGTAATATGCAAAAGTATGCATCTCTTTTCTCAAATAATATTACTTGAGGAATCCTTTTGTGTCCAAACATTTATGTATTTATTATCAAATTGTCTCTAGAAGCTTTCATTTGTTGCAAAGTCTTAATTTTTAAATACATACAGTAAATTTCTTTCCCATTTTTTCTTATTAACCTAGACCAGGGGCAGAGCCGTGGGGTGGCCATGGCCCCCACCCACTTAAACTTTGCCAACATACAACTGATAATGAAGTTGTTTAGAGAGCTATACATTTTATATTTATCACATTTTATTCGGTACATTATTCATCCCCATGGGGGAAATTGATTTTGTCCAGCACCTCAAAATTTTACACATATACACATATTTACAGTAAGATGAGTAATTGAAATGAATAAAATAAGATTAAGAGATATAAGAGTGGATAGACTGAGAGGTAAAAAAAAAAAAAAAAAAAGATTTAAGAGATATACAAGTATTAGTTTCCCATTACAGGTTATGAACATGTTGAAAGTCACTGTTGTACATTCTAATGGATGTAGGGACAAAGGATCCTCTGAACCTCTCAGTCTTGCGTCTCTCTCTTGTCAGGGTGTTTATAATTGTCCAAAATGGCCGACAGTTTCCTCCTGATCTGCTGCTCCACCACAGTTCAAATAGGGTCCAGCTCCCTATCTAGCACAGACCTGGCCTTTTTAACCAGTTTGTGCAGACACCTTAAGTCTTTGTCTGTAGTGCCACTCCCCCGGCAGGCAGCTGTAGGAAGAACAGTCATCTGCCAATCAGAAAGTCGGTGGATCAATTCTAAGCTTCCCCTAACAACACTATGCTGTGGTCAACAGCATCGAAAAGCACACTTGGCAGCGTGATAGAACATTTGCAGCATGTGACTGCAGATGTTGAAGGATCTGAGCTGCCTGAGGAAGAAAAGGCAACTCTGTCCCCAACTGCATGCTGTCTGTGTTGGAAGAGCACTCCAGCTTCTGGTCTAGAACTACCCCTAGATATTTGTAGGTCTGCACAGTCTCTATTCCATCTCCCTAAATCCACCACCAACTCCTTAGTCTTGGTGGTGTTCAGGAGAAGACAGTTCTTTTTATGCCAGTCTGTGAATGCCTCCGCAAGGTCCCTGTACTCCCCCTCCTATCCACTGCTCACACATGCCACAACAGCTGTATTATCTTAATACTTCTGTATACTTTCCCATTCTGATGTACTGAGGTCTGGATGTCAGATAGTCCATAATCCAGGATGTCAGGGAGGGAGCCACCCCCTTACCCAAAAGTTTGTCACTCACTATGAGAGGCTTTATGGTGTTAAAAATGCTGGAGAAGTTGAAGAACATGATCCTGACATAAGGACCTGGCACATCCAGGTGTATGCCGGAAGCAGCTTGTAAAGAACCGCGTCTTCACTTCCTAGGTGTTCTTATTGGTTAATTGGAGGGGGTCAAGATCTTCAGAAACCTGCAGTTTCATGTGACGGACAAGGAGACGCTCCAGGGTCTTTGTTATGTGAGATGTCAAAGCCACCGGTCAATAGTCACTCAGTTCCTTTGGTATGAGACAGGAGGTTTTCCACAGAGTCCGGCCTTTTTCCATCTGAAGGCTCATATTGAAGAGCCTCTGAAGAGGGACTGCTTGTTGTCCTGCACAGTCCTTCAAAAGCCTTGGACATAGAATTGCTTCATTGCTTATTGCTTCTTATTAAATTGCTTCATTCTTACTCATTATTATCTCCACCTTTTGCACATTCCTTCCATATCTCCAGTCTCTGCTCACAGACTGGACTACTGGTTGTGTTGCACAGCAGCCCCCTTTGCTCTTCTTTGGAATGATACTGATCCATTTTTGCATCGGATTAGTTGGATGGCATCAACCGCATTTGGCCATAACCACTCTGTGGACATTATTCTATCCAGCTGGTTTGGTCATATAAATGACATATAATCCAGAATTAATTTTTTCAAAAAAACTATCTTTGTCACACTTGATATTGTCTGACTGAGACTGTCCATTTCTGTGCTTGCCTTGTTTTAGGAAAAAAAGTAAGGCTCAGGTGGAACAGCAGTGGTGGACGTGAAAGACCACTATAGCCAGTCACAAAACAGCAGTGAATTGGAGTAATTAAACCTTAAAGTTTCCCCACAGTTGCAGTATAAAGTGCACTGATTTCTCTTGTATCTATTTACTTTGAATCAATGGTGAAAAACAAAACAAAAAAGAAAGTACGTATAAGTTTGAATGTTTGCATTTTGGCATAGATGATGCAATCATTATGTTCCTGGTAGATGTCTAGAAGGCACCACACCAGTAAATATCTTGAAGAAGAGAAAATCTTCCTTTGTCTTAAAGTAGAAAGACGTTTAGGTCGGCGACTCCCGTCTTTGAGAAAAAATTAGAGGAGTAGATCTATTTTTAGTCGTGATGTCTCAGTTTAATCTGAAATTTTGATACAGTATACAAAGTACATGCTTTAAATTAAGATTGTAGCAATAATTCATAATAACTTTTCTTATGATAATTCTGCTTTTTTGTTTTTTTTAGTTTTTTTTTAGAAGACTTTCTAGTTTGGGGGAAAAAAACCTGCTCCATAAGTTTGGGATTATGATACTGATCAATTAACAAGGTGCTGTGCCCACGAATGAGAGCAGCTAATGACTTAACCAACGTATTAGCTAAGGTTCGTTTGCTGAACAGCAGAATGACACACTGCTAGGAGTCTCTAGTTTAATTAGGGATTGACAAAAAAACAGTGGTCCCTGTAGTTCTGACATAATACCGATACTCCCATTCTCTGGAATGTTAGTGCTTAAACTTTTCCTCACGGGCTGCAGGTTAAACCCAGCTGTCTAGAAAGCAATGTATACGGATGTGGCTTTTCCATGTGGAGGTGTTAAATGCATTTTATGCACTTTACATTCAGTATATGCAAGTTCACACCAAGTTGTGTGTGTAGGTCAGAAGTTCACCTTCATTTGTGGGTAGACATTCATCTTTTTACACAGTGTAAGAAACTAGTCCCAGCTCTTCTCAATCAAACCCTGATCAAGCACAAAGTCGGCTTTGACTTTAAATAATACATGACCTGCCTCCTCATAAATACTCACCACTGGGACACTGAAAAGAACAAGCAGGTTCAAACATATTTCCTCTTCAAAAGTCCTCCCTTCATCTTAGCTGCTGCCAGATTTTCAGCTTAGACCTGGAAATATAAGCAAGGAATGAATGTTAAAGGGCAATGCCTCTCATTTCAAAGCATGTTGGTCTTTGTTCTCAAAGATGCCCTTTGATTTGGAGAATGTCCAATAATGATTTTCCAGACATTAAATATGCAGGATATCTTAAAGAACTGTTTAACCATGGTTTTAATTTCAGATGAAGCTATACTTTTATAGAAAAAGGCCAGTACAGGACCAACAAATATTTAAATTTCACTGCTTAGTAAAATTAATACTGGGTTATTGCAGAGTTTAGAATGATAATACAGTATTTTGTTCAAGAAATCTTTACGAAATACCATTTCTCATGAGACTAATGTTATGATTAATGCTACAAGAAACAGGAAGATTTGTGTTAAAAAGTGTTTTTCCACAGTTGTTAAGCCAAAATAGCCTAAATTACATAATTTCCCACTCTTGACACAGATATGTGACCACATAAAAACTCTGTGCAGTTCTTTTTATAACGATAGCATTGGCATCTATATTGGATTTCAGTTGGATGTGCAATAGCCATCAGTTATTGTTGATGTTTTGTTGATGTGATTAAAAGTGTGCCGCCAAATTTCAGAGAACAGAAAAGAAAGGTAAAAGAAGAGAGGGTTGGTGAATTTGATTGAATTCTACTTAAATGTTCAGCCTTTCTTTAAATAGAAAAAACATAAAGATGATCATTTCGTAATGGGAAGCATCACCTCCAAGGACAGTTTTCTGTAAGTTGGAATAAGGAGAGTGAAGCTAGTGAAAGACTATAATCTGAAAGTTGTCAGTATTTGAGGTTTGCTATTGTTCTCTTATTATTGTAATTCAACTTGATATTGTTGAACTTACCACACAGTGCTGTCGTGAATAATTATCTCAGCTCTGTTGGGAGAGAAATTCTGCAGAAAATGCAAAAATGCTAATTGAAGTCGATGTTAAGTTTCCTTGTCTGAATCCGGTCATTTGATTAGAATAAAATAATATTCCCGCTTCTTTGACAGGGAATGGAAGCACAAGTACAGAAGGCTGGCAGCTCAGTAGAACTCAGTGCTGCTGCTATTTGGCTGGTGATAAAGATTCAGCCTGTTCCTTTAGCTCCAAGTGTAGTCATGTGTATAATTGCTCTGGGACTGGAAATGCACCATGTGTGAATATAAAGGAAGGGCCATTTAATAGGAAACACTGTCCAAACAACATAGTTTCAGTTTGTCTAAATGTCCCATGTCACAGAGAAGCTGCAGAGGATGGTGAGTGGTTCATGATAGCAGCAACAAATGGTGATGGTGAAGGAAGCTAACAGGGAAGAACAATAAAGTAGATTAAACGGAAAGGAGGTAAGCTAGTCATGTAAGACAAACAAAGGAGATAAACTAAAATATCTGCCTTTCATATTGCAGAAATGCATGGACATAACTGTTATTTGAAGAGAGTTAGTTTTACAGGATGAGGTGCAAAATCAAACTATTAGGTGAAGCCAGTCTGAATGGCATACAATGAGGTCAGGCTGAAAATAATTTTGTGTTAGTTGCTTTTTTATATGTCCAGCTGATATGGAACAATAATTTCAAGCCATGTTTCTAGTTAACTTGTGAATGTTAAATCCTACATGAACTTCCCCTCTAGCCCTGTGCTGGTCTTCACTGACTACTGTCAAGAAATAAGTTCTGTGGCTGTTAAATGTTTAATCTTATTGTTCTGCTAACTTTTTCCATTTGGTGTTGTTGAGTGTTGAGTGATATTTTAAAATCTAAATAATGACAGCTGCAAAAAAAGGAAGAAAAACTATAAAAAAATACTTTGTTGCTGAGAACAACAATCCACAAGATCCCCTCCCCAAACACCTGATAACCAGACATCACGTCAGTTACGCTTTAGAAATGATTCTTTTGTACTTTTTTCCCACTTCAGCACCATCAGAATAATGAAAAAACATTTTATTAGCTCTGATCTCTGAGGAAGATGGAAAAAAGGTGAACTGACTCTAATGAGGTGGTGACAGACGTCAAAAAAGGGGAAAGGAAAGGCACACGCTCACACGTCAATTTTTTAAACTGAAGAGGGGAGTGAACAAAAATTCAGATGTCTACAGTAAAATAACTATGACTGTATAATCTTCTACCTAAAACCAAGACAGAAAGAAAACAGTAGAACACTAAAAACACTTGTCAAACAATAGCAGCATACACCACTTCAAGTATATAGGAAGCGGGGAAGCGTGTGGAGTGACTTGGCTAAATGTAAATATCTCATTGATCGTTTGACCGAGGCAAATGGTGTACCTGCTCATATTGATCCATCAAGGCCAAGGGCAAGATGAGGCTAAACCGAGACACAAACCTTTGCCACCATGCCCTTGGCCTGAAGCCAGAAAGCTGCCCTTTAGCCTTTGTCATATAACCTCTGACCCCTGCAGATGTGACCTGAACAGTGCCTTGGCGACCTGTTCTCCTCCGTTGCTCCCAGACAAACTACCTGAGCCAAATTGCAACATCTCCGGAGAGCAGAAGAAGAAGGTAGGAGGCTTATAATAAGGAAAGAGTTTTTACTTTAGTGCAACTTCACCTGCAGGAGGTAAATAGTCGTGGAGCTGAGAGACCAATGGAGAGAGAGAAATAGTCAGAACTCAGGAAGCTTTTCCGTTAAGCTACCAGAAGTTAAGTGTTATTGATTTGGTAATTTAATTACATGAGCAGGCTTTGAACACATACACATGAGCAAAGCCATGGTGATGAATCATGGTATCAGATTTACTTTCTTTGTTTTCATATACCACAGCAGGAGATTCTTTAAAAATGATGGATGTTACCTGCACTTAGTTGTAGCAGCTGATACTGATTCTTTAGTTTTTTATTTGGGGAAAAGATTTATCTATGTTGGATTTTTGAGATTGCTGAATGTATTAATGATGTCTCCGTATGTTTTCAGTCTGGATCAGACAAGAATCAGATGCTTTCCTGAGGAATGGTGCAGCATCTTTTTTAAGATTCTTTATCATGTTGATGAAATGGCATATATCTCTGTTGGCTGTTTTAATTTAGATCAGTGGTTCCCAAACTCTTTCTACCATGACCCCCTTTGGAGGAATAATGATTCCCAGCCTCCCACCCCCACCCCTAATACATGGTTTGATGCGTTTTCCGTAAACCCAGACCTCTCGTGTTCACACAATTATGGTGCATTTGATTTGTACTAGGAAGTCGGTTTTTTCGAGATCCCAGTCAGAAATAGCTACAACAAAAACATCCCTTGAAGTCGGATTTCTGACTCAGAAAGTCAGGATAGACTCATTAGCTCTGATATCACCCATTAAAAATGGCTGCAAACTCCCAAATCTAACTCCTGACCTCTGACCAAATCTAATGCACCATCATGCCACAGTTCTTCTTCTTGATATTTTTGGAGGTTGGCAAAAATGAATTGGTGTATTACTGCCACTAAGTGGTCTGGAGTGTGGACCAGAACATTTAGTTGAAAGAATAAAAAAAAAATGTCTTTGCTTTTTGCTTTTATTTTCTGATTAATCAGAAAATGAACATTTTAAACCAATTTTGAAAATGTCTTTGTCAGAAATTTGTAAACAAACCTTTGACTGTAAAACTGCATATCATTAAAATGGAAGACATTTTTAACCTTTATCCGATATTCAAATTTCTTTTGAAATTTCTGAAAACTTGTGACAGAAAAGCAATGTCTTAGGTTTAGAAAAAAAAGGAGTAGTTGCTGATATAGCTTTATATAACTCATACATAATTAACTGATATGATCAAATTGATCAGAATAAAAATTTCATCCAACGTGTGTTACTTTTCAATTTTGTTAATCTAATTTATTTATATTTATATTTGTCAGTGGGTGGCAGTGCATGGGATGACTTGTCCACTGAAGGAGCAAATGTAAAACTAAAGCATACAATCCTCGCCTATGGATGTAAAACGGGTTTGAACAGTTGTTCACTGCATGAAAGGATAAAAAGAAATGTATCTTACTGTTTTTATTTGACCTTTGGTGTTAAAGCACATCGCTGTTACCAGCTCAGCTGGTCCTGCTGGTCTAAACAGTATCTTTAAAGATTTGTTTATGGATTAATATTAACATAGCAGAAAAAAGAAAAGTTAAATATTGCAAACTTTTAAAATTTTGCCAAACCAAACATCAAGTAATGGTCTCTTTGCTGAGCCTGAGCACCAAGTGCCCCTTTCAGGAACTATCTGTCTTCTACAATCTCTCATGAAATTTTAAACAAGAGATGGGTTTGTGGCTGTGTATGTATCTGCATGAGCATGGTTAGTGGCGCATGATGGGTGGGTTATTGATTACTAACACCACCCACCTTGGCCTATTTCAGGGAACACCTGATCTTTTCTTAAATCACTTTGACAGTGGATGAACCTGCTGTGGAAAAAAAATGACAGTTAGGTTACAACATGGGTTTTGTCTCCGTTCTTGAAATTATACACTAACAGGCTGCTCTTTGATTATGGTGAGGCCCGCTGCATGAGATATGTGGCAATATGACTGAAGCAATTAACTCAGCTGATCTTTTCAGTACCACCTGCCGCACAGGGGGCTCAATCACATTCTTTTTTCAGAAGAAAACAAGGAACAATTTCCCATCTACTAATTGTCTTGTTATGAGGTCCTGGTGCGTTTGTGTCCTCTTATTGTAAGTTCACAGCCTCGTCCCATCTCCAGTCGCTCCACATTGTGTGCTTATTGCCTTTATCAATCTACTGGAGCCCAGAACAAAGACCTCCGTGTTCAAACAGCAATTACTCCCTCATCTCCTGAGGCATCAGCGCAGGCCTAATTGGATTTAAATGAACCCCCAAATTTCCCTTTGTTACAGAAAATAATATGCAAGGCTTTTTAATTAAGATCCGATACAAGTCCACGTGGAGGGTCTGTAGTTGCTTTCATGTCCTGCTCTTCAAATAGGGGCTAGGGCTTGCGTAGCGGACAGTTTGGTGCAGAAACTGGCTCAGCGGGAGGTTGCTTTTACTGGTTGTGTGTATTGAGTATGTGTTTGTGGTTGTGTGTAATGAGAAGGTCTATCAAGAGAGGTGGATAAGTTAATTAAAGGATCTCTAATGCGATTGATCAACTTCTTACAGAACAGTTGAGACAAGTTGTTCTGTGTCAGACCAAAAGTTTGGGCTGGTGCAAGGTGAAATCCTATTTCATGGTATCTTAGAGGAAGATACTCTACTAAAGAGCTTTATTATGACCCACAGATACTGAAAATTGATGTAATATCATAAAAACCATTAAGGTTTAAGGCATTTGCTTTGAATGCCCAAACCAATATGGTACAAAGGATGTACTTTCACTTCAAATTTCCAGTGTCTTTTGATGCTTTAAAAAATGTGACAGGCTTAAAATAAGGAAAATACCCAACTGTGTGAAATGATCCAGAAGTATCTAAGAGGAAGTTATTATGAGAAATGGTCAAAATCACAAAATGCTAACAAAGGGAGCTTCACTGCTTCCTCACTATCTCATTCAGCATAAGAAATCTAGAACATCTTTTTGATAATAAAAGAAATAATTCTGTCCCACAATTCATTGCCGTGACAACAGTCAAAGGGAAGCTCAGTTATTCAATGCAGCCAAATTAGATAAGACTCATGTAAATAGATATGAGTAAAGACCGGCAGATGAGCAGCTTGTGATAATAATATAGTTGACTTTAATGGCTTTGATTTTTTTTTAAAAATGAACCTAGAGACATTTTATTTTATTATCTTTGTTTTCATTTAAAGGGAAAGTGTTTATGAAAATATTATTTATTTGATTTCATTCTACAATTCAACTGTACTCATCAGCTCTGTGTGAGGAACACTAGCCCATGATCTTTTTTTCAGGCTGGTCAAGTTGTAATTGAATTTTTCCAGTAACTGGGAGAAAGAAAAAAAAAAAAAGGGATCTCTTATAGTCTCACAGTACATAGCAGTGAGTTGATCCACAGCGTGCAAGGCAAAGCACAGTGAAAAAACAGCCCGGAGTTAAAGTCAGGTCTCCTGAGTTGCACGAATCCACCATCAACCCTCCAATCTCCAAATGTTGCCTTGTTTTCTGGTTGATAAGAAGCACACTTTTGTTTTTGGTATGAGGACAAAAACAGTGTTGATGTAAAATGGAAAACATTGATATATGTGAAATTTTATGCATTTGTGATTTTCAGAAATGTAAAACAACAGGACTTTAAGCATGCAACTGGGTTGCTGCACATGCCCGATGAGCACATTAGTAAATGCTAATCAGCACATTAAACCAAAAATATTTTGATTTACAGTCCTCACTTGCATTAGAACGGGTTATTTTGATGATTTATGGGGGAATGGTGGAATCATAGACAGAATTTGCCATTTTAAAACACAAGTTTATATCAAGTAACAATGAACTTCAGTTGTCATGGAAATAAAGAGATACCCCAGGATAAAGCAGGTGTTCTTTACTTTTTCTTAAAAGGTATGGCTTTCAATACTTTATGACCCTCTGACCTTTTCTATGGTTCCCAAAAGCCTATGGTTCTGGAAAATATAAAACGAATGTGTTTCCTATGAAAAAAAGGCCTGTTGATTTCCTAAAATGAAGCAATACTCTGAACTAGTTTGACAACAGTCACTTATTCTAGCAAATTCAAACTACTTTGGGGCAAAATTTAAATGCTTCATTGGATAAATCATTCTGGCTAAACAGACATCATTGGTTCAGTCCTAAATGGAAATTAATAGCTGAAAATAGGAAATTGTTGCAGTAACCTCATGTTAACTTTCTCAGACTCAACAGTACTTTTCATGGTGGTAACTGCAGCTTCTTTTTTCAGACTTATAGAGAAATGTGCAGCCCCACCACCGTATGTACCTCAGGCGCAATTTGAAGTCGTGACATGTGTTTAACAGATGCTGCAGCACAAAAGGAACACTGAACCTCTGAGGGACAGAGCAAAAAGTGCTGAATCTTGACAGAACTGTCAGTTTTCTACACTTCTACTTCACAATAAAAGTGATCATTTGTTGCTTTGAAACTGATTAGACAGCAACTAATGAATGTTCTCTTCATGGATTACTATTGTCGGAGGGAATATGACTCATTGATTTGTTGATCTACCTCCTTGTGTCGTCTTATGATATGCAGCTTTAACAGCAGTTAAAACAGGAAGTCATCAGTCAGTCACACTAATCAATCATTCAATCTTTCACTCCATTACTTTGTTGAGTCAGCTTTGGCCAATCGTGATGGAGGATTCAGTAGAGAGCAAACATGACAGTGTGAATTTTGTTTTGTAGCTATTACTGTGTGATCGCCACTTTCACAGCAAAATTAGGACTAGAACGTTGCTACGAAGCCACACAGAGTTCACACAATCCATCACAGCAGAGCAACTAAAGGAGTGGATTAAATTCTCCCGTGCCTCAGTGAATGAGCAGAGGAAATAATAGTAGATGATTGAAGAACAGGGAAATCATCTTTTCATTTGCTGATAGCAGAACCCTCTCTCTCTGTGGCTCTGCACACAGTTTAGGTCATTTCCATTACCACAACTGAGACTTTGGAAGATAATGATAGCATACCGAATAGAATACATACTCATGTTCTTCTTTTCTAAATGTATAATTCTCTCTTTTTATCAAGAAAAAAAAGTGGAAATATTTAGTTAAGTAAGGAAATATTAGCCAGGCGGCACTTGGCAAGCAACATCAAGCTCATATTTTTTTTTGCTACAGGCTACGTTGGTGTTTCTCCATTTTATGTTCAATCAAATTCATATTCATAGCTCAAACCTGTGTTAACATGCAAACCCAATTACAATATAATCACAGGCTGTGAATGTGTTTCTTCAGAAGTGCAGTGTTTGCAGAGTAACTCTTAGAGTTTTAGGTTTGCATTGATGGAGCAGAAAAAGAGAGTGTGGACTTCCAGCTGAAAGTGTGTGAGAGGCTGATCAAGTGAGAATGGGACTTTCTTATTCTCTCATTTCTTTCTCTTTTGATGTCTGGAGAATTCAGCTCTCATTCTGTAAGGTAAAGCCGAAACAGTTCCATGTGGTTTGAGAGTGAATTAATCATGATGATTAATTGGCTTTCAAGTTAGATATCCAGTGAGCGATGTCAGGCTGCCAGACATCACGGTTAAATTGACAGGCCTTTAGGAAGAAGCAGATTGATTTACGCAGCAGCTAATGAATGCCCCTCCACCCAGAAGGGGAGGAAAGATAAACAAGTCTTTTCTTTTCCTTCCTCCCATCTGTTTAGTTCAAATACACTTTGCTCTCTGTGTTGAACTCTAACCTGGCTGTGAGACTATCGATGAAGTCTACTTATATTGGTTTTCCGCCATGACAACAAGACAACGGGAGAAGGCGAAGAAAATGTGTTCCTTTGTGAGCGAAAGTTGCATCACACAAGTAAGAAAGCTTTGTAGAAGTAATTTTGGATGTCAAAGCATGTTTCCAAATATATTTCCAATCTAACTTTGCAGTGCCAGAGCAGTCGCTCACTATGATCACTTGGCGAATTAAAGGTAGTAAAGCTCATCTCTCTTCTGGTGAGAACATTTATTTACAGTCCTGCTTCCTCTGCCAACTCATTCTCTGTCCAGGATGTCAAATACTGCAGTTTGTCAAAAACTGTTGATTTTCTGATATATGCACAAAGTGTGCTCTGGCTGCAACAACTGTTCTGACATTGTTCTGTGTTTATTTATGAGCTAACACTAAGGTTGTCATGTGGAGTTGGGACAGGGGTCAAAGCCCATGTGGAACTGTAGCTGAACCTCATTATTCATTCCCAATAGACAAAATAACTGAAAATATTCTACAGTAATAAATAACACATAAAGATACTAATCAACTCATGTAACTAATGATTAGATGTATTAATTCTTAGTTATATAAGAAAGTGTAGGTAATTGAATTTAAGTCATTTAAAAGAAATTATAGTAAACATACTACATTATACTACAAGAGTTGTTGAGCTTTTGGGAAAATTTTCTTTGACAAATTCTCATGTGTTCATACTTAAATCAAATAATATACACTCCTAAACCTTATTGTTTTAAAGACGCACAACTTAACTTATGGTATTCTCTCAGTGATGCGCCCCCTATCAGAGGCTGTCTCAGAGACTGAGAAATAAAATTTTTCAGTGGATGGGACGGCTTTCTTAAAACAAAGCCTTAGGGCAGGATGGTTTAAGCTTAAAAAATATATCTAAAAATTTGTAAAAAAAAAAATACAAAAAAGCTCCGGTCTCATAACTAACTCCTGTCATAATCTGTGGGTAATAGTTCTGTCTTGGGTTCAGTTCTCAGTTCAAGCAGTCTTTGAGTCCTCTGTGTTGTCTCATTTCCTGTTTTAACTTGCTTAAAGTGAGGTTGGAACGACCAGGCAGGAGGCCTAGAGGAAGACCAAAGAGGAAATATGAGGATGTAATGAAAGAGGACATGAAGTTAGTTGGTGTAAGAGAAAAAGGGTGCAAGGAGATAGGGTAAGATGAAGCCAGATGATTTGCTGTAGAGACCCTTGAAGGTAAAAGCTGAAAAGGAAAAGAAAAAAGGAAAAATGTTAACAAAACATGATGAACAAAAAAGATAAATTGTAAAGAAAAAATTTCTAAAGCTGCACAAAAAAGTTGTGGAGACTCACTTGAGTTGTTTTTTGTGAAATTTCCTGCAAATAAGGATGAATGGAAATAGCTTTGCCGTGACCCTGCATTGGAATAAACAGATATGGACAAAAGATTGATGGCTGGAAAGAGCCTAGTGAATCCTATCTGGCTTGGCAAAGATTAAAATGATGTGTCTCATAAACTGTTTTTGACTTGAGCCAGCATCAACTCACATCTTAGAAAGCGTCTTTACAGGTCGACCAAAAAAATCGATTAGACAGCTTATTCAGAACTCTGCTGCTTGAGTACTCACTAAGACCAAGAAAGTAGACCACATCAGTCGGGTTCTGAGGTCTTTACACTGGCTGCCTGTCCGTCAGAGGATAGACTTTAAAGTTCTGTTGCTGGTCTATAAAGCTCT
>JBBBVU010000013.1:11433434-11446641 GCA_037177055.1 Atherinosoma microstoma
GTGTGTGTGTGTGTGTTTATGTCGCCTCACAGCAGTTTTCTTTTGGTTAACCGTTGATTGGTGTTTGATTTAAGGAGGTGCGCTGACCGTGTTATTTATCCGATTCAGAGAAATGTTAGTACCAGAGACTGTGGAAGCAGGGACCGGCTCACAGAGTTGTACCTCCGGCATGTCATCCCGCTGCCGCAGAGAAGTTTACCCAGCAGCCGCTGGGGACGGAGGATGGAGAAGAGCAGAGGGAGACAGACGCCCACTGGGCACAGGAAAGAAAGGTAATTGTTCACAGCAAAAGCCTCTTAATGCTGTCGTCTTCATGTTTTCATGAGAAGCTATTTGTCTTTGGGGTACCCCTACACCTAGACTATTCCCTCAGTGTTGGAATAGACTCCTGATTGTTAATGTTAATATTTTTTTTCTCTACATGGCAAAATCCTCATGTGTAATGCCTAATGTTTTGACTGACTAATACAGCTGAATTTATGGCAATATGGCAATTAATTACAGAGACATATGAGAGTGAAAAGCGACCTATACATCACATCTCCGTTTCCATATTGATCTGATACAGACACAGATTCAGCTAGATTAGCAACAGCTCAGTCTCCTGTAACTCTCCATGCCACAAGTGACCATACCGTTTTGCTGCAAGTTTTGACAGAAACAAAGTTACAATTGGTTTAATTATTTTAAAGAGTGAGCATCTGATTAATATCACTGTGCTAATTTCTAGCTCCACGAATGACCACAATAGGAAAAGGCCTCTGATCGTGTTTGATGGGAGTTCCTCTCACTCTAGCCTGCTAAAAGTGAAGAAACCAGAGGGAACAATAGCCTCAACAGGAACTGTCGACCGGTTAAAACCTCCTCCTGCTGCAAATCTGTCCAACCCCATACGCAAGCTGTCAGGCAATTTGTCGTCTTCTTCCTTGTCGACGGATCGCAGTACAGACACAGCAAACCTCAAACGAGAAGCAAACACTTCGGTAGGAACTTCTTGCTCGGTCACCTCAGTTTTCTGTGCACATTTGTTTGTATTGTTTAAGTTCAAGAACTTTTATCATCCCCTGGGGGGCAATTAGTTTTACAGCCAGTAGAACAACATGTATAATAAAACAACAATCACATCACAACAGATCATTAAAAAAACCTTAGTGCTGCAGGAATGAATGAATCCTTCAGTCTGTTAGTCCTTCACCTCGGCATCTGCAGGTGTCTGGAGCCAGAAAGAAGCAATCTGAACTGGTCATGTAGTGGGTGGTCTGGATCTGACAGGATCAGGTCTGGCTTTCTTCACTGACCTCACTTTGTGCAGAGCAGTGAGGCTATTTTAGGCAGTGCCGGCTATTTTACAGCACAGCTTGACGATCCCCAACAGTTTGCTTCTATTTTTACATGTTAAAAGACCAAACCAGCAGATAAAGTTAAATATGTATAAGTGCTTAATAAAACAAGAATAAAACATTCTCAGAAAGGTAAAATCCACATTTAAACCACAAAGCTTATGATAAAAATACATTTGCCGCCCTACAAAATGAATCCACACGGTCTTCAAAGATCAGGCTGTCATCCAGTACAGTTCCCATCATTCCCATATTGTGTATTGAAGGTAATTACTGTCCAATAAAAGGTGGAAATCGTATAGTATACTTAGAATATTTTGTAAGAGAGAGGGCAAAAGAAAAAAACTAACAAAACCAAAGATGTTTTGAATCTACCTTTTTTATTAATAATTCACATTTTTAATGACTCGTTTTCTGTTTTTTTTTTTTTTTCTCAGACTGCAGTGAAATCTCCAGAAGTGAAGAAAAAGATCCAGCATGTGACATGGCCCTGACCCCTGACCCCAGATGGCAGTTCAGGCCTTTGCTGACTCACCTGTTTCCTCTCTTTCACTGGCCAGTTGGAGGCTCCCTACTTTGGCAGCCTTCAGTTTTCCAACTTAACGATTCTCAGAAACCCTCTAAGTTGTGTAACAAGGCCACCTCAGCGCTCTCGTTCACCTGTGCGAGCTGACTTGGTGGAATTGTGTTCAGGACATCAGCTGGTTGAAGTCATGACCTTCCTTGTTGATTTTCACAACCTCAAGTGCCCTTGCCATCATCATGAGCGGCATCTCCCATCACTTTTTAGAGGACAAAAAGAGTAAGGTGACTTAGTTCCCAAACATGTCGGTTCATGCCTTGGTTAATGTAAAAAGGACCTGTGCACAGGGGGACTAGCTGAATTGTGTTTTGTTGGTTAAGTGAGTTTTGTTATGTTTTATAATTCTTTCATGGGTGCTAATGTTGATGATATACATACCAACAAGGACATAAGACAGGTAATCCTCATAACATTGTAGAAGTTTGGTGTGCATTTATCATTTTTCAACTGGTATCCTTTTGTAATCCGTTGATTCATCATATTTGTTTTCCATTACAGGAAGATCTGGATTTTAATCAGCACTATTTCACAGATTGTTCAGGGTTATTTTTAGTTTGGTGTGATGTACATGTTGCAAATAACATGGATACACATACTTAATAAAGTTGCTTTATATTCTTGATAAATTTGACACCGAAGATGTCATTTTTGTGTATTTGAAAAGTGCAGACAAATGCAGTGAAAAAGGACTTTCTTTTTTTCTTTTTTTCTTTTTTTAAAGAATATTTATTGGTGTGAATAAATCAACCTTCCAATTAGTGTTCAATGTTGACAGTTGATCAAATCACACAGGAACAAGCATTTTGAATCTGAATGATTGTTTGTACCAAACGTTTTTTTTAATAAATACTGAATACAAAGAATCTCCTTTTTTATTGATTTGATTACAGCTAGGCTTTGCTAGTTGTAGGTTCAGCGCATTATATATCCCAAACTATTGTTTTTTAAAATAATTTAAAGTGATTTCATGCACAACGTTAGTGACCATTTATAAGAAAGAAGGTGCTATTTTAGTATTCAGAGGCATGCTAAGCACAACAAAACAAAAACCCCAAAACAAACTCAAACATAGATTCATACCTAAGGTAATTCCTTTCAGTCATGTGTTATAACTTGCTATAAGTATAATACAGGTGTATTTCTTTCCAAAGACCCCTTCCCTCTGCATATATATTTCTCATTTCCATTTATGTTGCTACATTTGGGATATCTTTGGGCTCTGGGTGTGTAGAAACCAGCCAACTGCACAAAGTGGGTATAAGGATTTTGAAAACATAACTATCAGTATGAATCGTTGTCCCACTCGCCTGTTGCGTATCGTCAGGACACAAACTTTCACATAAAAGGCAAACAGCATTTATCACAGTGTTATGTGGAGATGTTAAATAATATAGCTGCTATGAAACAGTCTGTAAATGACATCATTTTTCTGATATATCCTTCTGCGACTGAATATCTGTTCTTGAAAAAAAGCCATTACTCTACAGCACAGGGGAGGATAGGCTAAGTTTCAAATGCTGCATCTTATATCTTTGAATGGCTGTAATTCTTTTTTTTCAAACTTCAGTTTAGTTACACCATTAAGCTGGTCAGTCCATAAAACATTAATTACTGCCACTCCTCAAAGCTGTTCATTAATAGTTTAGATTTATTTCAGTGCATCATACAGTATCTTTATATATTACTATGTAACATTTTTCAGTTTAATTAGCAAAGTTCTTTACAAACATGCCTTCTGTTATTTTGTTAGTAGCTGCTTTTTCTATGGGTGTGTACAGGTAACTTGAATAAACATTGTAAATTCAAATAACACCGTTAGTAGTTAATCATTCATAGCTTATTGATGCTATGCTCTGTGCTCTGGTAGTATTTACTTTATCTTTGTCATTTCTTTGCAAATGATCATCCAGTAAGATGCATCTTTCATCCAGGATGAATTAGATGTCCTTGCCGCACTCTGGGCAGAGGATGTCATCACGTTCAGTAAGGAAGCCTTTGCCGACCAGGGATACGGAGCACTTCTTGCAGTTGAAGCAGTCATTGTGCCACTGACGCTCCTCAAAGGAAATGTACTTGCTGCCTCCAAGACCTGAGAGTGAAAATCAATGCAGCTATGAAACTGGTTGTAAAAAGTCCTTTTTAGGTTCAATGAGAGCAAGAATTTGTGATTACCTGTAATTGGGGTGGTGCAGGAGGCACACTTCTTGGCATAAAGGTTGCAGAAGCATTTGAGACAGTAGGGAAAGTCATCTCTTGAGGTGAACCTCTGGCCAGACAGTTGCTGCTTGCAGCTAGTGCACAGGAAACAATCCTTGTGCCAGGGCTGATCACGGTAGGTCACCCCACCAGTGGTGATAGGCTAATTATAAAAGTACCAAATTGTTAAATTACTGTTTTTCTGCCACATGAACTCAAGATCATAGTTTCCTTTAAACTAAAAGAAGTACTTCTTTGAAAATGAGTTGCAAATACCATAATATACTAATACCTAGATGTTTTACCTTCTTGCAGTGCACACACTGCATGGCAAATTGCTTCTCATAGCATGGCACACAGAAGTTGTGGTTGTCCTTAGGGATGAAGCTCTTGGTGCCAATGGGCTGCTGGCATCTCTGGCAGGTAAAACAGGTCTCGTGCCAGCTGTTCCCTTTGTGCTCCATTTTCCTGGAGCCTTTCAAGTATGATATTAAACAAATAAAGAAATTAGTTAGAGATACTAGAAATATACAATCCGAGCAAGAGAAGGAGCTTTAATACTCTTGTGCTTTACTCTACTGTCTTAACTAATTTAATCAATTGAGGAAGAACTGGCCTTTTTGTTTTTTTATTTGGAAGAGTTTTGGAGTCCCTCTTGTACTCTAATGTTATTTTGTCATTCCTCAATGGCTGAATGGAGCTTTATTTAATTAATAATCTTTCATCAGCTCTCAATATAGAACAATGTTCATCTTTAAACTACAGTAACAAAAAACAAAATCCAAGAAAATCCCCTCATGATTTAATATATGAACCAGTGTTTGTCGGCGCTCTGCTGTTGCACAAATTTGGGTCGTGAGGTTGAATGTTTGTATATAGTGAAATGGTGATGGAAAAAGAAAAGTTTAATAATGTGTAGATAAATTCTAATGCCAACTGGCGTGCATTATTTTTGTATATATGCACACGTAGTTCGGGAAGTTAAATCCCAGTTATATAACTCCGCTAAGGGCGTCACCATAGCAACGCCTTACTCAACTTGTTCAGATCAGCTGGCTTTTGACATGTGAATGTAAGAATCACGTTGAAGCATGGAATGTTTGTTTAGCATGAAAAGTACATTGAGGCAAACATAAAATAGTTCCTATACTTCAGCGTATTTAGCAAGTTTTGTGTAAAAAAAAAAAAAAATTTGTTGTGAAATGTTTACCACGTGGGACCATGGTATAAGCGGATTAAACAACTCGGACCCATGCATCATACGGTTTTAATGCACTTCGCAGAGGAACTCCGCTGCGTGTCGTGGTGTTGTAGACTCTGCGTCATGCATTAAAACCGTATAATGCACAGGTCCTCGTTGTTTAATCCTTACATAATCTTTGGTGTTGATTAGTATTTGTATCTGTTTCTTGATTCAAAATGGTTTTAGTCAGCTTTGGTAAGGAAACGACTCTCTGTCTTGTTTCCATTAACTTCTTACCTGGGATGATGGTTTTCTTGCAAGAGTGGCATTTTGAGGAATACTCATTTGAGTAGCACTCAGTACAAAGGAGCTGATCATCCTTGGTGGAGAATGGCTTGTCCACCAGGGAGCGTTTGCACTGGAAGCACTTGAAGCAGTCCTCGTGCCAGTGGCGGTCCTTGTAGGACAGATCCTGCAGGAAAATTTGTCAGACAGTTAAATCCAAAATGACACAGCTTCACAACAGCTTGAATGTGTGGCTTTTTCTTTATGGCATCTCTTACCCTGGTGTTACATCCAATGGGCTTTTTGCAATCCTCACAAGTGTTGGAATACAGACTTTCATAACATTTCACACAGTATGGATTCTCCTCTCGGAGAACATACTTCTTCCCAAACAGGGATTCCTTGCAGTAGTGGCAGTCATAGCGTTCAGTCATTTTGAAAAAGGGTCGTTCAGCTGAGACACAAAAAAGTAAGGAGAAATGATTCCATCTTTTAAAAAAAAAAATAGTTTCATTGACATTTTTGGTACTTTAGTATAGTTTTGACACTCTAAGCAGTTTCCAACCAGTAATGTTTTCCCAGTATCAATATCCTCTACAGGGAAAGCTACATAATTTTCTATGTTGCATTTCCCGTTTCATCTTTCTGTCCCATCTCTGCTTTTCATTTTGTGGTGTAGATCAAGAGCGGGGGGTGACCGACGATGAGGATATAAATAGCTCCTATCAGTCCTGCTTAGAAACAGTCAACTATTGCTCTCACTGCATACCAACGCCCACTATGCCAGTGTACACTGACCCATCCAGCACCTCACTTCCATCTGTCAGCACCAGATCTCAGGATCCTTGTCACTACGTGGATGTGTGTGTGTGTGCATGTATAAGTGGGTTTGAACAGCACTCGTAATAATAACTGCTCACGATCAGCATGCTGCTTTTGGTCTGCTTGTTAAACCTTTTGTTATCCCTCAAGCATTTATATACTTTTGCTCCTATGGACCAAGGATAGTAGCTTATTCGTCTGGGTGTTTTTTTTTTCTTTTTTCTTTGGGAATGAAACTGGTTATTCAACAAAAAATGCAAGAAAGCTTAAGCTTTCAGTGCCACAGAAGGATGTTGACTCCTCAATCACATGAAAACTAATTTTCATGTGACTGTATTCACTGACTCCAGAGCCAAGCTTCTGGCACTGAAGGAGCTTCACGGAAAAAAAAAAAAAAAAAAAAGCTCACTCGTGAATTCCTTTTGAGGTATTTTCTGACTTTTCCTTAATTTAATAGATTCTTGTTATTTCCTCAACATCGCTGATCTCTCTGTTTTAGCCCTTGGTCCATCTCCAACTATTCAAACCCAAGCATTCCAAAAGGAGATCTATGAGTGATTTGTGATGTTCCTGCCACTGAAAAAGGTTGGTATCTTTTATCTGGTTGAGGCTGAGACTTTTAATCCACCCGTCCTCAGTGCACTAAGCATTCTCAAGCCCTCCCACATTCCCTCATTGTCTGTTGCTCCCACCATGACTTACCTAGCTTATGTAAGGATTTATCTGACTCCTAAAAATATAAAAGGATAATATGGACAGCCACAAATAAAACCTCCAGCTATTCAGCTGGACCCTGCAGCTGTTTCCCAGCTTTTGGGGTCCTTTGATGCCACCCATCTGGGAAACAAAACAAGCTACAGCCACTTAAATGGAAAGTGGACAGTCAGAAAGTTCGAGACATTAAAGACAGTGTGGCAGCCTCTGAAAGAACTGCTTTTGATATCAATGCTTGTGTTAAATCTAAAATAGATTGTTCTAATTAGATGTGCGATTTAAAATATTTTAGAAAGTTTCATCCATTTGATATAAACACCTTTATGAACTCTACCAAAGAGAGAAGGTATTTTCAGCCATTTCCTGCTTTCCTAAATCAACAGTTAATGAGGACATTCCTTGTTAATTACACACGGTTTGAACAAACTACAACTGAATAGCCTTAAAATTGGATAATGGAGTCAAATGTGAAAACAGATTCAGCTTTTTGGAGGGGGGTTGTTTTCTTTTTTGAGAATGTTAAAATAGATCCTTAATGAATAATTACAAGCTACTGTTTGTGCCATATTCCTTTTTACTTTCTGAATGTCTTGAGAAAGCTGTCTTCCATATACATTTCATAAAGGTGTCATTGCAATACTTTAAGCTGAACTGCACCCTTGCAAAAAAAAAAAAGGAAAGTATAATCTAAATTAAAAAAAACCCACAGGGCTACAAAGTAGTAAGAGAAAAGTGAAGACTGCATATTGTAAAGTAAAAGTCACCACTTTTCAAATAGCAGATACAGTTTGGCTGATAGGAAGTTTGAGAATGAAGAAAAGGAAAGAAAGAAAGATGGAAATGAACTCTATTAACAAGGGTCAACAAATGTGCAGATGGGTTTTTTTTCCCTTGTTTTGGACAGAATTTGAAACTAAAAGAGCAAATTTGCCCTTGAAGAGGGTGGGGTGATGGCAAGTGTGGATGGAAAAGTCAGGATGGTGTGTAGGGGGAAAAGAAGAAGAACATGAGCAGGTGGGTGGGGAGGCAGACAGGAGGATACCTGAACACCAGTAAGCAGCAGTGTCCTGCAGAAAAGAGGACATGGTGAATGAAGACCAGTGAAGAAAAAGAAGGATGGACAGGGGAAGGGATGGAGAGTGGAGCAGTGGAACAGAGTTTGCTCTTACCTTCCTGTCTGAGGAGTGTGAGCCTGTGCTGAGTCTGAGGCAGACTGAGAGAGGACGCTCTGGATCAGCTGTAGTTACCACTGATTGCTTTACTCCACCCTTCTTGGGCTAATTGAAAATGGGGGCGGGGCCGTAAAGAAGGGGGGCATCAAGGGGGCAGGGATTCTTTTTTTGAGATGATCTATAAATACAGCAGCGCCTCACGGAGATAACCCCAAGCCCCCCTTTCACTTGCTCACTCAGTCACCAGCTCGACCAAATGGCCTTTTAAGGTCACTCAGTTGTTGTTCACTCACTCACACACTCCCTCAGTGATTCATTTGTTCACTAACCCAAATTTTTCTTTATTTTTTTAAATATATTTGTTCCTCCCCAGAATGGCTTTGTCGTATCATTCCTCCCTATCCAACTTCCTGGGGAGATTTCTCCCTTTTTCTCTGCTTCTGTTTTCTCTACACCAGAAATATCTGTTGTTATCATTATAATAACATGCTACTCTTACATAGTTTTCCTTTAGTCTTTTATATATAAGGGAAAACATGCCGTGGGTCAAATATCAAGACATATCCGGTGAGAATAGTCTCTACTTAGATGTCCCTACCTCCCCATATTTTCCCTCCCAGGAGTCCACACAATCCCAAACCCCCAAAGTGTTGGCTACAGTATCCAGGCTTGTTAATGACAGACACACACATGGTTTCTAAGAAATTTTTAGCACTATTTTCTGCACCCCCATACTCTCTTGTTCACACTGTGGCCCCTTCCATCACGTTCCTCCCCCATGCCCTTTCCCCCCACCCTCTGCCTGAGGCAGGTTTTCCTGACCCAGTGGTCTCTGGACACTCTCCAGTGAGAAAATGCGTCAGCGCTGCTCCACTATGATTCAAGTGCTCTATTTGTAGCGCGGCATAAAAAGTAAGTTACTTCAGCAAGGTGTTTGTGTCTAGTTGTTGTATCCATAGTAATACATGCATCCATGTTTTTATGGCTATGTGATGGACATGTCTGTCAGTCAGTTGGTCAGTCCGCCTATTACTTAATTCTATACTGAAATCACTCAGAAGTTGCTTAATGGACTGCTGTGAAATGATGTGACTTGACTTTCCCGATGACACCACCATCAGGATGACATTTGTGATTTTGTGAAAAATGTCTCAATAGCTTTTGGAAGAAATTGCCATGAAATGTGGTCAGGCACTCATGCTGGTCATAAATTGTCATGATTCACTGATAATTCATTGAAATGCAAACATGAAGTCAATATTGTATTTGTCCAGTTCTTTTGTTTAAAACAAAATTTCTGCAGGACGTTCATCAGCTGGACTGGCGACCTGTGCGGCGTGTACCCTGCTCACCTGACAGTGGCTGGGATGGGCTCCAGCACTTCTTTCGTGACCCTGCGTTGGAATAAATTAATATAGATCAGGGCTACTCAATTCGGTCCCACGAGGGCCGCAGTCCTGCAGGTTTTCAATGTTGCCCTGCTCCAACACACCTGGACTGAATTGAATAGCCCGGATATAGACAATGAATAGATGGATGGATACACATCCATCAGCCTCAGCCGTACTTTTTGTTTAGTGCTAACTAGCAAATGTTAGCTTTAAATTTAGATTTTGAACATGATACTGCAGCTGCTAAACATCAACATGCTAACATTGTCATTGTGAGGAAGTTTGCATGCTAGTATCATTTAGTTCAAAGCACAGCTGCGTTTAAGCACAAACTAACAGAGCCACCAGCGTAGCTAGCGTTTCTGTAGCATTTAAGTTTGTGCTTAAATGCCATAGATACCTTATTTAGGTATCTATTGCAACAACCACAGCTGTATTCTGCACCGAACGGCTGCAACATTGAATGGTGAATAACACGGTTTATCTTGCAACAGTTGCATCTGTACCACTAGGTGGAATACTGTATATAGCTATTGCAGCTACTGGTGAGTACAGTTTTTGAGACTTATGTATTTGAAGTAGGTGAACAATTCTGACGAATGAAACGAAACAAATTGATGAAATGATGAATACTTTATTAATCCCAGAGGGAAATTGGTATTGATAAGAGTGAAACGGTGATAGCCTCCAAAATAAGACATTTTGTTAATGTTCCTAGTGTGCAATCAATGGTTGGAAACTTTCAGAAATGACAGAAAGGTGCTGTGTAGGAGGTTGTATAGCTTGCATACCAGTCAGATCCCACACAGAACTCTGCCTTTAAGAACAACTACACCAGTTGTGATCGCATAAGGACTGGAACATGGAGCAGTGGAGGGAGTGGGCAGCCTGAAGTATCATTTACCTGAGGAAGAGATGACAGAAGGGTACACTAAAAAGAAGCCAAGTAGTAAGATGCACAACCTGAAACTTTCTACCACACACACATCTTCATGGTGATGGCATGCCTTTATGGCAGAGTTCTTGTGGAGTTCATGCACCAATAAGTTGGAGTTGTTTTGGAAACTCAGGGAGGATCTACACAAAATTAGATTAGGTGATTTTGATGTTGTGACTGATTAAACAAGAGGTAAGATGTAAACAAGATTTTTTTATAAATATATATAATGGATCAAACATCAGTTGATCCACTGATATTAATATTAACTGATATTAATACTGGAAAGTTTTTCATCTTTTACTGTAGAACAGTGTGTTTTTATGCATGCAGAACAAGTTTGGTACAGGTAGCTGGGACAAACAGGAAGTTGTGTCTTTTTGACTTGCACTGTAGGCAAAATTGAAGTCAGATGCTAACTGTCAGACAGAGGAAGAATTTGTACTAACTCTAATGATGAGACTCGGAGAAGATTTCATTCGATTACTCTCCTGTAATAGACATATGGCACTTACTATTTAACCCAGGCGTGGGAGACAATCAGTTCAGTTCAGTTCACTTAATTTCAGACATGTGGTCTAATTAATACCTCAAGGGACAAATCTGTTTAATGCCCAGTTGAAATGATGCCCAAGCCCATGTTGTTCCTCAGTCCTTGCCCCTTCTTCCCTGCATTTGGCTCGTACACAGTTACCCCGCCTCCACCCTGTACTGGGTTGGGGCCTCCACCTCAGCTGCTAAGGCCAGGGGATAACAGTGCAGCTGTCTGGGCACTGCAAGGCTATCATGATGCTAAAGCCTGGTGCTTACACTGGTTGCAAATACAGCCATATGGAAAGGTCAAGCCAGACAGACCCCATCATCACTAGTGCACCGTTAATCATTAGTGCCACAGCAACCAATTGGACTGGAATTTTTCTGGGTCATCCAATATCCAGTATCACCTTCTGGAAGAACTTCTCTGGACTTTATATTAAATGGGTCGAAATGAATAGCAGCAACTGACTTTAAAGAACGTGCAGCGTCATAATGAAGGTCTCAAAGGGGCAGTTAGAGCTGATAAAGATGGATGGAATCATTTGGGGCTCCCATGATGGGGACTGTAGAAACTGTAGAGCAGAAGTCTGTTTAACTTACGATCTTGCTTTGATTTGACATGAGAAGTTTGATACCACTCTTAAATTAGTCCAGTAAACAAGACTACAGTCAGTAAGAGGTTAGCTGAGTTTTATTTAAAATTAGTTATGTTGACAGTCCAAATAATTATATCATATGTATATCAAGTATTTTTTCTTTCCTCGATGTTATCAAAGCTGCTTTGTGTATTTTAGTGCAAGAGCTCCTGCCATGTAGTCCAGAATGGGCAAACTTCCACATTTTTCTTCATAGACTAAATGATATTATTGGGTTAGAAAGCCTTCCACAAAGAGAGGGAGTAGTACAAACTATATGACTTGCTTGTAAGACTCCAAGTTAGACTTTATGTTTGACATTTGCTTTAATGCAAATGGAGAATTTGCTGCTCTGGTACCACATCTGGTGGTTTTCTAAAGTTTGCAAGTTGAACTGTGAAATTTTGGAACAATCATAGTTAAATATATTTTGATATTTGTTGTAAACAGTAAGTGTGTGGGACTGCAATAGCCTCTCCGCTCTCTTTGCCTTAATCACAATTACAGTGGTCACTAGGGGCTATTTGATGATGCTGTCAAACTACTTTTTAGTTACCAAAGGCCTTGGAACATTGTTAACATTTAACAGACAAATGAGTTTGATGGAAAAAGTCTTTTTTTTTTATTTACTTAAGTTTCAGCAACAACAGAAGAAACCCGATATTTCAAAACAGAGTATTGTTCAGTTTTCTGTAATTAGCTAAAAACTGCAATTCTGCATGTGAAAGCTAGCATTAAAATTAGTTCATTAACGAACAAAAAACACAACTTACTATTGTGGTATTGCCATGTGAGATATCTTTCACTGTGTCCCTGTAAAAATACAGAGAAATGGTCTAGACAAGAGGTAAACAGTTGAAGAGAACCAAACAGTAACCTTAAATTTCCAACTCAAGTTAAAGCTTTACGGTGATCCTAACTTACATTACTGCAAATTTCTTGCATGTGACTTTTTGTAGATGCAGTAAGTAAACAAAAAAAAAAAAAAAAAACCTGAGGGAAAGAAGTTGTGATCTTGTTTGTAATAATTATATGAAGAATGCTCACATGATAGATGAGAGAATTATGCAGGATTCTCCTTGTGCTTCATTACATAACAGTATTATGGGGCGCAGATGTATAGCTGCAGAGGCAATAGTACAATTAGCAGAATTAGACTAACTTAGTATAGTTTTATGGGACGTTACCGCTGCTCTAGGAATGAGCAATGTGATGGAACATGTACAAATGCAATAACAAAAAAAAAGACCTAATTTGTTATCTCACTCAATAAACAAACTCTAAATGGATTGACTAAGATTTAGCTAGTTACTGAGGCTCAAGATATAGATACACATTTCTTATCTGTAATGCTTTTAATGTTTTATGTAAAGCACTTTGAATTGTCTTGAACCTGAAAATGTGCTATACAA
>JBBBVU010000013.1:11455329-11475283 GCA_037177055.1 Atherinosoma microstoma
TATATCTCTCTATATAGTTAGACTTATGTGGGCTGACCATATTTAGAGGACTAAAGTGAAGTAACATATGCCCCGTGGTTTTTTATTAGTGCATAGGTGGAAAGTCAGCATCTGCATTAGTGGCTGTAAAATGGATAACTTTCAAATTTGTAAAGGTAGTGTTAATATTGAAAAATAAAATTAAGCTTTTGGGGCAACACACTACTATCCTGATCACACTACGCATATTTCAGCAAGACATTGCCAAATCACATTTTGATTGGCTCAGAAATAGGTCAAACATTATACAGTCAAAAATACAGCAATCCTTAGTTTCCAAACATATACAGACAATGTTGTTGAAATAAAGGTGGAACATGGTCTAAAACATATTTCTTTCCCAACTTTTATGAAGCTACTGTCATCAAATTCAAAATGAGCAAGTACTTTAAAAAAATCTAACAAAAAACCCCCCAAAACATTTCTCTATTGCTACAGATGATCAATGATCTATCTTATCTAATTTAAGTCCAGGATTGAAATGGTTTAAAACCCTTTAATTCTGTTTTTATTTATATTTTACACATGAGCCCAAATCTTTTAGAGACTGAGTTGTAATTGTACTCTTACAACAATGCTTTTTGCTTAGAATCCCTGATGATTATAAATTGTGAGTCCTGCTGCTTGATTGGTCATCTCAGCAACAAGGAAATATACAAGTTTCTTTTCTTTCTCTTTGTTTTCCTAGAGAATAAGTGTAGGCAACTAATAACATTGTCATTCAGATTTATTCCAAATCATTCTATTCAGCGCACTAGTCTAATTTCTTCATTGTAATTTCTGTATCTATTTCTTCATATTTAGTATCTATATAGTTACCTACTTTGTGTTCCTTGCAGAAGAAACTACAGGCACTCCCGAGTTTTATGGGGTTTCTTATTTTATGGACGATTTTGCTCTTCCTGTTATTGTCACGACTCTTAGATTTCCCCACATGAGATGACTGAAGTTCCCCAGCAACTACATAACATGAGGGGGAGTAGCCTACTGATCCAAACTGTTTTGTTTAAACCAGTAATTCTATTTTGCCACACAGTAGGATGTTCCACAATGTTGTAAATAACAGAACAGAAAATAGCAGCTGAGGAAACAACCACACTTAGTCAGTTTTTAGAGTATGAATAAAAATATTTTAATCATGTGTCATGGTAAGTGTTTGCTGTATGATTAATCACAATCAATGGAAAAATCTCAACACCTCTGCGTTTCAGAGCTGTGTATAAACACAGAAAACCCAACTTCACCTAATGGGAGAAGTAGTTTGGTGGATTAAGTAAGAGGAAAATTGAAAAGTGGGTGAGGGCAAAGTCTATTTCTCATTTTCATCGCCAAGGGGCGACATATTCCCCCCACAATCTGTCCCTTTTCCTCCGGCGCTGTCCTGTACTAGTCCCGGCGTTAGTGACGTCACCACAGGGACCGGCGATCAAGTTGAATGAAAACAACACGATCGCACCGGAAACCTCCTTAAAAATTAAGATTTATTTTAATCTTCAATTACTTCTCTGTGAAACATATGCCTACAACAAAGGACTACATGGATATATCAGAATAACTAAGTAAAGATAAATAAACATTGATGAAGGAACAGAAAACAAAAACAGAAAGCAGATGCATAAAGAATAAATTACTTTAGAAATAAACACATTTATTATTAAAATGTAATAGTATTTCAGCTTTTTGAAAAGCAACATGTGTAACATGTGTAAAAGCAAACAAATGACAATGTTTTTTTGTTTTGTTTTTGTCAACAATTGTTTACTTAAATGTTCCTGCATATGGCTTTAATCACTGTTGCAAAAGACTTATTACACAGATGATGGAAAAAATGTTCTTTGAACAAAATCCCGAGTTTTTTCAGTGGTTTTTATAAATTATTGGCCATTTAACTTTGCACAGTTGTCAAATCTGGCTGTTTTATGGTTTTCATATCCTCTTCATAAAATGTAAACAGATCAGACAAACGGTATCACCCATGTCGACAGTTGATGAGATGATGCTGTGTGAAAGCTACATAATGATCAAAAGAGCATGGTAGTGTTCATATACAACAACAAAGAATTACACACGCTATATTCACTTACACTTCCCTCAAATGCAATTTGCAACGTAAAACAAAAACCAAATACAGGAGAGGAGAAAAACATCAAGCATTACAAGCTCTATACTATTTAATTTTGAAACGTAAAACCGGAAGCGATAGCTTCACGCTGAGGAGCTTGAAATGAATGATTGAGGTGGAGGCAGTCAGCCTGCGACGGAAAACAAGCGAGGACAGGTCGAGTAGTACATGCCCAGTCCATGTTTTAAAATATAGAACAATTGGCAAACTCGCGGATATGTGGATGTGAAGGTTATTTTTGCCACTTTAATGCGGGTTCTGTTACTTATTGTTTGACACGCGGGTTCTCATTTTAGCGTGTTGAGTGTGTCGCTGTTTGCCCATTCTCACTGGAGTGAACACTAAGGTAAGCCTGCAAACCACAAATGAACTCTGTTAAGTTGGTGCAGTTGGACCGGATACTTTACTCGCTCCTGTTGTTCATGCTGCAATTTCAGTTTTTGTTTCCCACGGGAGGGAATGAAATACAAACAGTGGAATAAGTTGGGATAAAAATGGTCGCGTATTCGTGTCACTTTCTCGCTTTGACGCCTGGTCTTTGTCCACTCAGATGTGGTTTAACTAGACATTGTGCTCGAACCTCGGTTTACTCGTGTTTGTGCTTGATATCAAAACCCACAGTATTAATGGTTCTATATTTTCTAATTTTTAAAATAAAAACAGAAGGTTTGAAATTATCCACTTAACCATTTAGCAATTTTTTGTTTGGAGCCACTTATTAAAGGCCTATAAGCGCAGGCTACGATCCATATAAGCTGGTTTTCAGACATCTGTTTAGAGAGACGTCTGTTCTGTGTGAGTAAATATTCGCATTTCTATAAATAATTATGGACATATTTTAAAAACACTCATCCCCACCTCCACATGAAACACTTTCTGTGTTGGAGCTCCTGTTGAAACCGCAACAGCTTACACAATGAACCACACTTGCCAAAACACCATAGATTGGCGACTGGTGCCACATGCCGAGATTGTCAATGTTTCTAGCGGCTTTTCTTGGTAACTACAACATGCATCCTCCTCATCAGTCTCAGCAGATAACAGAATTTATTTGATTTTATTTTTTTGCTTTTACTTGTGTATTTGTTAATGAATAACACCTTTTTAGATATATTCAGACTTCTTGCGCTTCAAAGGCTGGGGCTGCTTAAAGGTATGGAAAGTCTCTCTCTCTCTCTCGCTCTCTTTTTTATAATTCAGGTACATGACACACCTCCTATGCAGACACACCCTCTGCTGAGGCCACCACATTATCTCACTGTCTAGGACAAGGTTCACTCAGAAATGACAGGTATGTGAAAGACAAGTGCTCGTTATGGGGCTGCTTGGCCTGTATTACAGAAACCTCCCTTACGTCATGTCTTTGGGAAAATGAATGCAATGCTGGGCATTTTTTTCCCTTTTTTTATTACCGTTTCAGAAACTCAGAGGAAATAGATAGGCACTGACTGAATATTGTAGTCTTATGTGTCAAAGGTAAAACACATTTACAGTGCTAGGCTTCAGCTATGAAGTTTCACTTAACCCTTTGAATTGTATTTATCTTGAAATGGTAAATTATTCATATAAAAGAACCATACTCAATGAGTATTTGGTGTTTTTTATTCCTGCAATATTAAACTGGATATAATTGATATTTTGGCAGTATGTTTCATCTTTGTTTTTTCAAGATTATCTTGGATACATGCAAAATACTTTTTATGTTGATATTCAAATATTGAGAGATAAGTTTGTAGAATCTTCCACCACCTTCAAGAGCTGTATTTTGCATAATGTTCAGTGTCCTGGAAAATTTTCAATTCTAAAATGTATCAAGTTCTGCATCAATGCATCGGTAGAATATAACTGAGACTTTGCAGATTAAAAAAACAAACAAAAAACCACTTTGATCAGTTATCAGTGTTTTTGTCCATCCTATATTGAGCAGTAAAGCTGGACTGATAACATGGTGTGTTATGTGAAACTTAAAAATAAATACAAAGAAAAAGAAAATTTAGCCATATTGGTGTTAATGATAAAGAGCTCAATCAACAGTACCCACTTCTCATCACAAACTTCTCTTTCCAGAAAAGGCTGTGTGGTGTACAAGGTTGCTCTGCTTTATTTCATCAAGGTGTCTAGGAGTATTTGGGTCTGGGATGTTGGGGATGGGCTCTGTGGGCCCTCCAGGTCCCTTCAAATTGGTATCTAGGGGGTTTGGAGATGGAGTGAAGATCTCGGATTAATTGTTGTGTTCTGAGCCCTTCCAAAGCAGATTTTGCAAGACCCACTGCTCTCCTGCTGGGAGAGGCTGTTACAGTAGGGGAATGCTAATATGTTGCCATATGGGAAGTAAAATTGGTCTGGGAAAATGATTAGTTGGGTGGCAAATGCCAGGAATGCCAGGATGGAGATTTCAGCAGTCCACGGTGATAAGTTGAGCAGCATTATTTTAGCTGGAAGTGTTTTTTATGTTGTGGCTGTTAAATCGCTATACCAAGAATGTTTCAATCCAACAAATCCATCCTGTGAATGAAGCTGCTTCTTGAGAGACAAAGGGCAGGTCGTGTCTCTGTCTTCTAAGGGGAAAAAAAAAAAAAGCTTTGAAACTCGCAGCACAATACTGAAAGGGATTGAATGACAGCAATGCTGAAAAGATGCCAAGTTTTATATTTAAGACGGTTACCTTCACTTTTGAAAGCGACAAATACAAAGGAAATTCAGACTGATCTGACAGTATTTATTCATGAAATTGTAGTTAAGTGTATTCATATAGTAATCTGAACAGATTGATATGAGACATATTCATGCTTCTTGTGTGAAACTGTGGACAATGTCTGGACCCAATTCTCATGTGGTGGAAATTGCTCCGTTTAAGATGGTTTCTTTGGGACCTTTTAAAAAAAAATATTAATGCTGCTTTTTTCTTTTTCTAATATTTCAGATGTTTTAACCGTGAATTGCATAGACATATCTAAAGAGATCAAAGCTATCTCGAAAAAAGAAAAGAGGGGGGTGGCTAAAAGTAGGGGGGAAATCAAGATCTAATAAAAATTTGACCGAGTGGATTGATTGAAAATGATTTTTTTTAAATGAAATGAGGCACCTTAAATTGTCCCCACTTGTTTCTTATGTTAAAACTAATGACGGAGAGAATTTCCTTTTGTTAATTTTCCTTTTGGGATGACTAAAGCGTCTGTCTGTCCATCAGCCCATCCACCCGCTGCTCTCATATACACATTTTTCTGTATCTTTTGTCAGAGGGATGAATGTCTTGAAATTGTGGCTAAAAAACAGACCATTAAGACTACATGTCACCTTGTGGCTTCTTTTTCCAGACTGTTGATCCAATATAATAAAATCCAGATTTTAAAATTGCAACGCAATTTGACAAAATCACCATTCATGTCGTTTAAAGAAAACTGTGCAGTGAATTTGGCTATGCTTACATGCATGACAATATTCCATAGAAGAAGTTAGAAGTGACAAAATCTATTAAACATTTCTCACAAAATCCACAGCGTTGTGGTGTCTAACATATTGTAGACAATAGTCATTTCCCTCCTGCATATACTGTTCTTACTGTTTTGTTATCAAGATGTATTGTTTCTTTTTGTCGTGTGTGTGTGTATTTGCGTAGGGTGCTGTTTGTAGTTCAGTTGGACAACTCGATGGATTGCATTGTTTTCTGTATGGTGGTTTTGTTTTTCAGTTTTTTTCCCTCTCTCCCTCACCCCCACTTCTCTTTTTTCTCTGTTCTTCTTTTTTTCCTCTCTCTCTCTGTACCCTCCGGTTGGGTCCAGCAATAAGGTGCAGATTCAACTTAAAACTAAAATAAAGATTTTTATTTTCAAGAGGGACTTTATACATACAAAGCTCTACTTGACAAAGTAAATTTGCTCGGCACAAAACAGCAGCCAGACAACCATTCTGCTTGCAACAATGCTGGACAAGACAGGTTAAAAAAAACAAACAAAAAACAAAACAAAAAACATACCGCTTCCTCGCGGACTTTTAACGTCGCAGCTACTTTCACACATGGGGAAATGTTCTGGATAAGTCAGTTGTCGAAACAGGGTAGGACGTATTTGTGTTGCGACTTGTCCGGAACATTTCCTTTGCGTTCAGGCAAAACGATGTGCCGCAACATTTCCGCTCTTATGACATGATGGCTAACCGGTTAAATATGCGCTACTTTCCGAGGTAAAAGAGCGGAACGTTTGTCTGAATGCAAATGGTATAAAAGACAAAGTCCTCAACATTACCGCTTTTCAGAGCATGTCTGAAAGGGGCTATATGCTTATTTAGGGTAAATTGTCCTCGTAAGCAGCTGGTGATTAAATGCCACCCAAGCCATCTACTAGGCCTGAACGATATTGGAAAAAAATCTAATTGTGATTTTTCTGACCAATATTGCGATTTCGTTTGCAATTTAATCTTTTAAATTCCAGCTTCTGTTCAGGGTTCATGCAGAAATTAGGGCTGGGTATCATCACTAATTTCCTGAATCGATTCGATTCACAATAGTCTATTTCTATTTCGATTTTGATTCATTTACAGCTAATTGTTTAACAACACTTATTTTTCTTTGATTCTCAGGTAACAATTTTTATAAAACACTGAGCTTGATAATAAAATTGCTCTAAATATCATTAAAGGTCAGGTCTTAGAGAAGGTGTTGACGTTAATAAAAACTTACAAAGAATACTGGATCCATTTTAAGCTCCAATATAATTCCTACAATGACGGTGCAGCGCCCGTCTCCAGACGGAATGACGCTCTCGGTTAAAACACCACAGCAGGATAAAAACTCCAGCTGATCCTCACTGGAGCGAGAGGCTTTCCATCTTCACCTCGATGACAGAATTTTTAAAACTCATATTTTTGTTCGATATTCTGATGCGCGCTCTGACCGGCGTGAGTGTGTGTGTGTGTGTGTGTGTGTGTGGGTGTGTGTGTGTGTGTGTGTGTGTGCACGCACTCACTGCAGAGGACACAGAGAGCAGCTGTGAGCCGTCATGTAAATCAGATCAATAATGTCAGACTGTTTACTTTTTAGTAAAAGGACGAAGTGTAAACCTGTTCTAGAAGAAACGTGGCTTAACTTACCTCTGTTGAGACCTGATGGGGCGCCCAAATCGGAATCATGGGTGGTGACATCACTTCCTGTTGTTGAACGTGGCTGAGCTCGCAGACGTAGGGTTAGCTGCCAACGTGAGCGGTAATATGCTGCTAAATAGTTTAAAGTGAATATTATCCACACTGGGGAATGAAAACATCTGAATGTGGTCTTATCTCATATCGCAAGAAAAGCTGATTTTGGACCGAAGTGAAACAGGAAACCAGTTGTGTATGCTAAGATCTCCCAGAGCCTCGGCAGGTCGCGCGAGAATTGTGTCACGTCATCAGAAAATATTGACATAAGAAAATTGATCCTTACGTTTGATGAATCGATATTGAATTAAGTTAACTTGAATTGATTTAAATTGATTAATCAATTTTTTTTAAACCCAGCCCTATGCAAAAATATATTTTCTATGAGATGCAGGATTATCACATGACATAAAATATGAACTGCTCTATATTCTAACAAGGACATAAAGTTGAGATATGAACAGCTTTACTTGCCAACTACAAGATCAATCTATCATCATTGTTGTCAGGGATATATGTCGGAGTGTTCATCTTGTTTATAGACCAGCTTTGGTGGAGCTCCGCGGTTTGCCGCATCCGAGAGTTTGGTAAACTAAGCGGGTTCTC
Organism: Atherinosoma microstoma; assembly: GCA_037177055.1. Taxonomy (NCBI): domain Eukaryota; kingdom Metazoa; phylum Chordata; class Actinopteri; order Atheriniformes; family Atherinidae; genus Atherinosoma; species Atherinosoma microstoma. The sequence continues at coordinate 11,463,230 of JBBBVU010000013.1, forward strand.
GGACTGACAGCTAATGCTACATGCTGCTAATGCTACATGCTGCTATGCTTCTGCTGTTCTGTTACACCCAGTTACTACTCCTCTTCATCACTCCTACCAGCTGTGAGAGAGTGGATATTATATGTGAGTGCGAGGAGTGAAAAGCAAAGCAGATCCAATGTAAACATATTTGAGGCTCAGATAGAGGTGCATTTTTTTTAACACTCAAAACACCTTCCTGTCGCACAAGAAAGACGACAGGAAGTACGTGTGAAGCAAGTTGATTTGTAAAACCACGGATGCTGCAGATTTGAAACCTGGATCAGGCACCATTTAACATGCAAATAAATTGCACTCTTTCCTCAGTTTTCCTAAGCGTTTGGCGTAAAATGGTACCATCTGAAGTGAGAAATGTGCATATTTTGGTGAATCTGTGTTGTTTGCACTGATAGTCTCCTTTTTTACAAATATGCATTTGCAGCAGTGACATTGTTCTTAGATTTTATGATCCTTACTATATAGGGTATCTCTTGGAAAGTGAATTCTAAATCTATTCAAATGTGATGTTTTTTGAGACTTGATCCTTTGTGCACTCAGCTACATATTTTTTAATTCTCCTCGGGCATTCATAACAAAATACCAAAGCCTTACATCCTGCTGTCAGGAAGCCATGATACCGCCTGGAAAGTGTTTATGAAATAAACAACTTTTTTGATTTGATATTTTGTCCTAATAGAAAGTATAGTGTTTGTTTCCCTTTGGGAATCCTAAGCTTTCTTAGAGAGATGTAGGAATTAATAAGCAAAGGAACAGATGGGCAGTCAGAAGGCATGGGATGACACTCATGAAGATCATCATGTTGATAGTAAGATGAAGGTCATTCCATGGTCTAGTAATCATGTGTAATCTGGGGAATGGGTAGTTGTTAAACTGACAGTGGACACAGTTATGAAAATGCACAGATTCTATGACCCTGTGATCTAGTTGAAGGATGAGGATTTGTGCTGCTGTTAAACAGAAGGCAAAGGGTAATTTTTGTATAGCATGTGTTTCCAGTACTTTTTGTGATTATCGTTTTATGTTTTGTGTAAACAGTGTCTTGTTACTAAGCCCAATAAGTTGTTTCTAATAGTTTTCAGCATTGTGCAATGTGATGATAATGATTAGCAAAGAGGATTGAATATGTTAGCTTTCTGTCCGAGGGGTGGGGCTACTTTCAAAACTTTCATGGGAAAAGCGTGTTCATCAGAAATTGAATCTTTTGTTATTGCTATGCTATAAATTTGAGTTATGTGCTTTACTTAAGTAATGTTAAGATTAATCAAACATTTAATTTGGAACAGGTGGAATCTTTTAGTTAACTTTCCATGAAACTGAGTTGGTGGGATTAAGTCTTTATTTGAAAGAACTAAACAATTTGCATGAATTGACTTAAGAGAATTGATTCAAACAATTAGGGAGTAAAGAAAATTTGTTAGGTGAACCAATGGGTTTTAGCAAGGTCTGATGGTCACCTTTGTTGATACAACTTGACATGTTTAGTTTCAGCATTTTTAAAAACTAAAGTGGTTTAAGGCAACGAGCTTCGACACAAGTAAACTCAACTAATCCGGGATTAAAGTGTTGTCTGAGGTGAAATATCTGACTTTTTCATTCCCCATCATGCAAACATTTCATCTATTGTCCCTTCAAACATTTGTGATTTCTCAAAATCTTTGACTTTTGTCAAAATATTTGAAAACCTGATAACTTTAACAACAACTTATGATGAAAAAATGCTAAAGTATGAAAAGCAAGCATTATTTGCTAAGCATCAACATTTAAACACTGAAATAAGCTCTTTATCTATCATATTAATTAAAAAGTCATTTTTAATCAAATCAAAGTTTGGTAAAAACACCAAAATTTTCCCCAAAAAGCTTTTGCTGTGGCTTTAAGTGTTTATAACTTGTGCATGATGTTTCTTACTTTTTCAACTATCTTTTTTCATTCTTTTAAACCAGCAGGAACTTAAAAAAAAATTATGATAAAAACTTCATATGATTGGATAAAGTTTTCCAACACCATTTTTAATTACAAACCAATTAACCCTAACCCAGAAACGGCCAATCGGTTAATAGAGGCCGCCATTGTTGTCTGATATGATTTCCCAAATCTTCCATAGCTCCCAGAATGGGATCAGATTTGTCCAAACATGTGATTTCTGGTCACAAGCTGATGTCTTGGAGTCTAGCCTCTTACAACAATCCACCTGCCTCTCTTGATGAGATGACTTTTTCTTTCTTTTGAAAGAATCTCTATTGTTAAACATTTTATCATTTCCATTCAAGGATTGATGAAGGATTTTCTTTTCATCTAAGACACAATTGATCCACCTTCTCCACAATTAAAGAAGAAACATGACAGATTCTGGCTGATATGAAAAACCAATTGCAATGTGGCAATTTAGAAAAATGTTTGAAGATCTTTCTTATTATCTTAGTGTGAGTGGTTTGATTTTGTTAATCATTTTACATCTTCAAGCCCAGACATTCAGAGATGAACATCTCTCTCTTTTGGCTTCAATTTACACCTCAGATTCTCGAATACTTTATTTTTGACTTCTTATCAATGTTTTTTGTGTTTCAGTTGTTTGCCCTGAACATCTCTTGTGTTCCTGTAGTTTGTCCGTCCTCTTCCCCTTGTCCTTTATCTGTCATCACCTCCCTCCACTGCCACTGGGCATGAGTTCTTAACTCATGCCCAACAACTGATCTCACAGTCTGTTGGCTTCAGTGTCCTTGTGACACCATTGGGCACTGGGCCTAATCCTCCTCTGTGATGAGGGGTATGAAGGCAGGGAAAGAGCGAGAGTCAGGGAGGAGGAGAGCAGACTATGAGTGAGTAAAGCTGGTAAAATTACAGCAGTTGTATCTCAGCTTTGCACTCTTCTTGTCCACAGTGTCACAGCAGCAAGCTTTGTGACCTGGGAATTGTAGTACAGTGATTTTAATGCCTGAGTTTTCTCAGGAGTTGATCTCAGAAATTAAGGAGTTGGAGAGTTTTAAGAATGTTGGTGTGGTAAACATTGAACATGAATGAAGGATTGATAGACGGGGCTATTAAAAAAGGATGAAATGGCAGCTGTGACATTTTTCTTTTGAATTAATGGAAAGATACAAAATCTGAGACGTTGGAGGTGGGGGGGCTGTTAATCTTCTGAGGGCTTCAGGGAGATTACCTTGCAACCTCATCCTCATCTCACTCAGCAGAGAAACGTGGGCATAAATTCATAAACGTCCAGAGAGCTGCTCGTTAAATAGTAATCAAGGTTTAAGGGCTCCCCCACGCTTTCCTTTAGTGTGTATGGGGGTTCATATTACGTAGCAGAAAATTGGCATTTGGGCATTCAAGAGAGATGAATCGAGAGAGAAACCCAAAACTTCTTGAAAGGGAGTTTAAAATTCAGTGAAAGTTCAGGGCCTTTGGCGGTTTTACAAACTATATACAAAGCAACTTATTCTAAATGAGAGAAATTTTTAAATGAGCTTCCTCAATGTGAATTCTTGAAATAATTTCTCAAAAAAACCTCCAACAATAAACCAACTAGTCGTGTAATAAGATGGTTGTTAATTTGAGTGCAGTTATGTTATTTTAAATGCAGTTGTATTTTCCCGTGAATAAAAATGTTAAATTTTCTCTCTTTATTTTTATCTTAAAGTTTTTTTTTGTCTAAATGATCTTTAAGCCTCTTCAAACAATAATCAACATTAATTGTGATTAATCACAATAATTAGTTTCCTCAAAAATAGTAATGAAAGATCATGAGATGAGCCTAAAACCCGCTTAAGTGTTTGGATCATTACCACTCAAATGACCTCATTATCTTGTAAATATGATTTGCATTGTCTAACAACAACTTTAAAGTTGTTAAGTGAAGAGGAGGTTGTACCTAATCCATCACTGGAGTTCCTATGACTGGTGAAAAGAGTTCAGCTATTGTTTGTGAGTTTGCTCCATTCTGTTGTTCTCTTCAGAGGCTTCGACAGGCCCTTCACGCTCTAATTGATTTAATTAAGTGGACGTATCCCCCTTTGGCTGCACTGATGAACAAACCGTCAGCATGCAGACATGCATCGAGTTATCTCATGCTGTGCAACAAGGGCTATGCTTATCTGTATTTCACAGAATGATCCAAGATTTCCCCTCAGAGCATTGCAGCCCACGTAACATCCATCCCACAGTGGTTCATCTTCATTAACAAGCTGGTGCCATTCTTGTCAGTGTTATGAAAGGCATCAGCAGTATTAGTTGGATTTTTTTGATGGACAGATGTATGTGGTTTTCATTATTTTTCTTTTCTTTTTTTCTCTTTTTTTTGTCACTTTGATGTGGATTTCTGTTGAAACAAACTACCATGGAAAAACTGATTCTACATTTGCTTTTTAAGATTTCTTTTTTACACTGTGTTTTGGTATTATTACCCCCATTTACTTCCAGTTACTTCTTTGCTGTTGAATTTGGTGTTGACTTGGGAAGGCTTTACACTCATATACTGCTTTAATGGCTGAAAATTAATTTGAAGTTGTTTTTTTTTTTTCCTCCTGAGAGAGAGTAATATACAAGCAGTAGCAGGTGTGCTTATACAAAGCCCATGGTCTATTTTCAGTGTTTAGTATGGCCATCACATTTCCCAAAAATCAGGTTTAAAGAAATTTAAAATAAACATGCAATTCTCTTTTAAAAGCCGACAGAAGTCTGTTGGCTTTGGCCGCTTGCGGGTTCTGAGAATGATCTGAGAATGACAAACTTTAAGGTATGACACAACCCTGAGAGTATGACAACACTGAGAGAGTGGCTTGTAGAATGTCAACAAACAACCTTTGTTCGTCACCATGGCCACGCTTACATGATGTTTTTTAATTCAGAATTAATAATTCAGAAATAGATAAGTCGGAATTAAAATATTTTTCGTCACGATTACAAGGAAATAGTAATTCCAAATTGAGGTTTACATATTGACCACGTTTACACGAGGGTTTTAATTCCCCTTTAATTCAGAATAAAAGTTTAATCTGCTGTAAAGACATGAAAATTGACCCTGTAAACCCCTAATTTTGAATGAAAATGATCCTTCCAAATTAAACTTAATTCCAAATTAAGTGGCTGGATTATTTCCATTTTAAATCTGAATTGAATAATTCTTCGATCATGTATACGTTCATTCCACTTTAAGTTAATTCCGGTCATTCTGAGCATGCTCGTTCCCTTGTCCCGTCGCCATGACGCACATATTCCGTGCAGGCCGCCCTGAATCAAGCATTGAACTCAGTTTGTTTTCTTCCAGTAGACGTAAGTACACCACTTCCACCCCTGTCCAATCAGAACCCTTCCCAACCCCAAATCTAAAGTGGAATTTAGTAAATGCGAATAAACGTGCTTTCCATGTAAACCTAAATTCGGAAGTACTATTTCCATGTAGACCTGAAGGAAAATACTTAAATTCAGAAATATTTAATTCAGAATAATTGATTCTGAATTAAGAATACATCATGTTACTGTAACCACTTTAAAGTATTTTGTTCACATTTCTAAGATAACATGGACATTAGTGATTCATATTTCACTATTATAAGGTTATAAAGGATGAGTGTCAAATTCATCAACTGTAATTAGGTTAATTTGTTGCTGGTTGTGGTGATTTTGTTTGCAGATTTCTCACCTTTTATATTTTGCAAATTTAAGCCTGTAAAATGGGCATGTGGCACAACTGATAGAGAGGTGTTAATTGCAGATGTCTCACACTTGGTTGGTGGTCCTGTAGCCTGTTATATTTTCCCCATGTTCACCAAGGCTGTAAGCAAACAGGACTTTCATGTGATGCTGTTGGACTTTTTTGCAGGTATTTTATGATTGCAAAGATGGTGTACAGCTTTATTTCCATAAATGTTGAGTTTAAAGCCGTGTCTGTTGGATACTGTTGTGGTAAATATTCAGAAGTTTTCATCTTTAGCTGTGAAGCTGTGAAAAAATCTATTAGTCCAAAGATTTCCATTGAGCTTAATTAATCTGTAATTGTACCAACGTTTAATTGTTTGACCTGAACATTTCTTTCAAAACTGATTCCACACTTAGTATTTAGCACCATTTACTATAAATAGGTGTGTTTTTCCCCTAACAATATGCCGAAGTGTCCTTGGGCAAGAAACTGAACCCCTTGTTGCCTCCTGATGTGTGTATCGGGGTGCGAATGTGAATGATAGGTTAAAGTACTTAGTATATAACAATTCAAGTCCTGTATGCGTGTCTGTGTGAATGGGTGAATGTAACATGTGGTGTAAAAGTGCTTTGAGTGGTCAGCATGTGTCTAGAAAAGTGATGTATAAGTAAAGTGCATTTACAATTTTCTACTTTTGTTAAATTCAAAATTATGCATGACCTCAGACCTCCAAGTCAATGGACTGGGCTACCAGTTAGCACTGATAACCTGTGACTTAAATCAGAAGACCTTAAGTGTAACTTCCCTTTGAAATGATTGACAATCTTTTTGTAATTTAAGGGAAGTCCCAGCACTGCACACAAAGAAAATGAAAGTAAGAGTGTTAAGATATTGTGTACATGTGCTGGGGCATGCATTATGGGAGGGATTATATGGATGGAATTCAGCTCCAGTGAAAACCTGCCACCAGCTCCACAGTTTCCACAATGCAGCTAAACATTGTTGTCATCATTGCACAATGAACGAGACAAGACACAACACAGACCAGCCAACTAACTTTCGCTACATTTGTTGGTAAGGTGGAAAGAACGCCAAACTGCCAGGTTTTTTGGGATATATTTGTTGGTGTTTAAAAATGTTTCTGCACCATTTGCTGGCTTCCCAGGAAATTTTAAGCAATGTTTCTATGCCTGATAAGCCATTAAACCAATGACGGGCAATTCATCAAATATGCAAATTAATTACATTTATCAGTGTTGTGACTTAATTGACCTATGTTTATTTATTTATTTAGTTTTACATAATCTTATAAGAAAACTTATTGTACTGCTACTGAATGTCCATGGCATGTAAAATAATTAGTTTAGTAGCATTAACTGATATGTGGCATTTTCGTTTCAAGTCTTTTTCAAAGATCATGTTTTACCTCTATTACAACATTGAGCCATGCATTAAATAACTTCAGTAGATATGTACAGACACCCTGTAAAAGTCATGTAACAGACTCCCTGAACTTCATCCAAATTAAGCCACATCAACCATCTGGACAGTTTGGCTAATCAGAGCTGATAAAGACCTTCAAAAAAGACTGTTTCTGTTTTTGATTTTTGTTTCTTTAAATAGCTTAAAAAATGTCAAGGCAGATAATCAAGTATCACCGGTTTGTACGTTTGCACATGTACATTTCAACTTCTTGACTGTAAAGATTGTATTTCATCTTGTATTTACCCTGTAACGTGCTGCTGCATGCTTGGAAGTTGATTCAGTTGCTGAATGGAGCAATACGATAGGCCTCTACTAATCCATTTGTGCCGTCTCTTTTATTCCCCTTTGCACACACAGGCGGACACAATCCACAGAGCTGTGGTTGAAGGAAGTCCTGCTTTATTTATGAGATGCATTGCTCAGAATGCCACAGGGATCTCCTGAGAGTTAAAAACTGCTCACACTGTGTTTGGCCTGCTGAGTGTCTCTCTCTTGCTTTCACACGCACACTATCATATACTGTACACTTGCTACAAAGCATCTATTTACCCTTTGTGCCGCTTTAGCTTGGCATAGCTACAGCTGTTTAAACGTGACCTTGGCTGCTCGCGGAGAGCTGCCGGCAGATGCTTGCTGACTGTGGTGCTTCAGGGTTTTATGTGGAAGGAGTGATATCATCTGCATGTCAGAGAAGCAGAAAGCCTATTGTATGGTCAGGCTACATTAAATCACTGTTACTGCAATGGAGTGTGTTGGAGTGTGTCAGGTTATGGAATCCTACTGAGCAGAAAACCATATTTGGAGCAGGACAGCTCGAATGGTGAAAGGATGGATTCAAACTGGTTGCGTTATGTGCCAGAGGAGTGAGCAGAGGAGGCTGCATTAATGGCATGACAGCATCTTTAAGTAGGAAAGCATTTAGACTTCTTTTCTTCTTTGTACTTGCAATTGGAGCTCATACACAATATCTGAGGTCTGAGATCTTAGCTCTTAACTTTACAGGGCCTTACAGTAAGCTTCAACTCATTATTTATGTATTTGGCTGTGATTGAAATGTTTTGATTCACTTAAACTGCTGTGATAGCATTGTAGTCAGTTAAACATTCAGTTTGAGTTTTTCATTGTTTGACATATTAGGACAGGCATTCAACTTGCATTCCACTGACAATGGCACATGAAATTGTAGTTGTTTTTTTCTCTTTTTTTTCTCCTGTTCTTCTTTTTCAGTGCAGCTGTAACATTATCTGCTTGTACCTTTTCCTTATCTAGCTCACTTCCCATCAGCAAGACAGTTGGTAAACTTGTACGCCTACCAGATTCACTTATGTTTGTCTTACTTCCAGGTGTCTCTGACTTCTCTTTGGTTTTAAAAAGAATCACCCTCAGTAGGGATGCACCGATCCACATTTTTCACTTCCGCTATCGATGCCGATATCTGAGGTTTAGTATTAGCCGATACGATACAGATTCAGAAAAACGGCGCTGAATTGCCTAACAAACTATGTCTCATTGAATGGAAAAGACTGGGATCATTCTTTTGTGCAAGGCAACATAAGACTTAAAATTTCTTCGCTGCTTTTTAAAAACAAACAGATACAAATCCACTGAATTACTTATTTAACAACTGTGCGCCAGAACAGCAATCTTAAATAAACTTTAACTATCTTGGATAAGCTTCACAAGCTTGGTCAAACATTTAAAAACATAACCAAACTCCTCCTGGTTCAGTCAGTGCAGTGAGGAGTATAAAATCCAATGTAAAATAATAAAGTGCTGAAACTGAGAAGAAACAATAGCCTGACTGTCTTGGTCAAACATGTACAAATGAACAGGAACAAAACCTTTTTGAAATGGTTCATTCAATTCAGTTCATGCAATTAGGAATTCAAAATCCAATGTAAAATAAATGAAAGAGCTGAACTTGAGAAAAAGATCCACTAGTTTGGTTGGTAGATATTCAAAATAAACACAAATCAGCTCTTTATAATGGTTTGGTGCAATTGCTAAAATAGAAATTAAACATCTATTACAAAGCAACATCTATGACACTAGCTTCAACTAACACTAGAACAGCCAATGTGGTCATTTTGATAGTTTTGAAATGTGCATTTTCAATAACTTTGTCAAATAAAATCATGAAGCCTTTACTGCTGGTAGTGATGTGTCATTCGCAAAAGATGCAGCTCTGACAGCTGATGTTTTGAAGTAAATTAGAAGAGCCGGCTCGCATCTAGAGACACGCTTGAGTTTTTTTTCCTTTTGCTACTAAGCCGTCACAGTGCTCAGTAGTGATGTGTGGGCTCTAACAGCAGATTTATTGTAGGGAATGAGGAAAACTGATTCCTGTCTAAGAGAGCTGAATCTTTAGAAGGGGCGGGACTTTATTTCGATGGGCACACCATCTGGTGATTTGCATTGGAGGAAAGACTGGGATCATACCACTATGTAAAGAAGTTTTTATTATTCAATCATTGGATTTTGATAGCTGTTATCAAACTATAAGGTAGGAAATTTAATAGGGGAGTAGGTGAATCAATTTGGGTTTTTATAGTTATGACTTTTATTGTAGTGGCTTGTTGCTTGTTTAATGGCATTCACATTGTTTTAATTTGACTATTTATTTGTTTTCCTGCCCTGGGACCGCAGATGGAAATTAACTGGTGGCTAAATCTGGTACAATGCATCTTTTCTCTTCTGAGATTGTTTTTTGTGCATGGTCCTCAACAAAGAAAAAGAAAAAGAGGTCTTTTTCTCTTTACCTGTCAGCATGCAGTAATAGACTATGGGCCGATTTGATTGATCCCCATCGAGAGGGTACACAGTTTTTTGTGTGTGACATTATACATTGTTGTCCGCACAAGTTTGATCATATATTTTCGTAAACTATAAGTTTTAATCGTCACTCAGCTCAGACAAGTGCTGGATAACTCTATCTGATGAACCAATCAGATTGCAACATTGACACGATTGACCAATAGCAGACGGCCACAGTAGGACCCCCCCACAAAATGTAAATATTCCTGTGAGTAGAGTGAAACGGAGATCATCTTTTTTGTGCCAAATTGAAGGATTGCGTAGAATATATGGTGTAGAATAATCCCGAACATTGATGTTTGTGTAACATGATCGTGAAACCTCAGATTCCTCCTACATGTCGTTTCAAGTGCTTAAAATAGCCATGTTCTGGGGTATTTCTCTATGTCCCTCATATTGTTTTTAACAAAAGACTTTTCAAATGTATGTATTATGTTATTCTTTATCATGCATAATATACACATTTGGGGAAAAAAACCTTTTCTTTATAATAAACTCACATGGTTTACAAGCATTTAAAACAGGGGTCTCAAACTCAAGTCGCGCAATCTGGCAGGTTTTCGTTGTTTCCCTGGTCTAATGCACATGAATCTAATCAAATGAATCAAACAGCTTCTTCTCTAACGCTTCAAAATGACCCATTAATTTCATTCAGGTCTGTTGGACATGGGAAACAACAAAAACCTGCTGGATTGCAACCCTCAAGGGCTGGAGTTTGGCCCCTGATTTAAAGTGTAACTTAATGGTCTCTTTGCACAACTCCACTACTGCCTGACCTCAGTAGCCACGACGGCAATGGCCGGACACACCTGGATTAATCAATTTGTCCACTAATAAAAGACAGGAAACAAAGGAGCTGTATTAAGTTCAGGAAGGAGTGGAGTTGTGCAAAGAGACCATTTTTTCAAATGAATAACCAAATAAAACTTCCATATCCTGCAAGTGATGAGTGACATCTGTCAATCATTTTGGCACATGATGTGATGTCACAATATTTATTCTAATCCATGTACGCATTACGGGTCCCAGAATTGGTACAACAGCAACAAAATATCTGTAAAACAGAGGTAGGTGTTAAGCAGCAATCAAGACACGGTGTGCACCGTTTATCATCCAGGTGGTGTCGGTCTTTATTTTACAATAGAAATACTAAAACATATAAACTCCCCTGAGTGCTATAAAGTGTAAATCCAATTATTCATTCATATCCCACATTCTGTTCTGATGAACTCAGTCTGATCATTAATATCACAGTACAGTCTTATAGAAATGCAACAAGGCTACTATAAGCTGCCTTGATGCACATGTTTACCTTAGTTATCATGTCTGGATCCAATACAAAAACATGGAACGCTGTATGCATGTTTCACGCAACAGAACTGAGAAATCTGACTTTATGAACATATCAGGTAATAGCTCTCTGTGTGCACCAGCTGATGTTGGTTATCACAGAGAGTGCTACATGAAATGCACACACAGGAGGAATATTGACAAAGCTCACAGGAGGAAAGAAAGGGCAAAACAACAGAAAGAAAGTTTGTACAAAATTTTGTTTTTTTCCTTACAATGTTGGCATAGTAAACCTTACAGTGGTGAACATAGTATTCTGATGACAGTAACTGTAGTATACACCCATGATTTACTTAAGTAAAATAGCTTTAGCCAGGGAAACAGCCTTCAATGCCCTGCATCGAAAGAGTTTGTGCATCACCACAAATTTATTGTTTCCCCATAAGGGTCAGATCTGGTCCAGTCCAGGGAGCGTGTGACAGAAGTGTTGAGCATCTGGTGTTACCTGGGGAACAGATGAGAGAAGTAGGGGGAAAAAATAAATAAATGAAAAATAATTACTTTGGAAGCATTACTACTACCCTGAACAAATATCATTGCAACACTTATTTTTTGCTTTTATTTTTCATGAGCTGTTCTCTCAAACACCGTTCATGAATCTGTCTAAATTTGTATGAGGGAGCACTTCTCCTTTGCTGAGATAATCTGTCTCACCTCACAGGTGTGGCATTTCAAGATGCTAATTATTGAGCATTAATATATTACAGGTGTGCCTTAGAGCTGGTGTT
>JBBBVU010000013.1:11491579-11503665 GCA_037177055.1 Atherinosoma microstoma
TGTGTGTGTGTGTGTGTGTGTGTGTGTGTGTGTGTGTGTGTGTGTGTGTGTGTGTGTGTGTGTGTGTGTGCGCGTGTTTGCCTTGTTTCTCTCACTGTGTTTCTGTCCTGGATTGAAGCTGTCACAGTGCACACCAGGGATCCTGTTGAGTTGGCGATTGCTCTCAGCTGTCAGCACTCTGTCGCTCAGTCCGCGGCCATGACTTGAATATATTACACTCTCTAAATGCGAGCTTAGCTTTGAAGTCATAAAATGGATTGGGAATCGTTTTCATTCAGTCTGAGTAGAGAGACCCTACAATATCACACAAATATTGATACAATAATCACCTTTTCCAGCCAGTAAAAATGATGAAAATTTTAATAGATTCATGAAAAAGATGACTTCTGTGTGCAGCAAGTTTATTACGATCTGCTCATTCACCAGCAGACTTATATTACAGCTAAACATCGAATTAGGTGATTTCTAAATGTCATCCTCAGCTATCACAATTTACCATTTTTAAGTAACCAGTTCATGTTAAAAAAAAATGTCCCTTTGTGCATATTAGCTGCACCTACAGCTGATTCATGTATGGAAAGCACAAAGCTGTCCACATGTTAGAAATCAGTAGCTTTAATATTTAACCAACCCTATATCTTGTGTTACCGTGTTTACATATTTTTGGATTAATGGCAGCTGTCTTTGTTTGCTCCTAAAATATATAATGCCTTCCACAACATTCAGTCCTTTTTTCCCCATATTTTTATCAATTTGATGACACTCGCATGAACCGATTAGAGATAATGAAGCTCCTAATGACCTATTCAGCTGTTTCCTTTCAGAAGCATACAAATAGAACAGATGCATCCTCAGAAAGCATCTTTGACAGCTTTGAGTTAATCTAAGATGTAATTGCATGCAGCTTAAGTCAAGGAAGAGTAATTTAATGACCAAAACCCAAGGAAAAAAATAGTAGGCAGTGTGGCAGCTGAGATTAGTTTGCTTGAAGGGTTTTAGCACGAGACATCTCCTCTTGATAGAATGGGTGTGAGGGAAGAAGACGGGGACATGGGCAGAAAATGCAAACATCTGGTAGAAATTCTAACAGGAGAGAATGATCAAGAAGTGCAATTGTAATAAATATAGTAACCAAGTGGCCCTGAAAGGGAGCCATATTTAGAACTGAGTGAAGGAGGGTGGAGGAGAGAAGAGGAATGACTGGGGTCTGGCTTAATGCGCAGACTCCTCTCAGCTCTGTGGATACCAGCCCTCAGGGAAACTCTGCAGCTGTATGTGGGCCACCGTGGCACAGCCTGCCACGGTCACCATGACCAGGGTTCACTGGGTGCAGAGATGACACCCCCGCTCTGTCAGTCAAATGCTCCAACACTATTCCCATCAACTCCTCTCACTGTCGCCGTGGGCCTCTGCTTTTCTGTGATCAGTAGTTTGATTAGTGGACAAGTCGGCCGCCTAATGGTTGTACTAGAGTGATGGATTACCTCTGTGTCCCCTGACGAAGTTACTTATCGACTTCAACATTATGGCCCAGTTCCATTTCAGTCTGGGCTGTGTGCTTCCTGCCAGTAGCTCTTTAGTGTTAAAAGCCTGAGAAAATCCAATAGGAGAGAACACTTCCATGATGAGGTGATGAGCAGTAGGTGAGGTCAGGGGCTAATGGAACTTACTCACACACTTCAATGAAGAACCTGATTGGCTGAAAGCTTGATTTCTTCATCCCTTCTAAAGTCTGGCTTCTTTTCCGTCCTCTTCAGTGAGCCCACATTATGGTTATGGAGCGTGTGGATTGTCTGTAATTACTGTTCTCTCCAGCTTTTCCACTCCATCTACAGTGCTTTTTAGTGCTGTTGTATCATCAGCATCCATCTCTACAAAATCATAATCAGACTATAAATGGCTTCATGCTGCTTTCTGCCCCAGTTTCATCTCTCAGGAAATAAAACAATCATGGGGGAAAGGAATCGACAGAGCTTACACTTAAGTGCAGAAACTGGGTCAGTACTCACCTGTGCAATGTATGAGCAGGTTAAATTTCTGTCCTTGTGAGTTTTAACAGTTCACTGCATTTGTTGCCATTAGTGTGTGAGAGCACGTAGGTGAAAATAAGACTGGAAGCACTTTGTCCAAACCTCTGGTTAAAAAGTGCTTCACATACCTGCAGGCCATTTTGTTCAGTGCTTTCAAATGAACATGGGTTCCTGTAGGAGTTGAGTCAAATGGCCACCTCTCCTGATCCTACCAGCTTTAAATGTGCAGCCATATGAAGCCCAACATGTGTTCCGCAATAGTTAATTAAAAAAAGAAAAAAAAAAGATTTTTGGGGTCTTCGATCTGTTCATTTAGCCTTTTTCTGTGGCAACTTTTAACGTTTAGCAATATTTTCCTGCAGGAAGAAGCCGCTGCTGTGAGGAGGTGATTTTCCAGGGGGTAATAAAGGTCATGCTCTAACAGAGATACAGTGTTGGACAGAAGAAACTTTTTCAGACTTTTTTAAAACTTTGAAAAGTGGTCCTTTTTCTACGTGCATCTGCACTACAAGTACTACAGCCAATTGCAATTTATAGAAGTCCATTATCAGAGGTTACTCATTTAACCTCCAACTTCCCCACTTTATATGTCAAAGTGTCTTTGGATAACAAACTGAAGCCTATGTAGCCCCCTCAACGTGTTCTTTACTTGGAAGTTGCTTTGGATGGAAGCTTTTGCTAAATGAGTGTGGATCAAATCAAATAAGAAATAAGAAATGGGTCTCTAAAGGAAAGAATAAGACATCGGCCTTGATGGAGGACTGCACTCTGAGGGCCATTGAAGTTTCTGCATGTTAGGCAGGTTGTTGCTTTTCTCTGGGAATCTTAAGATTTACACTTTCATTAGTCTCCTCAGGCCTTTTGGCAGGTTTTACTGACTTTACGCAGTACTGAATTAAGACTTTATGGCACTTCTATTAAAAACAGAGCAACACATATCTCTTATTCACTCAAAATACTCTTGAATCACAATGCTAACACTTTACTACAGGGTCAAGTTGTGCCTTGTGATTACACACGCACAGGTCTGGTGGGTGGTACAGTTTTGCAAGGACGCATTTCATACCGTAACTTTTCCAATGCCCTCTACTGTAAGCAGTAGAGTGAAGCAATATGCTGCAACTTGAAGGCTTTCATCAGTTCACTTCCCCCTGAGTTGAAGTCCTCTGGGCTTGAAAATCGAGTCTCCTTTCACAAGATGAAGAGGTAGGTGAAGGTTGCGAGTGAATGTGTGGGAGGAGAGAGTGTAGTCCGCTGCAGCTGTAACCAGCAGGTCAGTGCCTTGAAGTGGAAATGAGCAAGGAAGAGAGAGGTGTGTGGATTCAGGTGTTTTTTGCTCAGCCCCAGAGTGTATGTGTGTGTTCATTGCCCTCCGGTGTGTCCTCCTCTTACCTCATGGCAGTGACTGTCTATTTCATTTATCCCCCTGTGCCCACCCGAAGTAGCCCCAGGAGTCAGCCTTTTGTCCTTGGCTTTTGTCTTTGTAAAACTCTCTCACGCAGCTATGTGACGAGCAGGATGCACACCGATTTCCACAAACACAATCTGCTTATTATTCCTGTCTCATCCTCCTGCTTTGCGTTTTTGTCAGCTGTGGCCTCTGATGTGCTTGGTCTCCTGTGTGTTTGAGAAACAGCTGCCAAGGGACCCCTTGTCTTTCTCTGCTGCACTCCTCCTCCTCTTCCCTTCTCTCTTTCTCTGCCAACAAGTTTCATGCTCCTCTGCGTGAACCCAGATTTTTCAAAAGAAAGTAAATGCTCTGTTCAGCAGTGACATCTCTGTGGCATTTTGAGCACACTCAGTGGCACAAACTGGGCGACGAGCTGTCAAGAAACCCACTTCTGTCTTTAGTAGCACACATGAGCCTATACTGACACCGGCCTCAACTGTCAAGTAGATGGTTTCATTGATGTTGTTTGCCGCACAGTGTTTAATTATTATTTTAGCATGTGAAATAGGAGGCCTCCTCATTTGTGTTCAGTTAAGAAACTTCAGGTCTCACCGAGGTGTGCAAACACATTTTAAAGACTTGTCTTTGGAAGCACATGAACAGAGAGGTCAGATGCAGGTAAGACAGGTGCTGACTTTGATCCTTGAACCCCTGGTGCCTCCTCCACTTCTTTTTCTCCCTGCACCATCTATTTTTAGCCTTTTGATTTGTATAGATGTGTATACAGTGTTTTAGATGATGTTGACAGAACATCAATTAGATGACAAGCTTCATTTCATTATGTGTGAGTAGAAGGAATTGGGATGCTCATTGCAAATGAAAGCATCCCTCTGTATCAATTATACTTCCAAGAATAAAGATCCACCTTTCAAGGCTGAGTTTTCCCATGGGATATCCTTTTTCAGGAGTAGTTTTGTGATTCTGATTCCTCTAAGGACCCATGAGAACTGCTTGCAGCCTTAATTGGTTTCATGCTGACCTTAACTTCCTCCTCTCCCCAAAGAGATCAGACCATTCCCTGCTTTCTGCAACCTACATCCAATCAGCACAGCCTCTCACCACTGCTCCCATTCCGGCATTTAATGCTGTTCAGATTTTTCTCTCTTCAATGAAAACTGCCTAAATACAAGGCTGTGACCGTTCAAATCTAAATAAAACGTTGGCAAGAAATTCATCACTGAATTATGTCTGCCTTGTAATGGCTAGCATGCACTGCGGCAGCATCATTTATGGCATCTGCAGGAAAGCTGGGAATGCCATACCTTGTGTTGCTCTCATGGAGGATCACAGGAAATGACTGTCTTCCTTTTTGTCTGGAGAGAGAAAAAGAGAGAATAATAAATATTTGTAAATGAATACTAATGTTGCACTTTGTGCACTCCATATGCAAAAAAAAAGATGCCATTTACTAGGATCTGTGCCACTTTTCACTTTTGATTTGATTTTCTTTCTGCATAGGTTTGGGAAAAACTAAGAGGAAGACGAGCGCCCGTGATGCCTCCCCAACGCCAAGCTCAGACACAGAGTATCCTTCGAACGGCAGCGGAGGAGGAGTTGTGGGAGGGGCTGCAGAGAGGATCTACGACCTTAACATCCCCGCTGTGGTTAAGTTTGCCTACACCGCTGAGAGGGATGATGAGTTGACCCTGGTCAAGGGCTCCAGAGTGATCGTGATGGAGAAGTGCAGCGATGGCTGGTGGCGGGGCAGCCAGACCGGGCGCGTCGGCTGGTTTCCCTCAAATTACGTCCAGGAGGAGCTCGGCGGGGCCGATGACAGGGGGGAGGGAGATTCCTCACGGGGCTACGGGGTCTCTCAAGGAACTTTGTTGGCCAATGGGCGCGCAGGTGGCCGCATCGAAGTTCTTCACCTAGTTCAAACACTCTACCCCTTCAGCTCTGTGACAGAGGAGGAACTAAACTTTGAGAAGGGAGAGGTCATGGAGGTGGTGGAGAAGCCGGAGAACGACCCAGAGTGGTGGAGGTGTAAGAACTCGCGTGGCATAGTGGGCCTGGTGCCTAAAAACTATGTGATGATGCTGGATGAGCAGCCTGGTCTGCCCTCCTCTACGTCGAGTTCCCCACAGAACCGCTTCGTGGTACCAGCACGCTCAGGGAGGTTTGCTGGGAGGGACTGGTACTACGGCAACATCACCAGACACCAGGCTGAGGGTATACTCAACGAGAGAGGGGAGGAGGGTGACTTCCTCATACGAGACAGCGAGTCATCGGTGAGTCAGAGGGATGAGGTCGTGGCAGAGTGTCATCATGCGGGCTGAGTAAATTTAGCCGTCATCCAGATCAGAGTCTTTAAATATTAACATTTAGAAATCCTCCCTGCCATATTGTGAAACCACATTTTTCTAACTTAGGAAATTGAAGTTTGTGCTAAAGAGCTGACAAAGAAGTACAAGAAGTGAAGAGCATGACACATTTTTCACTCCTACTTACCACAGCGTGTTGGAGTAACCTGTAGGAGCAGCTGCTATGGCATCACATGATGATCCAGAGTAGGAGTAGCCAGATACACGCAAGAATTTAACTTCGGTCTCTTCAGAGTTATTTCCATCTTCTGTCATTTTTCTTCATGAATTTAAATGTTTTGTCAAGTTTGGCTCTTGTTTATTTTATCACAATTAGAATTAACCCAAAAATATTCACTTCACCATCATTGAAAATGGATAAAAGCAACAAATCATCACATCATGGGATCATAGCTTTTAATCTCTGCATTGTCTTAGTGATGTAATTCATCAAAATCTATAGTGTTTGTGGAATATTTAATATCTCTAATGGCAGTCAACATAAAACAAGAACGTGGATAAATTGTGATTAAATCATGTGAATTCAGCTGAATCTGAATCAAAAGAATAAATCAGAAATTAGGGAGTCTACAGCTAATACAAGATACATTTTACTGATAAATGTAAGCTATATATTCTCAATAGTAGGGGTTGATGAATATTATACAAGGCTAATGCTGAGACATGTAATCCATAGCAGTGTTAACTTTCTAAATTAACTTAAACTGACAATAATTGACTAATTTTTAAAACTGAAATTAGAATGATCTTCCTGCTCATTCTGGTATCTTCAATGTACCTCAGAGAAACTGCACATTCTTATCACGGATCATTGCTCTCAAAGTAACTTGTAATATTTACTACATTCACCTCAAATCACAGCTCATCGGGGGACTCTTGTGCCCGTCTGTGGCTCAGGAGCCTTTAGTGTTGACATGCTGTAATCCCCCATGTGTAAGCAGATAGGGCTGTGGGCAGCACATTGGTTTGAGACACATTCAAGCCAAGAAGCTCCTTTTTTTTTTTTTCTATTGTTGTTGTTAATCAGGAGAATCATTGGTAATCGGATAAACTTTTTGATGTGTTTTGAATTAAGGAACATGTATAATTAATGCATTAATACGTGTTTTTCTCAGTGTGCAATAGAGACTTTTTTTTTAATGTCACATACTGTATATGTTGGACTGCGTGTGGGAAAGGCTTCAAAACTATTTTTGATTAACTATACTTCCTAAATTCAGTTTTCAGGTGATCTGCCAGCAGACAAACTTCTGCACAAACTCCGAAATGAGCATCAATGACCAAAACACATATATGAGTTGTTAAAGTTTTGAAACGGCAGTAACAAGGAAAGATTCTGCTCCCGTGGTCTTGTCTCAAGAGAACATAATTAAACATGTTGCAGTTGTGGGCCCAGATCTTCAAACCAGAGATTAGGCTGCCCCCTGCTGGAGTTACTACGTCAGTGTTTATATTAAAAAGTCTCTTCCTCTGTCTCCCTCTTTGTTTTTCAGCCCAGTGATTTCTCAGTATCTCTGAAGGCGGCAGGCAAGAATAAGCACTTTAAGGTGCAGCTGTCAGACGGAGTGTACTGTATCGGCCAGCGCAGGTTTAGCTCCATGGATGAACTAGTGGAGCATTACAAGAAAGCCCCCATCTTCACCAGCGAACATGGAGAGAAGCTGTACCTGGTCAAAGCGCTGCTGTGATTCACACTTCCTCACACCTACACTGGATCTCACACACTCTTACACACATGATACTAATGCTCCCTGACTGTCTTAATTCAAGCCTTAGCTCTGGACCCTCTCTGTGTGGCGTCTCTACCACGTCCAGATCTTCAGTCACATCTCACGGTTTTTATCGGTCTCTCTCCAGTGGCGACCGACTGAAAACAAGGCGAAACTCTTTTGGAGCTTTTGAGTGGAGCAATTAACCGTAAGACAGCCAGCACTGTGCCAGCAAACGCTCCCATGCTCCGTGTACAACACAGTGTGTAATGAGCCTCTCTGTAATGGTTGTGCTAACATGCCGTGACCATATCTGTTGCTAACAGAATGCCTGAGGCCTTGTTGGGGTTTAGCTCTCCCTCTGATGTCATACATAATGTCTATTTACAAGCACGCACATTGTATGTTACACCATTGCTCTTAATCCACGCAGGAGGACAGATATTAAACTGTTCAAAGAGGACTCGGACCTCTGTGGGACCTAAATCTGGTGTTTTTCCTGTCTAATTGCTGGCCATTGTTTTATTTTGTTCATTTATTTTTAAGAGTTTCTTGTTGTGAGTTGACTTTTTTTCTTTCTTTTTTTTTTCTTTTATTCTTTTTTTTTTAGCTAATTTAAATTCCTCCTCTCAGGAGGTTTGATTTGTTGCTTTTTCACAAAGTGACCAGAATCACTCTCTTGCCTTTTTCTTCCTAATTTCCACCATTCCTCTACATGGTTTTTCTCTGTTTGATATTTTTTCTCTTCAATTTCCTCCTTATTTCTGTCTCTACTGACCAGTCATTGTTAATGATAATAACACTTACTTTATTAGCAGTGAGGGCGGGTGAGGCATTAATGCAATAGTGGAGGCCTCAGAGTTCCTGCGGAGTTTGAATGTTGATCCGTGTAACCAAATGTGCCGCCCTATACCCACTACTACTGGCTCTAGGATGGTACTGCACTCACTTTTCTTTGATTGATTCATAGCTCTGTGCTCATCCTTTATATATTGCGTCACATTGATCATCTTACTGCTCTGTTCTCTTGTGTCTGTAGCTACATGAAGATACTGACTGAAGAAGAATTAAAAAAAACTTTTGGTAACAGTTTTGAGTTACTACACTTAATCCTGCAGTGGAATGCAGTTACTACATCTTCTGATGTAGTATTTGTCAAAGACGATTATATCTTTGAGAATTTTGTGATTATGAAAAACTTTGCAGGAATTGTAAACAAAAAGCCAAACAATTATTGATTAAATGAGAACCCATAAAATACTATATAGGAAGTAGTGACCTCAAGCGCTGTGAGTCACAGATCTCTTCATAGGTTAACACATTTATTATGCCACCAGTCTCAAGCCAAGTATTTGTTCATCCTTTTCCAAATAGGAAGTGTGCAGTCACATAGCAACTGTAACTAGGCATGGCCGGTCATTTAAAACTAGAAAAGCAACTTGAAGAAGTCTGTTGAGCGTTTGAGCTACAGCGAATGAAAATGAAATTAAGGTAGATTTCTTAATAAAATTGGTAACTATTTCTACTAATTCTACTTTGCATAAGTGCTGCAGGAAGCCAACATCAGACAGACATAGGAACAGTAGCTGAATGGGGCGGGGCTTAGAAAATCTTCAATCATCTTTCACTGCAAAGACACCAAATACACCTTCATCTAGTTTCTCAGAGTCTAGGCCTACCAAACATTTATGTTTCTTTTCATCTGTTATGTGCATTTGTTTACCAATGGAAGTGTTGATCATGGGGTCCTCAGCTTTTATGATATATCTGAATGTTACTGAGCATTGTTATTTAATTCTTGTCTCCACTGTATGTATATATTCAAAATAAGAGGTGCATATATGAATCATGAAGATCCAACTATGGTACTGTATCACCTACGTGATGAGAATTGAAATACTTTTGTTCAATAAAATTTTTTGATGAACGCTTGTGACTGGTGATTTTTCCCAATGCAATGAATTCACAGTTGAACCTTTTGTGCTTTAAATGTAGGAGTTTATTTACAAATCTACATAAATGTTTCAGCATTAACCCAAGAAAACGAACGCCAGGTGAGTAGCCAGTCAAACCAAAATCACCCGACTGTTCTAATGTTAATGACAACTCTCTTGGTTTTCTATTTTATAGTTTCCCAATGCTGTTGAACTGTAGGGTTACAATACCCACACCATAGGTTGTCGTCATCCCTCCCAGGAGACCCTGTGACTTCATCACTCTTGTTTTCCCATTCCCTTACAACCAGGAATTAAAATGGATTTTTGGTGTGTTTGTATCATGCCTACCACTTTGTGTACGCTAGATTTTTTTCCCTCTCTTCTTTGAGATCCCTGCTTTGGACAAACCTACTGTACTACAGTCTTTAATTGCTTCCACAGATTCCCAGTCAGATTGCATTGTGGACTTTGATTCAACCACTTCAGCACATTTAAATGTTCTTTCTTAACCCACTCAAAGCTTTCTTCAGATGTGTGTTTATTCATTGCCGTTCTAAAGGTTGAACATTTGTCCTACCCCTCATCATTCCTTCAGGTGTAATTTCCCCAGCCGTGCCACGGACAAACATCTCCACCGCTAGATGCTGCCACCTTCATAGTGTTCTTGAAGTGAAGAGTTTAAGTTATTTTAACTCTCTACTTATGATTCAATGATGTGTGTGTTTATAGTGTCTTTGTGACAACTTGAAGGGAGAGCATTAGATTAAATATCTGTTGCACATTTTGGGGAATATTTATTAAACAGGGTTTTCCTATGCCTTTAGATTAACTCAGACTATATTAGGGTTAAGTACAAATTGCCTTTTTTTCTTTTATCTTATTTTCTTGAAGCAAAGGCCATTATTCAATGAAGTTCAGGTTTGTGAATTCTACAGCTTAAATTAGTTTTATGGACTGATGCTTCACTCTGGGGTGCAGCTCTTTCAGGGTTACCTTTGACCTTTAGCATCTCTGATTAACGGTCTCCTGGCCTGATCCACGAGTTTTGGGGGGGTGGTCTTTTTATTGATCGGTTTGTTGGGGAGTTAAAGTTTCCATTTTCTAATAATGGATTTAATAAAATATATTTCTATATTCTTCTGTATGACAACTGTGATCCATGCATCTCCATGGAAGTCACAGAAGTATTTTGAGAGTTCCTCGGATTTCTTTGTGCTCTTTAGTGGTGGTCCTGCGCCTCTAATGGACTTCACAACAGGTGTTTTATGTATTGAGATCGTGAGACGCATAGATTGCACACAGCTGGACTTAACTGAACTAATTATTTGACTTCTGAAAGAAGTTGAACAAATCTGAACAGACATAATTATCATAGCTGTAAAATACATGTATGCATCTCTTTGGCATGTTGGATGTTTCTACCTCAGCATTGTATCTGTTTGAGTGGAAATTATTTTCTACTATCATTTTTCATGTATTGGTCTCACTTTGTGAACAGTGTTGGTGGTTCCTTGATACAAAAGTCTGAATGATACTGAACTGAATATGCAAGAAAATAAGAATTTGCAAAGGAAAAACCAAGAACGAATGACCAACTACATTTATATTGCTAATGAAGTGAATGGACTTGCTCAACAGTTTGATGTAGTTAACCTGAAGTGGGCAGAACAGCCAATATATTAACATGCAACATTAGATTAAATGCAGAATTAACAAAACCAAAATATGTTTCATATATACAAGTTCAGTCATCCATCTGAGGTTGAGTCCTGTCAGTCATGTAATCAGTCTGTCTATCAGCAGGTGAAACCAGAGAGCGGCTGACAACTGAAGACACCTGATGGTTCTTGTCTGTCTTGGTTACAGTTGAACCTCCAGCTTGGGTGACATGGAGCTGCCAGCTGGGATATTACATCTCTATGTGGGGTTGGAGACTGGACCGCCCTCATTATGCACTACACTGCTGTTTCACCTTTTGGATCAAGGAGTTCGAGCTCTCTGTTTTGGGGCAAATGTCATCTACAAGGAGGTTTTCACCTGAAACAAGATTGAGGGGTTGTCATGGTGATAATGTTTTCAGTTCAGGGGAATCTGTGGAGTTTGTGCTGCCTTTCCTTTAAATCTACACATGATGGCAGTATCGAGCTTCTTGAGTAGCCATTTGACAGCTGTGTATGTCTGAAGGGACAATGAGATTATGTGCTGGTCAGATTTAAAGTACTTAATTATTCTTTTATTTATTTCTACCAGTCAGGTTGCAAATTTATGATCTATGGCTTGTGTAGAAAGAAGTAGTTGTAAAAAAAAAGAAAAAAGAAAAAGAATGAACTTTTTTGTAGTTCATAAGAAGAGACGGGAACAAATTGAAGAAGAATTTAATGAAGAAGCCGTAATTCTGCCTTGTAGCTAGTCCAGCCTACCATAGTTTCAGCGGGAAAGGCATTGCACACCAGACTCCATCAAGACATAACAGAGAGGAGTTAGGGCTGTAATTTAGTATGAAGCATGGAATGTCATTTCAATCAATATCAAATAAACAAATACATTCATGTCTCAGGACTGTTTCTGCTGCTTTTTCTTCAACTCTTGTATCTCCCGCTTCTAACAGTTCCAAAAGATTTTGAGACACTATATGGTAT
>JBBBVU010000013.1:11541369-11566690 GCA_037177055.1 Atherinosoma microstoma
AAACACTGGAAATAACACTGTGCATGCGCGTCTACTTCCCAAACATAGCGGTTACTATGGGGATCGGTGTGTTTGATATAATGCGCTGGGATGTTTTCCAAAATTGGTGCACGGACGTTGCTGAAACGGAACGAACAATAAATTACACAAACAAGATTTCCCACATTCTGGTGATTGGCTGCAACACTTTCAACATGATTTAAGTATCTATCAGTTATCATCTACAGACATTTTAAAGTGATACAGTGTAACATTTGACCCAAATATTAGCCTAATGTGAGTAATAATGGATGATTTCTGGGGTCAATATACAGTGTTTGACATGTGTCTGTGCTCCGAAGGGGCTGCCCTCTTTAGAAACCAGACATTGTAATTTTAAAGGAGTGGATCAGTCTGTCATGGGATCATGTGACCTGCAAGGCTTTGCTTAACAGCTCCCCCGCTATAAACACAGAGGGCTCTGCTTTGTGCTACTTTTTCCTCCTTTTCAATTAAAGGTTTGTCATGGTTGAACAAAGTAAGAAGGTGAAAAGTGTCTGAGGAGGCCAGAAAGACAAAGAATTAAATTTTGTGACGGTGTCATGTGGCCTGTGGGAAGTTACAGGTTTAGCGTCCGTAGTGGCCAAAAGTTACACAGTATCCCTTTAAATAAAAACGCAAAGAAACATTTGACAATTTTTGGTGCGACACCGGGAACTTGTAGTGTTGCCAACTTCTGTCGCTATATTGGGTGAGTATATAGTGATGATTCAGACCCCTCTAGCGGGTCTATTTTTTTCTTTTTCTTTTAAAGCAACAAGCGACACATCGGGCAACCTTTTTCCTTACAGCTGCAGAATTACTACGTCAATTTATTTTTTAAGTTTGAAAAAGTTGTTAAATAACTTGTACACAGGCTAAACATGCCATCGCCTAGACGTAACTTTATCTCCTGCTTACGCCATAATGAGAATTTTAAGAGAAAATGTTTAACCCGACAGTCCTCTTGATATTATAACAACAAAAATCTCCTGGGGGTTAGTTTTCTCCACCAAGCGACATGAGATTAATAGAAAAGTAAAAAAAATAAAAACCCAGAACAGTTTGTAATCACATCAGAGTATTTACAAAAACAGTCCCTGGGAAGACATATCCATTTGGATTTTCTTCAGCTGTTTTTCAGGATGTAGAAGTTGCATACTGCGATGCAAAATTGCATTCTGATGCCCAACAAATCATCATGACTCACAGCTATGGCATGGAGTGCTTGCGCAGTACCCACAGATTATACAATGACAGCAGTCACCTCTTCTGCCTTGTTTCCACATGGCGAGCAAAGCAAAGGAAACTATCGCTGCAAAATGACACTACTTCTTGCTGCAGACACTTCAACTGCATCATGAAAGGTGAAAAGGACATGAGACTGATTCAGAGGATACACAATTTCAGTCAGACTAAACCTGATAAGAGTCAATCTTTAAAAAATTCATAGATTTAAAAGAGAAGCTTGAGATAAGAGACCACTGAGCAGCAAATATTTGAAACTGCTGATGGCTTTGGAGTCTTAAGAAACTCTGTATAAAGGTCTTTATCCATCTCGAACCAAAGCTCACAAATTGTGATACACGGTGGGATTTTCAGCAGGTTCATGAGTGCATGCGTTTAAACTAGGGGTGGGTGATGCATCACAAAATGCTCAATGTGATATGTATTAAATGGATACATCCCGACCACTGAATACAGATCATCACAGCAATGTTTTAAGTCATCTACATGTGATTGTCTTTGTAGTTTGGTCTCCCCCACTCTCCCCTAATGCCTATAACAGCAAGACAGAACACTCCCCCTCCCATCCAGAAAACTCTCCTGTGCACACACATGTTGTTGTTGTATCAGCAGAGAAGCAGGTAGAAAGCCAAAGTAAGTCCATACATTGAGCGAGTTTACAAGAATTTACATAGAAGTTGAGTGTGAGGACAGACGACTTGGTTCAGAGGAGGACTGAATCCATCATCAAGGAAAACGTGGCGTCTGCAAAAAAAATGCTGTAAAACCACTGCAACAGATTTGTTTCACCATGTTGTCCACTACAACATGAAGAATGTCTCAAACACTGCATGGCCACATCTCCACCTCCACCAAAGAAAACTAACCAGCTGCTAAGGTAATTACTCTGGTGTCATTTTATGGCTGATAATGTTGAACACAACATCCAGGCAGTGTTATAGAGGATATTTCAGAACACTGAGATATATATCCTGTCTCATGATAAAGCCCAAAAAATATCATAATATTAGTTGTGGTTCATATCACGCGCCCCCGTTTTAAACGGTTATATTCAACACTGAATGCCATCATCCACTGCACGGCTCAGATGGAGGGCGTTCTGCACGGTTTTTTGAATGACAACCCTGTTCCAACAAGACTGTACTGTGGCAGTGATGACTGGCTACACGATAAGGTCAATTAGAAGGTAGGCCTTTTAAAATTCCTGGATGTGTCAAATGACTTTTTGTAAGAAACGTGCACATCCTAAGTGAGGACTTTCTACTTGGATTTTTTTATTTTTTTAAAAGTGCTTTCTAAATAACACAGTTTTTACGGACAGCATCCCAAGAGGCATAAAACACCACTGACTCTTTGGTTGCTCTGGGAATACAAGGATAAAAGAAACATCATCATCATCCCATGACGTCAAAGGAGGCATGTCAGAAGAACAACTGCACACAGCACATTGAGTCAGCTCCTAAAAAAAAGCCTCATATTCAAATATATTGTTGTAATTATACAACAAAGACAGGAGATTTCTAAATTTGTGTAAGTTTATAGCCCTATTAAACATGTCAAAAATACATCATTTGGAACATACTCTGCATTCAATTTAAAATGTTAGTAGTTTTTGCTCAAAATATTATTTGTTTTTGCTTTTACAACATCCACAATGCAATTCAGTTGCTTAAGATACAGAAAAAAAAAGAAAATTCCTAATTGTATTTTAAAAAACTAAGTCTTGCAAAACATATCGGTTATTTATACAACTGTTTTACAGCAAACAGAATGCAGTAAATACAATTAATGTTTGCTAAATATGCAATCAACATTGCATAATCAAAAGTAGCTCAAATCCTAACAACCTGATGTCAAAAGAAATACAATTCCAGTTTTCATGAACTTGCAGGAAGTTTAATTTTGTTTCTTATCTAACATTACATTTTGAGTTTGTATGTTAGTCAGACAGAAAATTCTAATTAAATCCAAAGATATGGAAGACTCTAATACATTAAATCAGTTAAATGGAGCAATTCAAAATGTGATCAAAGTAAGTTTAGTTACAGCATGACTGCTCCGAGGGAGGCATTAGATCTGAATGGATTCCTGTATAAGCAATGGAGAAGTCACTAGAGTTTACCCCAAGTCATGTCAGGTTTCAGAAAAGTTTACCTAAAGACTGTTTATGCAACACTAAAGTCATTCAGGACAGCGAGTAAATACTTTGATGAAGGCTTCAAATGCTCTGTGTGTCTGATCTCTCCTTGTCAAACTGATTAAATTAATCTCATTATCACCAACAAACAAACTGATAACTACTCTTTGAACCTGGAAAACGCCATGTGTCACTATTCCTCTGCCTTGGACCAAAGTCTTTATGAAGAGGAAAAACACCGAAGGTGCCCAGTTGCGGCCCGTCATAGGATGCGTGTCAAGTGTCGCCCGCCTCTAACGTAGGAAGCATCACAACGCAGCCTGTATCTGACCATGCAGACCACAGGATGTGCTGAAGTTCCTCTTTGTCACTTCTTAATTAAAAAGATGAAAAACGTATGTTTTGATTGGCGATTTGATATTTTGAAAGCAGAACAGCTAATCGTAGCTGGAAAGTCACCTAACATGAGATGTTTTCTGACTAAATACAGCCTAAACTTACAATAAAATATACATTTTGACAGCAGGTGGCATGGTTTTACTACTTTCTGGGATTGAACATAAACTTGAATACAAAACACATAATTAATTTACATTTACAAAATGACCTGTAATATCAAAATGACCTGTAATATACATCGATTATAGTTTAAACTTCAGCGATATACCTGAAGAGTAATATTTCTTATGGGATTAAATGATGGGATTGTGGGTTTTATCACTCTGGTTATTTCTCAAACCCAATAATTAAAGTCTCCTCATCAGTTTTACAAATATGTTGGATTTGACACTTGGTGCTAGGAAAATAACATTTAAAAACTACTTATGCAGCACTGAAGAAAAGCTGCTGTGGGATGGGAGCTAAGACGCACTTGTATGGTTTGGGTAAACATTTTTAAAAAAAATCTTTTTTAGGAGTATTAATGCTTGAAAATAGGATGCGGTTTGGAGCATCAGAGGGCTGCCGTGTGGCCAGCCACCACCAACCAGTGTGTGGGGTTATGAGAGAAAGTAGAAGGAGCATCTGGTTTGATGTGCAGCAAACACTGCTGGTGTATTTTCGGCTTTAGATACAGTAGATAGATAGATTGTAAATTATAAATGTATCAGTGTTAGTATCAAGCTCCGAATATACAAGAAGAAAAAAAGAAATACACTGTGGTATCATTGGGCCCATTTGCGGCAGCCATCTGCATCACTCTCAGGCCCCAAAGAACAAAGGATTCTATTCATTTTTTCAATACAGATGAACAGATGTGCACTTCGCCAAAAACCTAACTGTGCATAGTCCTTGGAGATGACGCTACCCACAAGTCAAATCCTGACTGGTTAAAAAGTTA
The DNA here is from genome assembly GCA_037177055.1 of Atherinosoma microstoma. NCBI lineage: Eukaryota > Metazoa > Chordata > Actinopteri > Atheriniformes > Atherinidae > Atherinosoma > Atherinosoma microstoma. Next base: position 11,546,112 of record JBBBVU010000013.1, read on the forward strand.
GCTGAAACTGGGAGGGACCGCCCAAAGAATTATGATGAACACAATTCAGAACAAGGACAAAAGTGCCAGAAAAGATACCCAACAATGAAGCTCAGGTGAAATGTTTAGACAAAAATTCAATTATTTTCTATCACAAAACAGATTTTCATCCACTTTAACTTCTGTGTTTTCCACTGCAGAGCAAAGCCTAAAGACAAACAACAGCACCACCAACAGAAGCCAACATCCCCGACTGTTCCTCATATTTCTGATACAGCCCCACGTGGCAGCAAGATGCTATAGCATCTAAATGTGGGCTTTAATAGCATTAAAGGAGAAAGGACACCAATTTAAAAATAAATGTGTTATTAATTGCAAGCTGTCTACACTTTTATATTGTTTCATCATCTGTGGAAGAACACAGAAGTGCGTAGGGGTCAAAATATAAACGGTTTTATCACTTACCTGACATACTGGAAGGCTCTTGTTTGGGAGCCAGTACCATAAACCTAGAGGAATAACAGGAAATGGATTGTTACCACGTGGCATAGAATAAATTCCTATTCAGCATTAAAGGGACACCTGAGGGCTTGGCAGTTAAGAACACTAAAATTCAGAGAGAACAAGAAATGTAATATATTATTTTGGAAGCACAGCAAGAGCAGTAATCCTCATCAATCACCATCTCATTTAGGCTCCTCCAGTGTGCACATCTCTTTAAAATGCAAACAGGGGAGATGGGAAATCTGAATGTTTGTCTCAAGCACATAAACAAGGTGAAATGATATAAGTAAAAGGCTGGAAATGCATACAGTGAGAGGTTCTCCTTGTAGAGCCTGAAGGATGAAATTACTAACAACACGCCCATCATTCATGTGCATTCTGGAGCCAAACGTGTTGAAGATTCTTGCCACTCGCACTTCCACTCCTTCCTGCAATCAGAGAAGAAAGCAAGCCACTTAAAACATAACCCTGCATTATGTATTCCATTATCATGCATTATACTTGAGATTTACTTTAGATCACCAAGTTGTTTATGTATCTATTTTAATTCATTTTACTCTTCTTTGAAAAAGATAAACATATTGGTAAACTGGAAAGGAAAATTATATGCATTACAGGAACTGACAGTGAAAATATTCATGAAAGAAAATATGTAAATTGGTTCAGTAAACGTCTGCACAAAATGCATACATGACAGGTAGGGGACACCACAAATAACGTTAGGCTTGGAAATACCTTTTTTTCCCTCTTTGTGCAGCACCTCAATTAGAGAGACAAGCTTTGAAATACAATTGGACACGTTTTCCACTAAATCAATAAACGGCTACACTGGGAACAAAACAAAGTAATTTAGGTTAAACACAGAAGTTTTCTCAAAGAGATCCACCTAATGTTGAGCTTCCTGCAAGTTTTTGCACGCGGTTTTTAAAATGTTTTTACATGTTTGTATGTAAACTTATGTAAACTATGTAAAGATAGCTTTAAAAACATAGCCTAGCACAAGTTATGACAATCTGCCATCTTTGCTCGTTGCACCTTTTTTTAAAGGGTAATTTCCCACCTGATCAATAACGTAGTCCCTGCAGAGACTACAGTTATACTACACAGCTTCAAGCCAACATTAATACGGCTGCATTTTTTTTGTCACATTCTGTTCTGCATGGGTCATTACAAAATGAAAGTTTTTTTTTTCCATTCAAGGGAAGCAGAATGAACCGCATTACGGCATGTGAGAATCAATCAGAGAAAAATAAATTGACCCCTGCAGCAAGAATTCTTTTCTGGGAGAACATTTGACACACTAACTCCCACTCATCAACGACGAATAAATCAATGAGGCCAACTACATGATGGATGCTCACACTAATCCTAAAGATGTAGCAAACACTGCCTTTTTTTAAACCCATGACCTTTTTAAGTCATCCTAATGCATCACTACACACTACTTCAGATGCTAAGTGGACCAATTTTTGATGATATAACATGAATAAAAACATGAAAATTATGTAGATTGTTCTCTTGAAAATGTGGAATATGAAATTCATAAGATTCAGCCTGTAAATATATTCGGTATGGTGAGGAACAAGGACGCAATATGGACATAATGATGAAAAAGGCTAAAAAAAGAATGCTTGTGTCCACCCAGTGTCTGTGGATGATGGTATATTGAAGTTAACACGACCTTAGATGGGGCACTCTTCTTTAAACTTAGTTTACAAACTTTGATGATCGTGTTGCAGATAATTCAGTAAATGTAAAGAAATTATAGGTAAATGACATTTTGCCATCTAAATTCTGCATGTAATTATTGTGCCCAAAGAACTGTGATTAAAATCAAATACATGCATCTACAAATGCTAAGTTAATAGTTATCCTCACAGTAATTTACAAAAAAAAATTATGGAAAGGACTTGTATACTTTTGCCAAGTAGAAATGTGGGATTTAAAGCAAAAATAACACAAAAAAAACTTAAGTGAAGAGCTACTTTGGAAATTTTTAAAACATTTAATGTGTGTAATAATGCACTGAAAACACACAGCCCTCTTCCTTTATGCAAAGTTGCAGATTATGCATATAAACTGGGCCAGTGGGGAAAGGTTTATTAAAGAGGAGGGGCCGATGTAAAAACCAACTGAAAAATCATTCAAAGACAACTGATTCTTCTAAGTCCGAGGCAAAAAGGCTTTTGTATAATGAGGCAAAGTAGTCTGCAAAAGGTTAGTTTCTAAGTTCCCTCTGCTATTTGAAATACAACATATTTCATTTCTCATGCAGCATGATATATTTTCAGGTTCAATCTGCAGGTTGTGAACAGTAATTAGCCTGTCACTCAAAAACTGACATATTTATGCCTTCAACACATTTCAAGTTTTTAGATTTTTTTTCCCCTTCCTATTTTTGCACCTTCAAAAGTGAAAGTCTAAACCCAGACCTCAATTCAGATTCACATATCTCATGCTGCATATCATAAAACCCCATCAAACACTAATGCTAATTTCAAAGTCAAACGTGCTTCTTTAAATTTTTCTGGTGAGAAATTCACATCGGAGAGTCTTTTGTTTGGTTCTGATTACTAATCCATCTGGACGAGGGTGTATGTAGTTTGGCCCTCAAGCCTTAAGCTTGTAAACCGGACAGCCAATAATCAAACTGGATTGCAAAACACGTCTACAGGACAAATTTACACAATCCTCCTCCTGGCGGAAGCTCTGCTCTCCCTTTTCCTTGGCTTTGGCTCCTACACTGCAGAGCCAGGAAAATGATAGTGTCTGCTAGAGACAGCAGCAAAATCTCAAAGATTTGATTATTACTTACATTATATATATTTGGCATCTCAGTAAAGAAAAAAAAAAAACAACTAAGCATAATTGTTATTGTATAAAATTTTAAATATTGTAAATATTTAATAATTAATCAAAAAATTGATTATTTGCCTCTGCTGGCAATTGGAAACAGAATGGAATCTTTTTTTTTTAAAGCATAAATAGTTTCTTTTAAGCATAAAAAGCACATAAGACATGTATTTTCATCCATCGCATACCCCACACCCAACACTCTTTAAATGTTAATGAATTTTGATTATATGACTGGGCAGTAGATGTAATGTGTGATATTTTCGTCCATCTGCATGGCCGACTGACAGCTGGATTTTGAAAGGCGGCCATTTCTGTGAATTCTCAGAGCAAGTGTGGAAAAAAAATAATGAGCCGCTGAGGAGTAGCAGAAGACGAGGCAGATAAATAAATATCACCTGCCTGAAGGAAAGGCAAGAGGAGTCAATCATATCAGATCATTAAAGGCTGCTGTCAATCAAGTCATTATCAAAACAGCTTTACATAACTGGAATTATCTTCATGTTTGCCAAATTTATCTCCATATAGCTCATCTCAGATTCATTAATAGATTCACAAAAACTAAACAATCTCCTCAAACAGCTACTAAGACAAATGAGCATTATCTTTAATGTTGACGACGTCTACTGAAGGGATGATGGCAAAAAAAATTTTAAAAATCCTCAGCCTGAATTTTTTTAAGTTGTTCCTCAATGGACACCACAATAATGACGGATCTGAAATTTCAGCACAACATTATTGCACATAACACATTACATCTTTTTCCGCAATAACATCCTGATGAATCATGACTATTTATATATCTAAAAAAAAATTCTAACTTGTTTACAGGTGAAAATTTACACACCTTTAAAATGTGCAAGAGAATTTTTTAAACAACTGTTTTATGTGGTTAAAACGGTTATTTAAAAGGATCTGCAAATTTTAAAAGTGTATAAATTTTTGCTTGTATTTAAGTTACCTGTCCTTTGGCAAAGCCAGATTTCGGGTTATGGTACAGCAATATAGAAAAATAGATGGTAATAGAAATACTCCATGTGACTTCAATATGGTCCTGTAATGCTTTTAATATCCAAAAGTCCAAATCCATCCCAGCAATTTGAGAGGCAGGTACAACCTGGACAGGTCGCCCATCTATCATCACAGGTCCAACACACAAAAAACCTCACACCCACACTCACTCCTCGGGAGAATCTAGAGTAACCCGTTTACCTGACATCGTATCATTTGGCTGGTGGGAGGAAGTCGGAGTACCCGGAGAGAGCCACAGAGATGACAACGTAAAGTTTGTCTGAGTTGAACGACTCACATGTAAAGCTGCACAGCTGCTTTATGAACGGTGTCCAACTCATGCCGTGACAGCACTTTTTTTCCCTTTTGTGGCGTATACTACACATGTATCCGGTTCTTTTAATATACCAGCTCCCATTAGGCTTGCCATAAATGCCACTAGTATGGTGGCCTGGAAGTGCAAAACAAATAAACATCCACCGAACCACTTTAATATTTTGACCAAAACACTTTTACAATTTGACCGAAACACGACAGTTGACAGGGGCGGGAGCAGGATTTGAGCAGGCAAATAATGGTCTACCACCTGAGCCACTGCCGCCCCAAACCTTCCCAAACTAGCAAGTCAATTTGTTTAAGTGTTTCGGTCGAAATGTTAAAGTGTTTTGGTGGATGTAAATTCTTTTTCCACTTCCAGGCCACCATACACTAGCCTATTCGACCAATTTGAAGCCGATGCTACAGTTTTGCCACGTGCAGCTGCAGCAGACTGGTTTCAGAAAAGCAGAGAAGTGTTACAACAAGGGAGGGAACGCGTTTGGAGAAATAATAACGGTTAAATGATGGCTATGGTTGAGAGCAAGAGGTCTCCATTCAGCTGTCAGGGAATTTTTCTTTTTGTTCACACACATGTATCCCGAAATTGTTCTCTCCCATCTTTGACTGCCACGCCCGATTTCCGGCACGGTGCCGGTTTCCCATCATCCCTGCTACTGTGATGAAAAAACTAAACTTTCATTCTTGTGTGTCTTCAGAACAGTTTCACTGTTATAATTTAGGTGTTGGTATTAACTGTTTGTGTTTTAGCTCTCACATGTTGCACTGTTTGGGATGACGATGCTTAGAACACCACCACATAAATTTTTCATAATAATCAATAAAACCTCTAAAATCAACCATATCTTCAGTGACTCCTAAATGGAAGAAAACTTGTTTTTCTGAATCAAGAAATGCATTAATAATACATCAACAGTCATAGTGTTTGACTGCGAACAAGGCCTACTTCAAACTCATGGTTTACACAAGCATCAATCAAACAGCAAAAAGGAATAACATGAGCCTTTTTTTTCCATTTGTTGCACTGATACCTGCTTCATGTAAGCGTAACACATCGTCTCTGCCACCCGTTTCCCCTCATCATAGCAAGCGCGAGGACCGATTGGGTTCACATGCCCCCAGTACTCTTCATTTTGAGGGTGAACTTCTGGATCTGAAACAAACACATGCTACAGCTCTCACATCTTGGTTTGTTTGAAACAAATATAGTTAAATCAATTTCATACGAAATCTTGCTCAGTTCCACACACAAACACCGTCCCTTGTTGTTTCCACAAACAATTCTGCCGTATTTTAGCCCTGAGCAATTGAGATATAAAAAAAGGAAAAAAAAACAAAACTGAAAAGGTAGATTACATGAAAGGGTCACTGGTCTGCAACACCTAGCATTTCAGAATTTTCTTGTTTTAACATGAAACAAGATTTCTCACAATACTCAAATATATTTCAAGAGTCGTTTAAAAAGAAACTGTTAACTATAATTATTATGCTGCTGGATCAAGATCTTAATTATTGATAAAAACGACTGAAAATAAACATTTCAGAGACCAGATGTGGTAGAGCAAAAGGTATTTTGTAAATTGGGGGGTGTTGTGATTTAACAGTATTGACAATGATCTTGATATTTCATTAATCAAATACAATCCCAGTACCAAAAAGGTAGTAGTAACACTGCAAAATGCATGATTTGCAAATCTTATACACTAATATTTTATTTCCAATAAAACCCAGAAAACATATCAAATGTTGAAACTGAGACATATGAAAACATAATATTAGCCCCTCTAGAATCTGATGGCAACAACAAAGCAAAAAAATAGAAAAAAAATAAAAAATTGGAACAGGGTCATGTTTAACACTGTGTAGAATCTTCTCTTTTTTTTTTACAAGTCTCTAAACATCTGGGAAGTGAGGAGTAGGAACTTTGTCTGATAAAGGATTCTATCAGCTCTGAAGTCCTGGGTCTTCACAGTCATATTTCATGTTTCATAATGTCCCAAATATGGAGAGTTGTTGGAAAGTCTGGACTGCAGGCAGATCAGTAATGATAATAATCATTTTCAGGAACCAGCGAAAGGAACAAAAAAAAACCGAATGAATGAAAATGGGTTGTCATCTGCAGTCTGTCACACAGAAGTATGTTCACCAAGATGTACCATTTTCCTTAAATGCAATTACTTAATAAAAAAAAAAAAAGGGGGGGGGGAAATCAGCATGTGTCAAATTAACCTGTTCGGCCAATCTTCTTGACTTGCACAAATTTTAAATTGGCCGAAGTATGAATCCAATGTTTTGAGATAACATTAGTTGAAACTGGCTTGACAGATAAATGTTAGCTCAGTGGTCAGTCATCCAAAGATGGAACACTCAAAGGAACTGAATCTGAGCTCTTTTTAGCGCAATTTGTCTGCTGACGGGGCTGCAAGCTCTCACATATTAACCATGACACTCACAGAATTTAACCTTTTTGTTGTCATCGTGTCTACTTTTTCTACTTTATTCAGTAATGTGATGTGAAAGGAGACTGACAGCAAACGGACAGGAAGGACAGTGAGGTGGTTACACATCACAGTCCAAGTCTGTAGACATACAGTGCAACCGCATTTTTGTCCACAAAATAAATCTGTTTAGTACAATTTAGGTTTGAATCCAAAAGGCTGCACATTCTCCAGCGCTCCTGATGAGTTAAGACACCTGAAGTGTCCCCTCCTGACGTGTGGCGGATCCACTGAATCTTGTGCGGGAATCACTTCAACTGACTGAATTTGCCTAACCTGCTCTGTACCTATAAACCTGAGTAACAGTGCAAAGACTCAGGGGTGAAATAAATTTTAGTTCCACGAAAAAAACCTCAGGCCATCTAAGTTCTTGGCGCTTTTGGTTTAAAAGCACCATTTCTTACCTCCGTAAACCTCAGAAGTAGAAGCAAGGAGAAGTCTTGCACCCACACGCTTGGCCAGGCCTACAACACAGACAACATTGTATGAAAATACTTCTTTTTATCAAAAATATTCTTCATCGAGTTTTTGTTTCTAGAAAATATCTCCCCCCCTAATGCCAAAGGTTTTCTCATCACTTCACCACTGTCATCCAAGTTGCTCAAACACTCTTGTATTGAATGTCTACATTTTATATCTTCAAATAAGTGTCCGTCCAATGGCGGGGGACTGGATGTCTTGACCAGAGACGGGTTGTGCCGCAAACATACTGGTCTGTGCATTTCCTGCTGCACCGAACTGAGAAGACAACTCTTTATGTATGCCTGGATGTTTTGTCAAGCTCTCGATCCATCAGCGTGACACTGGGCAGTAAGTGCACTGGGATGAAGAGTTTACTTATAATGATCTTGAGTTTGACAAATAACTTTATGGTTTAAGAGCTTCTCTCTATCACGTCTTTGAGCTCCTTTTCCTTCCTCTCCATCCTTATGGGCTAATTCTGAGCCAGATGATGCGGGATAGGTAAACAGTCTGCACACCAGTGGGTGGTTAGAGTCAGAGTAAATATTGATCTGTGGGGGTAGGTTTTCTTTTTCTTAAATATATTTCAATGCTGAGGCTTCTCCCATCTTCAGTGCATGCCTAACAGGACAGACCATTTCCTCTGAGATTACAGGGAAATCTAGTTTAGCAAAACTTTTAACTGAGATTTGTTTCAGACAAGACGTGCATTTAGCACTTCTCAAGGACAAAAATGAGTTAGAAAATAAGAAGATAATGGATAAAGATCATTCTCATATCTGGTTGTGTTGATAACAGAGTTTGACATTTATAAAGGGTTTTCAAAAAAAATCTTAGTTTCATTATTCAGAAAATGAAAGTTTTATCTGTCTGGCAGCAACCAGGAAAAAAAAGAAAAAGAAATGTTCTTTTGACCCTTGTTTTCTGTTGAAAGTATTTTTCTGTTCTTGCACAATAAATAATTGGGGAAAATTGTTATGAACTTAATGAGGGCCACAAATGAGGACCATTTCCTCTTCTGCCTTCACCAACAAAGAGAGAAGAATATAAAATACAATTCAATTTTTTTTCACTTCAACCGAAACAAAAAGGAGAGATTATAAACAAAAACACTGTTCTTTTCAATTAAGACTTCAGTCATCAATTCATCTATAAAAGTGCTACAAACAACGTGGGAAGAATATAACCTTTTATCTGCCTCATATAATGTTAAAATGGTCATGTGTTATTACTCACCGAGCATGTTAAGAGTGCCGATTGTGTTGGTCTTGAGTGTCTTGATGGGATTGTACATGTAGTTCGGAGGGGATGCTGGAGAGGCAAGGTGATAGATCTGGTCCACTGGAAAGAACAACATAAACAATAAATCCCTTCACCTCGAGGCATGCATGTGTGTTAGAAAACATTAAGGTGAGGTGTATGTGCCAAACTAACAGGAGAGGTTTGAAATTTTGGGGAAATAATATGGAATAATGCAATTGATTCAAGCAGTTATATATAGTGGCATATACTCTCTACACATTGAATCATTTCTAAGTATTTCGACAGTTTTGGGTTTCTAATCATTACTGCTCTTGGTTGACTTGATTTGCCAAGTTAAACCCAGAATCATTGCCCACCCTGAACACACTACACAATAATGAGATCAAACATGTTACATTTCAGCAAAATCTATAATTAGGCAGTGTATTGCTCGAAGGAGTGCCCTTGAAATTGCCCAAATGGTGCAAACTTGAGGAATTTCCATGTAAAGTCAAGATTATCAAGTAGCGTCTTTGTCAGTTCTTTTGGCTATTCCATACCAAATCAGTGGGATTAAATGAAGACAGTGGTCAGCCATAGTTTCTGGAAGCAGTATTCATATGTTGCCCTTCAACATAGTCCAAGTGGATGCTTGTGCTACAAATGCAACACTAAGCCAATGACCCACATGCACCAATTTCATTTTAAATGTTGCAATACACATTCATAGCAGTTCATAAAGGTTACACAAGACTCTGACATGAATAGCTTATCCACATCATTCTTATCTTTAACTTAAACTAAGCAGATGATATCAGCGACAATTATTTAGAAAAATAGTGCAGAAAGAGTTAAAAAATCTAGAAATATTAAACAAAATTAAAACAATAAAGACAAAAGCCAGCATTACACATTACTTCATGTTTATGTGTAAAAGGATGTTCACTGTCTTGAAAGTAACTGTGTGCCATTTTTGACACTTTTGAGGCTGACCCTGAGAATAAGATCTAAAATAAACAGATCCTAATCTTAAATTTGTCATTTTGCATGTACTTTGTTTATGCTTGAGAAATAGGTCACGTATCCATGCACTTCTATTTGCCTGCATCTTTAATATGTTTTTGTCCCTTGAGCATCTCTGACCCATTCTCTTGCTCTCTTCATCATCCTCAGTTTGAGAAACTGCTCAGTTCCTTTCTTTATGAGGCAAACAGCATCACTCATTCAAAGCTAAACCTACTCATCTCTGCCTCATTACTATTCAATAGCTTGTTCCTTCGTCCCTTTCGACATTTCTCAGTCTACTGTAGTATTCCACACACGAATACGGAGACACAGACTTCAGATTTTCCTGCTATGACGAGCAGTGGGAAACTCTAGATGTCTGGCATTAGAAGAATATTTTGACATACTGTTATTTTCAAGATTACGAGGGGAAAATGCATTTTAAATCAGTAATGATGTGATATGTAAATCAGGCATGTGTGAGCGATAGCTTCCCTATGAAAAGGCTGCATCTCTAGTGCTGTCGATGAATTCTATTATTCTAATGGGATCTCTTTAGCATAAACTCGAGTGAGGCCTGTGAGACAATTCAAGGTAAACAGTCCAAGTGATACATTAACACCAAGACACAATCCATTTACTGCCAGAGACATTCATGCACACTTTGCATTTGGCCAGTGTTATCTGAGCCTTTAATCCTTATTGACACAGCTGCTCATACAGCATTTCACGAACCCAACACTGACCCTCTCATTCACTTACAGCCTCCGAGTCTAAAAGAGCTCAGCGATGTGCTTTGACAGGTGAAATAGCAACGAAAACAAATAAAGGATGAGAAATGCACTGCTTTGTTTGGCTGGGGATATACGGGAGCTCAGGCAATTTTAAGGAAGCACTGGGAAATTAAACTGATTTGTCGGTACTGAAGGAATAGAGGAATGTCTTCTAAAAAACAGAGCAGCACAAACACTCTAAAGTCAAAGATATCTTTAAGTTTACCCGACTTTGTTTCTAGATTAAACTTTCTTGGCCTTCTGACAGGCTCCTACATGGATCATATGGTTTTAAATACAAACCCTTAAATATTTATTTAGCCTCCTTTTGAGTATTGAGTAATCTGTAATGAAATCTATATTTGTTTGTGTTTTTTTATTTATTTTTTTTGTATTCCAATTCTGTTATATTGACATTATTCTTAGTAGTCTATCCCTGACTGCTGCTGTAGCTTTAATTTGTTTCTATTAGGGATGAAAAAAGTCCTCTCTTCTAATGTCGCTGTACATCTTCAAGCATCTGAGTTTTCACTTTGTGACAAAAAAAGTATCAGTCTGAGCTATTTTTTAAAGTCAACTGTCCCATCAGAATAGACTGAAGCCATCCCAGCAATGACCCTTTTTTTTTTTTTTACTTTAACTTATTTAACATTTGTGTTTTCATTTATAAAGACATCAGAATAATGGAGATTTCTGTCTGAAAAATAGAAGACTGTACAGGCAAAGTCAATAATTTACAATAAATGCCAAAGGTTTATGCCCACCAGTGATTCTGATTCATATTTCAAGTTTCTTTGGGGGTTGAGGAGTAAAGGTTATACACAGGTTTTTCTGAGAAAGATTTTGCTTGTATTTCCCAAGTGAGCATAATTACTTCAGGAGGCTGTTTCATGTTATTAAGCAAGTCACAGTTTTCATGCAGTATGAGAAAAAATAAGTATTTGGAAAAGTAAAGAAAACATTGAACATTTCATGAAAACATAAGCAAGAGCATTGTCTTGTTAAAAAAAAATTGTGTGATTCAGAGAGGAAACGGGTTGGTTTAGATGAAGGCATACCAAGGAAAGTCTCCATCAGGTAAATGCATTGCATTCAGATGTATTGTCGTGTTGTTTGCATTGGGCTCAGAATTACAAAAAGACTGATATTCTGACAGTTTTACCATCAATGATGAATTCTGTGCTACACTGGTTGGTCCAGATAGATTGAGTTCTGGATGGTTGGTGGATGGCCTCAGTGTTCCAGCAAGGCTGGGATGTCAGCAGAGTGGTGGTGGAGGGATGTTTTCAGCTGGAATAATGGGGAGTGAGGTGGTAGGCCTCTTTAGGATGACTGAGTGTGGTAAAATGACTTCTGTAAAATATGTGCAGTTTCTAGCCGGCCATATCCTGCCATGGTATAAAAAGGAAGAACTGTTCCTTCTGCAACACACCATCCTATGCTGCAAAAAATACCATTACATCTTTGGCTGCTATGACTATAAAAGACCACCACCGTCCCCTGAACTCAACCCTATTGAAAACCTGTGGAGCATCCTTAAAAGGAACATCTATGAGGATGTGCAGCAGTATACTTCCAGACAGCAACTTTATGAGTCCATTCCAGTATCGTCAAATGAGGTCTAGGCAGAAACTTTCCTTTGACTTCCAAGTTCATTGGACAAGAGAGTTATTAAGGTGATATGAAAGAAGGGCTCCTATGTTAACATCTATCTCGCTCTGCAAAAATTCTTTTTTTTTTTTAAATCATGTTTTTAGAAGAATTATCTGGTACATAATGCAAAAAATAAAAAGTGTACATTTTCAGTTCTTTACAACCTATTCAATGTTTTGAAAATTTTATGGATAATAATTTGGAACTCTGTATTTTGGAGTGATTGGCAAAATCAAAGATGCTGTTTTCATCATTGGCAGTTTTGTTCAAGAAAATCCAGATTAGTTTCTAACTAATATAATTTTAACAGTTACATTATTCGCTGTCATTTGCATTGAATATTTAAGAGAAATTAACTAAAACCGCATACACTACCAGTTAAAAGCTTGGACACACTTACCCATTAGACTCAATGAGTAAGTGTGTCCAAACTTTTGACTGGTAGTGTTAAGTGTAACAATTAGGGACACATTGTACTTGAGTTTTTCAGAAAACCATCAGATTTTAAGGGCTGTTTTCCTACAGTGCTTTGGTTTTAGAACAATTTTCCACAAGAAACAAGTGGATCTTACTGGCTTATTAAATGGTAAAGTTCGGTTTACCCTCTATTTAGCGCCACCAGGCACAAAGTAGAGGGCTGCAATGAAATCCCACAAGATCCAATGCAAATCTTGCGGGAGTGGGCTGCTTTAATATTGCTCCAGGCCAGAGCTGGCAGTTGTCCTGCAGTGACAACAGCTTGGAACTTGGCTAAATGTAAATCGCAGTGTTGGAATTGACAAATGAAATTTATAGAATAGAGGAATCGAAACAGAGGAAGACAAAAGCACAATTTTACAGAACAAAACCCAAAAATTAGGAGTTCTTTTTCTTTTTACTTTCACCTTTTCAGTCACAAGATAGATGCTGTCTTTTTTCCCCCTTTCTCTCCTTTGGGCAACAGCAGGACTGGGTAAATAATACCAAACATTCCACACTCTAAAATATTCAACCACATCCTTACAGCCAGCAGGGTTACATCACAATTGCAGTTCCTGCCACATTCGCTACACACTACTTTTTTCTGATGATGTCCTGTGATGTTATTGTGTATGATACACAACTTTGTCCGAGTGGCTTTGCTGTGGAAGGGAGGTTCAACCAGTTTCTCTGATATGAAACCTCACCACCTATCACTGTAGATCACCAGAGTTTAAAAAGAGAATTGACAATTCTACTGTCAATACTTCATTAACCCCAAAATGGAAAATGATTACACTTAGCAGATTAAAATTTACTCCCCCCCTCTTTTCATTTATTGGTCTTCTGCCATCATATAAGTCATTTTGATGTGCACCCACCTTGGGTTTTATTATATTCGAACCTTATCACAGTGAAGTTGACCTTCCTCATTTTGTTTATTAAACATCATCCATTTTCTGCCAGATCATCAGGGAAACAGTCTGAGCAGATATCTCCAGACATTTCTCTCCCAAGACACCTCCTCCCCTCTAGGTCTTCCTCGGGGACACCGAGGGATTCCCAAGCCAGCTGAGAGATATAACATCTCCAGCGAGTCCAGGATCTGCCCCGCAGCTGCCTCCCTGTGGGACAAGTCTGAAACATTTCCCTGGTAGGCATCCAGAAGGCATCCTAACTAGGCTGGCTGCTCTTGGTGTGGAGGAGTAGCGACTACTCTGAGCCCCCCCCTGGATGAACGACCTGTTCACCCAATTCTTACTGGTGAGCTCAGCTCCTTCGCGGGTAGCACATTTCTGCCTCCTCTATTTGTAATCTCATTCAATCGAATACTACGAAACACAGTTATTGCATTATTTATTTCTATTTGGCTGAGTCTCCTACAGCATCGTCTCTGCCGCTCCATTTCAGCAAACCCATCACATGGGCAAAAACTATCCTACTAGAAACAAAGAAAATAGGGTTTCATCTGTTCCATCCTGAGTTATATTAATTTGATATACTGGGAGGGGAAAAAAAGAATCCAAGACGAGGACAATTTGCTGGTGAACACTCATCACTATAGGAGCTGCAAGCATGTTGTAAGGTGTGTAGTGAATAAGTGGCAGAGATTGATGAGATGATGGAATAAAGCACTTTACAGCACATTGCAGGCACTTTTGACCCAAAATAAAATAAATATTTTTAGAAATTCTTTCCAGGTATTCCTAAGATATCACATTCATGATAATGGGACTAGCATAATGAACAAAGCAAAAACATTATGGCTCTGTCAGGTAAATGGCACCAAAAGAAAGAAGATAAACTGCATAATCAGTGATACAATAGATGCAACTACTTTCTGTTGAATGAATAATCATTATGGAATAAATGGAAAATAACTGATGATAACAGGCACTGTGGTGTACATTTGAAAATTGAAATTATGGTGCTTTTCTCAAGACAATTCAAATGATATGATAACTATAATTCATAATCATTTTAAGCATAATTTATCTATTCTGTTACATTCAATTTCACTGCTCTTTTTCCTTGCTGATAGGTAGCTGGAAGAAAAGATAATGGATGGAAGAAAAGATATTTGATCTTTCAGATCCACATACTCAGAGTAATGGCTGAAATAGAGCGGAAAGTAGTATAAAGTTAGAAAAGGTCATTGTATCCTACATTTGCTCACCTTCAATATAAAGAGGCTCCACAACATCATGATTGATGAGTTCAAAGTTTTCATGACCAATCCAGTGCTCCACATTCCTTTTTCTTCCTGTGAAGAAGTTGTCAACCACAGTCACTTCATGGCCATCCATCATCAGTTTGTCAGTCAGATGGGAGCCCACAAAACCAGCCCCACCAGTAATCTAGCAAAAAAAAAAAATACAAATCAGGTAGCAGTATCAGATCATGTATGGCTAAAAGCTTAATGCCTAGATAGCAATGAAACACTGCCTGTATAAACAACAGTGAATTAGTCCAAACATACCCACAATTACACACTTTTAAGTGTTTCTAACATTTCTTGATACTATAAATTAAAGTTTTATGGTCTTTTTCACAAAGCAATGCAAAAACAAAATGCTAAATTGTATCTTATCAAACAAAAATTTGCATTTAGAGTTTTTTTTTTACTGATTTGATATACTTATATGTGTTATAGTTCCAAAAACTGCAGGAGAATTATCCTCCTTTTACTGTCTCCCGTTACAAGAACAACAACAAGTGATGTAAGAGTAAATTAACGGGTTCGTTGATCAGTTGAACACATGGCATGACTGCAGAAGAGATGTTGCTTTAAAAACTAGCCAGAAACAATGGGTTGTCCCTTTGTGTTTTCCCATCAAAAGCACAACTCCAAACAGAAAAAAGCCCTTAAAGGTATGTGGCTCCCAGGGGGAAAACTTAGCAGTTAGCTACCATCAGGGAGTCCCAAGACAAGACAAGGTATGTTCGGTCCAAAAGTGCCTTGAGACAAACAAGGACAAAAACAAAAGGTTGCAGATATTTTAAGGAAATGTGTGAGCCTGCCGGTTGATGAGGGACTAGAACAATCAGCTGTTGTGAGTCCACCAACAGGCAATTTCTCATTTCATAGAAAACAATAGAAATGTGTTGTTCACTCATTCTAGAAAACATATTCCACTTCAAGAATGTGTGGTTGGGAACTCAGTAATGTCAGCACCTTCATGATCTTTTAGATAAACATGTAATTTAGTCCTAGTTTCATTAAGGTTTTCTTCAATGACGATCTGGTCATTTATTTAGTCATTACTTTAAACCTCTGATTCAGGCGACAAGTATCACCATCTTTGCTTGACAGTTAGCATGCTAAACAGTGGTTCGCAAACTGGGGGACCAGATAATTGTAAGAAATATATAGCCTTCATTTACCAAATACATTTAGGATTTGTATCATGGCTGTCAAAATGAAACCATTAATGCAGAGATAAATCTAAAATTACCACCTTCATTTCTTAACACATTAATTATAATAATAATAATTAATCACTTGTCATGGGAGGGGGGGGGTTGTGAACACCAATGTATGTTATCTTGGGGGTCATGGCTCAAGAAGTTTGAAAACCACTGTACTAACTGAAGTTGATCTGCCAGTGATTTATTGCAAACCTAATGTAAACGGTAGGAGTGTAACGGTACATGTGTCCGTTTCCAGATTTTTAGGTATGGAGCGTTCAGTACGGAACAGAGGCATACCGAAGTTTCCACATGGAAGAGTAAATGCATTGCACAATAGCAGGGGTGTCAAACTCAAATAGACGGTGGGCCAAAATGTAAAACTTGGACACAGTCGCGGGCCAACATTGATGTTTGTTGAAAAAATCTTCCTCCAGATAAAACAATGAACCTTTTCATATGAACTCAAATAAGTTTTGCTTAAATATTGAATATGGAAGAAGTAAAGCTTAATACTATACAACATGTAACTTAATATTGCACCCATGCAAAATCTAATTTCTAATTAAAAAAAAATTAAAAAAGCATTAATGGCATTCATTTCTTAAATAAAATTTTAATAAAAATCGTACGCCTCGCTTTTTCCACAGGCTAATAATGAATTTGAAAATAAAATAATAAAACAATCAATGAATAAAAGTATCCTTGAATCTGCAACCATTCATGCCCATGCCTTGGAGTAGCAAGAAAACATCAATTATAGCTCAGTTTGCACCACACTGATCTACTGTGATGTTTCCAAGCCAGATACCTGCATCTCTTCTTGGATGCCAGTTCATCAATGTCTGGGCTGAGGCTCTGAGCTGAGGAAATCCTCTGGATTGAGTGAAGGTGTTCATCAGACATCTTCTGTGAGATGTTATGATTACTGTCCTGTCCTGATTGAAGTGCCAAAACACCAGCAGAGCATTCTGGGATTTGGAGTATCAGTGGTACATGTGCTGTATAATACTGGCAGGCCAGCTTGAGTAGTGATTTTGTATTGCTTCACGGGCCAAATATAATTATCTGAGTTTGACACTTATGCACTATAGCTTCTGGCTAGCGACAGTTTTAAGGAGAAACCAGAGCTTGAAGACTCTCTTCTGTCTTTAAAATCTCTTGTTTGGGAGCACTCTGTCTTCCCAATGAAGTATGTGAATGGTCAAAGACAAGTGGAGAAGTGGAGAAGCAGTCTGTCGGACTTGTGCCAAGCTGTGCTCAAGATCTGCTCTCCCCATAACCCCTTCACACTTAGATGGAAGAGCATTCTGAAAACTGCTCATTCAAAAAATTGTTTTATTAAGCAAACATGAAGCAGTTTTCTTTTCTGTTTTTGATTTCATTTTAACTGCAATTAAACATGTTCCTGTTTACACCAAAGTTAAGTTGTATTTGCATTTTATTACCTTATTGTACCGAAAATTAACCGAACCGTGACCTTTAAACTGATGCACGTACCGAACCGTGATTTTGGCGTACCGTTACACCCCTAGTAAACGGCTGTGCACACTTTTTAAAAATGTGTCTGCATTAAAACATCCTGCTTTCTGTACTGTAGAGAAGCAAGTAATTCAATTAGAATCACTTAATACTTCTTCATAAGTTTAGCTTTAGCTCATTTATCTAATCTTAAGCACTGGACAATGAAGACAGGCGGTAATTCACATTCATGGAGCAACTCCACAGGTTTGAATCAGCCTGGATCCCTTCACGGCATGTCACCCACCTCAATCTCTGACCCCTTTTCTGTAAGGTTATTGTCAAATAAAGACCACTAGAGCCCAAAACTCGAAATCTGAGTTTATGATCTCCATATTGTATTTGATGAGAGTGTGATTTTCAACACTCATTTCTCACTCACCAAAATTCTCTTTCGATCCTTCTCGGAGAGGAATTTCACTGGTGGGTATTTCTGAGAAAAACTGGAAGAAATGAATACAGACAGACAGCATTAAGTTATTATTTTCTCTCTTTAAACCCACATCCTTTTCTAAAAATCACATTTAAAACAGCCTTTTACAATAAAGTCTGAAAAAAATGTCCAGTAACTCCAGTTTACTTCCACTGGTTCTCTGCTGCAACACAGCTCTTGTCCCGTAACTAATGAAGTTTCTACACATTTGCAATGTAACGACATTGGCATCAAGTCGATGCCACTCTTAAATAGGACAAAAAAAGCCTTGTTAGGGAGCAAGCTGGGGTGGTGGATGGATTAAGCCAGAGATTGGCTGAAAATCTCATCTTTCGCAAGCTTTTCCATAGTCTACTCCCTATTCTGCTTACATCAATAATTGCTTTTCTACTTTGCAGCCACCTGCTAATGGTTATGGGAATCAAGCCCAGGGACTTTCTTTAGCTTGAAGATCGAGGGCTTCAGGTGAGAGATTCCCAGTTTGAGTTCAGGCCTTTGCAAGCTTTCCTCAGACTCTCTCTACTTCTGCTGTGACTTTTCTACTTTCATCATAGTTATGAAAGGTCACGCTTAGGAGTTAAAAATACAGGACTAGGTTAGCAAACATAACTAGACTTGGTCACAGTTCCATTTGCATGATGCGGTGGTACCCGGCACAAAACATTCAATGCTAAAACATGGCCATCTCACAATTTTGAAGTCCACATTGTCAAAATAATACATACTGCAGATGTGGTTAAATATTTATATTTGACTATTTCTGGTCAGACTTGGCTGTGATTGCTTAAAGTGTAAACAGTGTTGTCATGACTAAAAAGCAAAGAAGTCAAAGTCACAAAAGAAGAAACAAAAGCCAAATAATCAAAGCTTTCCCAAAGATAATCAAAATAAAAACACATTTATTTCTATCTCATCTGTATTCAAGGTAAACCTGTTTCCAGAAGCATAACATGTTATCAGCAGCAGCTGCACGACCACAGAAAAGCAGGGCTTCAATCACCAGGAAGCCTGTGACTACACAGCTGCAGTTCTCCACTGTGAGAATCCCAAGTATATAAAGTATGCTCCTTTTAAAGGGTCTTGTAGTACTGTGACATATTGCTAATTCATAACATGCAGGCAAGGGCCTCATATCTAAACAAGTGCCTCATCATCAGAATTCAAAGCATACAAACCAACCATACATCTCATTATTACAGACATAAAAAGACTTCTGACACAACCTTTTTAATTACATTATGTTTTCCTGCACCCTTGCAAAGCATCCAATAAATCAAATTAAACCATGCAAATCAGCTTCCATGCCTGTTTTCAGCAGGCTCAGATCAACATGTACAATTTTCTAGATGCTGTAGACAAACTCTATATGTTTGAGTTTTGTTTTTAATAAAAAAAAATTTTTTATTTTTTTTTACATTATTAAATGTTTCAATGTTGAGTAAATCTGTGCAAGCTTGGGGACAAAAACAAGAGAGAGAAAAAAAAAAGAAAAAAGGATACACACCTCTGCTCTAGGTCGCGAATCTTCTCTCTCAGTGGAGCTACAGCCTAGAGCGAGATGAGAAACACAAGATGCGTGAGCTCATGTCAGCACATAGCAAATTATAAACAGAACAGAACAGATCCCATGGTGTGTCAAGGTTACCAAAACAGCATCTTAACCAAGGGATTATGGATAAGTTCTGTCATTTTCATGTTAATTGTGTATCTCTTGGCAAAGGTGCTTCATCAAGGTTGAGAACTCTTTGATATCTTTTTACTGTCTCCTGTTAATGATTTGAGATTTGTTTCCTAGGTTACAGGTTCTTCCTTTTCTTTAACAGACCTTTGGTCCACATGTAAATGTTTGGTGAACCTTTCAGAAATATACAGAATGCACTTTTTAAATCTACTATAGCTTGCCATCATGACTTTTTTCAACACATTTGTATGGAGCTTTAATCAACAGCATAGTTTTCTATTTGAGATGAAGATGGATTGTTTTTATTTGGA
The DNA here is from genome assembly GCA_037177055.1 of Atherinosoma microstoma. NCBI lineage: Eukaryota > Metazoa > Chordata > Actinopteri > Atheriniformes > Atherinidae > Atherinosoma > Atherinosoma microstoma. The sequence continues at coordinate 11,566,241 of JBBBVU010000013.1, forward strand.
AATATCGTACAACTCTTTCTCAGAACTCTGCTTTTCCACTAAAAGTACTTGTTTCCATACAAATATATTGTGCTTTATTTCCAAACTTAGCTCTTTAGGTGGATCGGTGAGGCATCTGCATTGATACAGGCTCTGCATCCGTCTGCTGTGTGAGAAAGGAGCTAAGCTGAAAGCTTTACGATTCAATCTATGTTCCTACCCTCACATATGGTCACAAGCTGTAGGTAGTGACCGAAAGAACGAGAGCGCAAATATAAGTGCCCATACAGATTCCTCAGGAGAGTGGCTGGGCTCCCCCCTTAAAGAGGTAGGCTGAGAAGCTCAGTCATCCAGAAGAGACTCAGAGTAGAGCTGTTGCTCTTCTCTGAGGAGCCAGAGGATGGATGGATGGATGGATGGATGGATGGATGGATGGATGGATGGATGGATGGATGGATGGATGGATGGATG
>JBBBVU010000013.1:11592737-11605186 GCA_037177055.1 Atherinosoma microstoma
CCAGCAGCCATCACCCTCCGGAACAAGGCCCTATCTTCAACTTTAATTTAATTGTTTGTATCATCATTATTATTATTTGAAAAAAAAAAAACAACTCTGCTACAACAACAATTTCCCTCTAAAAGGGATAAATAAAGTATTTTTCATTTCATTTCATTCATTCATATATAGCCTACATATATATTATGGAAACAATAATTGTTTTGTAATACTCTGGGTCAAAAGTCATCTCTTGGCCCATGAGTTTCAGGATTCCATCTGATGGGGTTAGGAGGGTCCTGGCTTTATCCAAATTTCATCCCAGTGGTTGATCCTTTTTAAGGCCATCAAATAAACATATTCCATTAAAAGCTAAAAAGCCAACCACTGAATTTATCCCGCTTGTGAGTACTGTTATAGTCTGTATTTGATCAAGGTAACAACAGTCTATCTGTGCAGTAAGAATGACGATCATTACTTTATGCTGTTGAAAAAAAACAAAAAACTCTGCACTAGAAACATATGCTGGGGATGCTCTTGACTTAAATTATACAGTTGTGCTTCCTGCTCTGAAAATGTGTAATTCCTTGCCTTTCTGCACAGACTCAGACACATGCTCATGCTGCAACTGAGCCCATATATCTTTTGCAATGCAACTTTCACTGCCAATCTTTTATCACACATTCCCACAGTGGTTGAAGGAATGTTTAAAGGTAAAATGAGCTTAAAGTATTTCTCCTAGGGAATTAATAAAGGAATTCTGATTCTGATACCATCCTAGTTAGATTGTTTTTGTTTGTTTTTTTATTTCTTGTCCTCATCACTTTCATCACTTCCTTATTTTTTCTTCACATAAAGCATGTAAACCCTCACCATCAAAACGTATAAATCTGCATCGTTGTGTTATTCTAATCCTTGTTTGTTTGCTTATTCATAGTACATTTCACAATGTTTTTAGATTATCAGATACGTATGACTGTCTTGCTGGGGCTTTTGTACTCTCCTCATGGCACTGTATTTTTGCATGCAAACAACTTGGCATAGCTCTGTACTGAACACTGGAGCTTATTGCGTGTGTATAACATACTGCTGTCAAGGTATTTGCCAGTTTGGCGGAGAGCAGACTAAATACAGGGGATATGAAAGCCTTGCCCTTTGAAACCAGCAAATACAAGTATAAAGTGCAACCTTTATGTTAGATGATCAGTGAAGCAGATGAGGCTGGTGCTATCTCCTCTATTGACATCCTGTTTGGGGGTCATGCCGCTTTAAGCAAAAACAATTGCGTGTCAGTCCCTTGTATAATGCTGCAGTACATAATGTTTCTAGATTTACTTCTAGATTTGTAGTAGCAGTTTAATAGTTTGACATTATGCACGGTCATGCTTTAATGTGTTTGAGGATGAATACCAGCTTTAATTGTTCACTCCTCTGTATTTGTGTTGTTTTTTACCCTTCAGATTAGATCATAGAGGAGCTTTTTTCAATATATTACTGGCAGAGAAAAAAGATACATAATTTGCAATCTCATGATTGATCACCATTTGCTCTTGGATTGCCCCAGGCTTGTTCAAACGAGGATCAAATTTACAAAGGGCAGACAAAGGATCACATTCATGCTGCAGTGAGCAGTGAAGACATAGGGAGTCACTGTCCTTTACAACCTCAGTGCCATTTCTCGTCTGCTCCGCAATCATTTTTAATCATCATCTATTTACCTTTGGGTTTCTGTATACAAGTAGAACCAAATGCCAGGAGACAAGCAGGAGGCAGGATGGATCATGTTTGTCATCTTCCATTCTTCAGTTCATATCTGCCTTTTGTTTTTTTTAATCTGGGATTTTTATCTCCAGTTGCCAATTTATTCCTGCCTAATGATTTCAATCAACAGGAATCAATAAAAAATTCTATTTAACGATTTGCCATGGAATTTAAGTAGCATGTTTTCTCTACCTCTAAGCATATGAAAAACAGATTTGCTTTTAAAATAACTATATAAGAAATTTTGAATTAAAACCAGAACAGAAATTAAGATTTTTTTATAGTCCTCAGGGGCCACTGCTCTGCATGTCTCAGACATTTCCTTGTTCCAACACACCTAATTCAAATGAATCTTCAAATTTGCATAAGTCTGTTAAAGAACCATTCACCTTAGCCTGGTGAGTTGCAGGAGGGAAACATCTTGAATGTGCTGCAGAGTCTCAGAGGACCAGGGTTGAAGAACTCTGTACTTTGAATCACATTTTTACTTTCAGACTATAACTTAAGAAAAATATATGACATTCAGATTTAGGTGTTTATCATACAACACTGAATTTAATCTTTTTGGTGATTAAATCAAATCAGTTTATTTGTTTACATAATACTTTATGTGTATGTTCACAGATTAAGTGTACAGATTAAGTGTTCTTACTGTTGAGACATTTTAGTAAAATAAGGCTGTCATTTTGGGCAAGACATTAAATCCAATGCTTTTATTGTGTCACGACTTTGACTTTAGCAAGTGATGTAACTGGCCCTTTTTACAGTACACCATTCAAAGGGTTAACTCACCAGCTCTTACTTTAATGCCTTTCATGTGATGGTTTCAAGGAGAAGGACCTAGACCGGAAATATATGGGCCAAAAGCCAAATTTCCAAGTCCAAACAGAAGTCCAACAATAAAAAGGCAGCCAGACTGGCTGACACTGACTGCAATATCCTAGAAATACAAGATCAGGAAAGATACCAAAAAATAGGGAACAAGAGAAATCAGGACAGTGGCAAGACATCAAGGGTCAAAAAAACCTTCCTATGTCTCTTTTTAGAAATAAATTTCTACTTAATTTCAATGTAAATATATAAGGTCAAGGAAAGATGGCTCCAAAGATAAACCATAATTCTTTATGGTTTAGATACTCAGCTACATCCCCCAGGGATGTAAAGAATTGTAGGAGGGTGTTATCTCCTTTATTTTCAGAAAGGATGGCCCAGTGTCTTATTAGGAATACACCTAAATATTTTTGGGTAGAAAAATTACCGTTCTACCTCATCCCCGATCTGGCAGGACAGACAGAGAGGCATACAGTCAATGATAAACCAGATAATAGAACACAGATGTGGAACAAAACAAAAAGCGAAGGAGCAAAACTGACAGGTGCACGATGGAAAAAAGTAAAAAATAAAACGGGATCAAAAATGCCATCAAAATCTTACTTTTCATTTCAGCCTTTAATAGTCCCATTCACATAACTAGAAAAATATTAAGACATTAAATCAGGATAAATATGTTTGATCATTTTTTGAAACCAATGCCTCTTACTACAGCCTACTCAGTTGATTTAAACAACAGTGAAAGGTACTTAATGTGTGACCATGTTACATGTAGACATGGTGACCATCACAGGTTCATCTGCAGGCTTGGAAAGCTAGAGCTGAGGGAGGCGTGTTCAGCTGGTTTAAATCTGATCTGCAACCTCACTGCAAGATGCCAACAAATCCCACTTACTGGTCCTTTTAGGCTGACGTCAGTACAAAATATAATTTTCTTAAAAATGTAATACAGGCTGAAAGCAACACAGCAACTGCAGGCAAAGCTGGGAAGAAAAGCTGCCAAAGCATAAAAGGCATTGTCAATCTGTTATTTGGTAGGATTATCAATCAATATCTCTGCCCATCATTTTAGCATGAGTGGGTGTGACGATTATTAAAGTTGTGTATTTAATTAAATTATTGAGTAACTTAGATACATTTTTATGTCAAGCTGTTTTAAGCTTTGTGTTTCCAGGGGCAACCCTGCGGTGGGATGGGGGCAGCTGCTTTGTTGGGGAGGCACATTCATGACAAAATACCACAACAAAGACAGCGTTCAGTGATTTCAAATTTTACGGTATAATTATGGAAATATTATAACAGTATTTCAATTACAATTATATCATGGTCAGTGAGAATTCTAATGCCAACTGGCGTGCATTATTTTCGTAAATACGCACACGTAGTTCGACAAGTTCAATAAAACAGTTATATAACTCTGCTAAGGGCGTCTCCATAGCAACGCCTTAATCTGGTCCAGATCAGCTGGCTTTTGACAGGTGAATGAGAGAATCGCGTTGCAGCGTGGAACGTTTGTTTAGCATGAAAAGTACATCAAGGCAAACATAAAATTAGATAGATTTATTCATCTATTTTTCTACTGATGGATCACTAAACAAGGCTTTTATAAGTGTTAATTTCTTAATTTGTACTTAATCTGTCCCAGCACAGTGCAGGATACCATGGCAATGTACCCAGTATAAGTCAGTCACTTTCTTGGCACTGATTTTTCAGGGTTAATTACAACAGTATAAATAACTTCAAACTCTTCATTACTCACAGCAATTCGTCTTTGCACCCTTTTTAGTCAAGTTTTCCATCTATTTTTCTTAAGAAATAGTTTTTTCTTGTGTGATTCTTGTGATTCTCTGTGGTAAATTTGCTAATGTTTGTGCTTTCACTTAGGTTTTCTTGAGTTTTTGCTTTTGCCTGGTTGATCTTAGTTTTCTTGTTGATTTGGTTTAGGTACTATTGACCTTATTTCTATGTTCTGTATCTTTTGTTAACCCTTAACTTTGCAGTCTTTCATCTTCGTTCATATAACTTTCTTCCCCTGCTGTTCATGTAGTTTTTCTTTACTTATTACCAGACGTGCATCGTGTTAGTTACCTCCTGGACCGGAGCTTCCTTTGTTCTCAGCCAGATCCTTATCTTTGCTTTATGGCATCTCATGCCAAGTTAAGTACCCGGCTTAGCTCAGTCACTTTGGATGATGTTTTCTAGACTCTCTGCCTTGCTGAAGGCTATCCCACTTGCTAAAAGGGGAGAGTTGGGGTACACCATGGGAAAGATGCCAGCCTATTACAGGGCCAACATAGATACAAACGAGGCAAACAACCCTTCAAATTCGCTCCTTGAGTTAATTTAGAATCAACAATTAACCTAATATATGTGTTTTTTGACTGTGGGAGGAATGGATATTTCCCAAAAGAACTCAGACATGACTGACCACATGTGCTCAACACGCCACACAAAGGCCCAAACTGACTGGCTGTGAGGCAAGAACCAACTCACCGTGCAGCCCCCAACAAACCCAATTTCATTGAAAATTCATGGAAAAAGATTAAATCTGAATATCTTTTGTGCCTTCTGGTTTAACTTTGAATATGATGTATTTGCACAGTAAGTGCAGTTTATGTGAAACACGAGTATTTCACCAAGCGTGTGTGACACTGTGTTACAAAATGTAGTTATTTTTGTGCTCAGTAGCAAGAGAAGAAATCATGTCTGCGGACACAAATCACTAGATTAGATTTATGTGAGTATATCATGTTTTCCAGTGAGACTGCATTGCCTCAACATAAGCCTTGACAAAATCTGCCTATACTTAGTGCTCCTGGTTTTTACTTCTGGATTTTGGCCATGCTTCCTTCATTTTGAATCAGTTATCCGACATTGTTGGTTTCACTTAGCTGACAGTATGAGGGGAAAAAACCGCTGCAGAAGTTTCAGGGCATCTATTATGTGTGAATATTTCATTAGAAGGCTATGTTTTGTTTTGGCCATAGAGAAGCATCTGATCACCTAAGATCCTAAATGAGGAAATCAAAAATACTGCTATCAATGCAGTGTGTTAAAAAAAGAAAAATTGGTCTTTTAATTAGATTTTTCCCATTCTTCAAAGTAAAACTGCTCCAGCTTCTTAAACTAGAATGGGTTCTGCTAGTCTACAGCAATCTTTAGGTGATGTCACAGATTCTCATTTGGATTTAGGTGTGGGTTTTGACTAGGGCGTGCCAACAGCACATATAAATGTTTTCCCTTAAACCACTCATGTTGCTTTTGTCCTACTGTTTAACCTATACATCCCAGTCTCAAATGTCGGGAAAACTCAAACTTAAACAGTTATTCCTTGAGAATTTCCCCGTGTTTATCTCCATTTCCCTCAATTCTGATCGGTTCCCGGTGTCTGAAGTTGAGAAACATTCCCACAGCATGATCCTGCCACCACCATACTTCACTGTGCGGATTGTGTTCTTGGGGTGATGAGAGGTGTTGGATTTGTGTCAGACTGTTTTCCTTGATGTCTAAAAAGTTGAGTTTTATTAATGTATACAGCTCGCTGGAGTTTAGAGTTGGATACTGTGAGAGCCACAGCAAAACGTTCAGCTAGCAGTTCTTGAGGTTGTTTATTTGTGTGTGCTATTTGCACTTTATTTGAATTTTCTTCCTCTACCGATTAATCTTCAGGAATAGGAAGGCAAAAGTTGCTTTTTTTTGTTTTTCCGCCCAAAATGCATCAATGATTTTTATGTTTATTTGCAATCTTATAACACTGAATATTCAAGAGAGGCTGTAGCATGGTTTTCCTTTTGCTTCTTTTGCAGTCACAGGGGGTTTCTATTTGCCTTTGAAGCAATCAAAAGATTCATTTTGAAGTTTATTTGAAGACAACTTTCATAGTTGTCTTTTTCATGCGCACCTCAAAACGACCTCCAGCTTCCCTATAAGGGCTGCTTCTTCATGCTTTTCAAACTTAATACAAAGCTACTTCAAAACCTTCTCCTCCTATAGACGTCTCCTGCTTTGTGAGCATCCGTTGTTTTAAAGTTCCGATGATCGATATTTTCAGCTTTAATGCAGTATCAAATAACTACCCACTATGTGAAGATATGGGATGTTTTTACCAGACTATGCAGCTGCTCTCGCTCTGTGTGCTTTGCGTTTCCTGCTCATAAGTTCTTTATTTTCCTGGATGAGCACACATGTGTGTTCCTGCTTAATAGCCTTTTTTTGAGCAAGAACAATTCAGGTTTTCCTGCACTGAAAAATCCATGTTCTTTCATTCAAAAAGACTCAGAGAGAGATACAATTGTAGTCCATATTGGCGAGTCTTTACCGAGATATAGAGATCTGTGTGCTGGTTCTTTTAGGCTCTATGTTGCTTTTCCTTTACAGTTTTGACTCAGTTTGTTTGAACTCCAAGTTGTGATCAGAAATCCATTTTTGTACCTTTAGTTTTAAGAGTATAAAACAGCTGTTTACAGGGACTAATGGTTGTTGATCTTCAGGACCAGTTTAAAGAAGTCAGAGCATCATGAGGCTTTAAAACTTGAATCACCCTCTGGCTTTCCCCAACAATTATCACACCATAGCCCTAAAAAGTTAACTAAGACATGATGTCCAAAACAACTCAAATCTTAATGAAATGTCCATGTATTTGCATACTTGCCGTTATTAATCTGTAAGAATGTTGAAAACACTAATCTTGTTTTAGATATTGAGGGCAATGTTTAATCTTTGGATTTATGCCTTTTGGAAATCACTACATGGCAGTGTGCGTCAAACAAGATATGAAAATGAAAGAATTACATATGCAAACTCGTGCCCCGTTTTAAAATTTTACAGAGGCTACAGTTGTTCATTTCCTCAGCCTGGTTGCTATAATCCTCAGGGGAGTGGAAGCTGACCACCTGCTGAGTGGAATCTGCTCTCAGTAAATCTTTTTTTTTTCCACTGTGGTTTGTCAGATCTTTCTCTCATAGAATCAGTGGATAAACCGAGAAATTTAAAGGAAAATAGGAGACATGGCCAGAATCTTGGCATGTGTCTGGACTGGAGTGCATTTTAGTTTGCTTTGTTAACTTGAAGCATACTGTGTGTGCAGCATTGTAATAGCATGGAAGATCAAATCTCCTTTTCAATTTACTAAATTATAAAGATTTTATGCTTATGTTATCAGCAAAATGCACTTTGGGATCTCGTCTGTCTTTCAGTGCCACAATGGCTTTAGTTTAGAAGGCAAAGAGTGTAATTCATTAAACTTCATATAGAATATGATAATTCCCATTCAAGTCTTGTAATTTTACAAACTCTTATACTAGTATTTGCCATGGATTTTGGAAATGGGAACATTTCCCATGAAAATGATTTAATAGTGCTGTTCACCTTATCTCTGAAATCATCTGATCACAGTTTTTGTCAGGTGAGGATTAAAACAGTGTAATATCATGCCGATTAAATATGGTTTCTAATTATGGTGAATGATTTGAACAGGTGGGGCAGCACAGTGGTGCAATGGTTGGTGCTGTCTAACAGCAAGAGTTTTCTGAGCCACGCTGTGCTGCAATATGACTACCGTCTATGTTCAGGTCTGTTTAAAGGCGAGTAATCGCTTCTTCTTTGAAAAGATTTCAAACTCAAGAGTTTGAATTGTCTTAGATTAGAAAAACACTTAATTCCATGAAATAGGCTAAAATAAAATAAAAAAGCTAAGAGTTCAGAGAGAAAATACAGAAACAGATGTTTAGATATGAAGAGGTGGGCGGGTCTCTGGTCAGGGCTGGTTCAGTGAGCTCTGAAGCTCTACCGGATGTATTGTAACTTCTGTTAAAAGTCAGTTTTCTCTATCCTGACTAATTTATACGAACATAGATTTTTCAACAAAAGTACTAGTACTAGGACCCTGCGATGACTACGGCTCAGTGCATGTGCTGTGTGGAAACCAGCGACATGCTGCAGGGGGATTGCAGCTCCAATCAACCACTGATATAAAAAAAAAAGCAGGGGATTCTGTTAAGAGGAAAAATACTGACTTACTGAAGCAAAATAGACTAAATATGTGACATAAAATACAAACACTGATATGAGCAGTGAAGTAAACTGAAATTAATATTATCAGGACAACAACCAGTGCCATGGGGAGGGAAAGAGGGGGAGATGTGGGGGGGTGACTAAATCTATCTATTTACTGCTTTTGGAACATACAAAATTTAATAGCTCGCAGGCTGTGCTTCAGCTTTCTAGGAAAGACAGCAATTTCACCTCAAAGATTCTGATTATGGGCTGCATATACCATGCAAACCTCTCCAAGCTGTTTCATGCATTTAGTTTGTACTACATACAGCAAACTAACATAAGCATGAAATAATGCAATCTGTGATGTGGTCAGAATGTGTTTCACTGTCATTCAGGGTTTTCAAACCCACATTCTGGTTTTCTTGAGAATTAAGGCTGAATGAAATGCCAACTTTTCCTCAGCCTCCTCTTTATTTCCCATGTGTTGTGTCTTTTTGTACCCTTCTGGTGAGTTAGTAAGACGTTAACAAAGTCAAGGAGGACCATAAGGAATGTTTTGGTTGTTTTTATTTCACCATTTTGTACCATTTATTGGCAGGACTGTATAGAGCCATCACTGAAAAATGTTCTCTTTGCACGTGCCTTGCCACTCATTTCAAGCGTAGAGCAATTTCAGATATATTGAGTGCAAGAAGACAGATTGATGATACAGTAATTTCTACAATTCACATGTTGAGTTAATGTCTGGAAAAAAATTGGTATGTCTGTGAAAGCAAACGGTATTGATTTTATTTACAACATAAAATTAAACAAAATTTTTTTTATATTTTAGAAATGAGAGTTTGAGAAGAATACTGCGGCAGAAGAGTGCCTACTTGTAGTAATGATGAACCAAATTTAATTAACTGCTCAGTGAACAATCACTACATGAAGCAGCAGTAAAGGCTTTGGTATGTGTCAAAGAAGTGCTATAAAGGAAGGAGTCAGCTGATGGTTGAGTGGGGTTGTTTGTTTAGTCACCCGGTGTGATAATCCATCAAAGTCTGAATCCTGACCAACTGCAGGTTTTAGTTTACATCCAACATACTGTAGACAAGATGTTCACTGTAGTTCACACTACAGGATGAATGGGGGGACGCCACCCTTGGCCTAATAGGCTTTGTTGGCTGCAGCTGTGAAAATTAAAGGAACAATGTGGGAGAATTACTAACATCTAGTGGCAAAAATGGTCATAGCAATGACTTTAAATACAAAACACCCTTGTGAGTGGATGGTGGCCATCAGTGGCCAAAATTCTGCCAGATATAAACTTGTTTTAATCTGCAAGTGAATCTAGTAGCCTCAGGTGCAGTGATGACCACACTACAGGTAACAACTGAAAATTGTGCACGTGTACTGTCTTCTCCAATGTGCCTTTAAGATGTTACTTTGCCTAAATGGTGCTGTAGCACCTGTTAACACCAAAGTCGGTCCTGCAGCTTTAAAGCTCAGAGGGTCCTCACATCATACAGAGTTTGTCCATTCAGAGACACCATAGTAGAAATGGTGGAACAAATATGGCAGCTGCCATGTATGTGGACCCATGGCAAGTAGATATAAATGGCTTATACTAAGTGAATAAAAATGTAGCATTTATTTTAGTAAAGTGATTAGGTACGGTGTTTCCCCTACATTGACTCAGCCTTCAAAATGCTGAGAATTATATAATTTCGTATGGACGTCAAAATTTCTTAATTGAACCTGCATTGCCACCTCCAGAAGCGATAGGCTGCTGTCGTCAGCGATCGCCTGTCGTCGTCAACGATGAGCCGGAGTCATCAATGATCAGCTGCCGTCATCAACAGTCGGGTGCCGTCCTCAAGAATCGTCCACCGCCGTCAACGATTGGTCGTTTTCGTTCGCAGATCAAAACATAAACATCAAAAACATGTTTATGCCTAGAAGGATTTTGGCCACTGAAGGCCACCGTCCACTCACAATGGTGCTTTGCATTTGAAGTCATTGCTATCCCCATCTTTACCTCTAGTTGTCAGTCATTCTTACATATTGTACCTTTAACTTCAACAGGCGCAACCAACAAAGCATATCAGGACAAAGAAATCTATGCACCAGCAAATAACTTGTACTGCCCTTTCAAGGCCAGGGAAGATGAGATTATTGCTCATTCTGTCTCCTAATTGTTGTGATCTAATCATTTTTCATACCTACTCCTATCCTATCCTTTTCATTTTGATCAGTATTTTTTTCTATAATAATGGGACTGATAAAGCTGTCTGCAAGTGATTTGATAGAAGAAAAAAAACATAGCAAAATGTTTTGGAAATTTTATTGTCCTTAATAAATAAGTAAAAAAAAAGTAGGAATGCACAGATATATCAACTTAATATCGATTTGGAATGATACTCAGTTTGAGGACAATAATCAGCCTTTTTGTAAATAAGATTACATCAGTATCAGTGGCAGATACTTATCTGAAGTCCTGGTTCTGTTGCATAGACTTGACTTTGACGTGTAACAGATCGTTTTTAAGGTTTATGTCACATTTATAATAAATCATTTTATTTTAAAGTGTGATGAAGGGCCAAATACATTAAAACTTTCTAGTATTCTTTTATAAAGCATATATCTTTGTCTTTCTGGTATTAAAGGGAAAATAAATGGCAAAAGCAATCCCAAATTGTTACACGTAACGTCTGTTTTGGTGCAGGATTTTACAACTGATGCATTCCTGTAATGAAAAAAAGAGAAGAAAGATGGGGGCGGGGGTGTTATAGGGGTGTAATCTGCAGAGGATCAGAATTTTACCCAACACAAGCTTCAATGTTTGGATCTCTTTCACCCACCTTTTGCAAAACTGTCTGTAAAGCTGTGGGGATTTGTAACATTTCATCTCACACAAAGTGAATCCACTCTGTCGAAAAACATAATTTGCTATGTGCAGGAATGTGAGCAGAGTAGTACATCAGGTTCAATCATCCAGTTCAACATATTGATTTTAATGTTCTGTCTTGTGCTTTGTTTGTCCAAATACCATTTCTTGGCATTGTGATTTAATTTCCCCTATTAAAGTCCCTTTTTTTTCTTTCACTTTCTCCTCTTCATCTCTTTTCTTCTCCATCAAATTGGACTGTTTTGACCAACTTTTTAGCTGAGCAATACAAAGATGACAAAAATGCAGGTAATTGGGGGACACCTTGCAAGATAACACCCCTATCCCAGCATGTAACATGTGCTTCCATATTTTCTACTGGTTCAAACATTCATCTCCCCCACAGAGTGAGTTATATTGAATCTGAAGGTCCCTTGACTTTTTCCTCAGTTAAACATTTCAAATTTGTTATTCATGCACATATAATGACAGACCAAGCAGAGTGAAGCCTCAGTGAGAATCAAACAAGTGAAAGTATTGTCCTGACTATTTTAACTGGAGAACTTGTTGACATACTGCTGCACCACCCTGACTACATCATCCCTCCATCTTTCTGTCTTTCTTAGGTATTGTGTCGCTGATCTCTCTGGTGATCCTTTCCTACGACCGCTACAGCACTCTGACTGTATACAACAAGCGTGGGCTTGACTACCGTAAGCCCCTGCTGGCTGTTGGGGGCTCTTGGCTCTACTCCTTGTTCTGGACAGTGCCCCCACTGTTGGGCTGGAGCAGCTATGGCATAGAGGGGGCAGGAACAAGCTGTTCTGTGTCTTGGACGGCGAACACGCCTCAGTCGCATGCCTATATAATCTGCCTCTTCATTTTCTGCCTGGGTCTGCCCGTGCTGGTGATGATCTACTGCTATGGCCGGCTGCTTTGGGCAGTCAAACAGGTAGAGTCACTCCAAGTGTCTGTGTGTGGTTGTGCGTGAGATTATTGGTGTTTTATCCCT
>JBBBVU010000013.1:11633638-11643722 GCA_037177055.1 Atherinosoma microstoma
TATATATAATCTTTTATTATAGAACATTTTATATGAAATCATCTTAAAAATAATTATCTAAATCGGTCAAATATGTGTAGTGGAGCTTAAAGGTCAATGCTGAATAGTAAGTCTAAATAGTACTTATAGTAGCTGCAGTACTTGAGAAAGTACATGGGGTGCACTTTCAAGCACAGTATATGTGATGCATCATTAGTCCTCATATAGTTCATGTATCCTCCAGTAGATGCCCCAGTGGACAAATATGATTTGCAAGATTCATTTGGCTTTTTCAGATCCAATACATCTTTGGATGCTTTTTACTCAGAAATCTCAACCAGATGTGAAGCACCTGTTAGTTCACAGCTGTAAATGTGATTTTAAGCCTAAACATGAAGTTCATTTGTGCTAAAATGGGGTGTGCCAAAAAAAAAAGCCTTCTTTAGGCAACGACAAAAGAAAATTGAACTGAAGACATGAAATATGCTCTGCATGATACGTTTCATTTAATGTGACACGTTGGCAGTGCAGAGAGCAGTGAGCACACATATATATTTAGCTACCTTTTGTTGTTTTGCCATCCCTCCTAGCTTTGTACTTTCATGCTGATTTCTGTTTATCATTCTCTCTGTGGTGATTGTTATTCTGCGTGCAGCTCTCCACCATCTCCACTCCTTTTCCACTGCTGCTTTCCAGTGTGAACGTTCTCAAACAACCAAGCAGAACCCCTCTGACAGAATGCATTTATCATGTGGGCATGAGGTGGGAGCCAAGCACAGTTTTCTTAACAAAATCTGACTTTCAAAAATAAATAAATAAATGTAACCTCTGATCAACTGGAAGTAAAACCACATCAGCCACGGTGTATGCTTGCTCATATTACTATACCTGGGTGGTACAACACAACATTGGGTAAAATTTGGTTTTAAAAAAGAAAACAATGAAACGGCATTCAACACAATACCTTCATAAATAAAACAAATCACTAAATCACACCAACAAAAAAACTAAAATTTTACTTTTCTTCTGCATTGTAAAAATTTTCTGAGATGTTGATATTTCCCCTTAAATGTTATTGTTGTTTGTTTTTCTTTGGTGTACAACATTCTAACAAAACCAGTGGAGAGGAAAATATTTTTTTCCACCAACTTGCAAGTCCAATTAGACATGTTTGGACCTCAAAGTAAATTTGATCTTTGTTTATTTTCACAATCTCCTTCATGCTGTTCAAACCTTGCCTTGACTCGTAATTCTGAAACAAAAGAATGTTCTGAAGAGACAATGTCTCCTTTCTTCACAATACTTTTGGAAAATTGTTACGAACCCCCAGCTCGTTAGGGGAAAGGGAGTTGTAAACATTAAACCCCGCAAACAAATCCTTTGTTTAGAAGTGTTTATTCACCGGGTGTTGTGACAATAAAAAGGAAAATAAATATATAATTAATTATATTCCACAAACCCATGGCCGTAACAAAAATACATAATAGTTCAAAAAGAAAGGAAAGAAGAAAAAGTAGACGGTAATGGCAACATGTTTTGTTCGGTGCATTTCCATATCCTCATACTAAAAGATTCTACACCACTGATAGTAAGAAACCAACGTCTATTCATCACTAAATGTCAAGAAGTCTCAGTGTAGTGCAGGTATGACATGCTCCCACTCCCTTTCTGTCTGTCTCCCTCAGTTCTACAGGTGTTTCCTGATTCTGTTCCACTGTGATCATTGGTCGTCAGAGAATGGCAACACTTCAATGCCCTCCAAGACGACGGTGATCCCTCTGAACCGCCGAGTCTACAGCAACACAGTGGCCCAAATCTCCACTGATGCTCTCAACTAGCGTTGCACCGCCATATCCGTCTCCTCCTCGACAACACAAACTAAACCCGAACGCCATAAACAACATCGCACGGGAACCACTGTCATGTTAAATTACCAATAACTCAGCTTCACAGCCACGCTTAAGTGAGCTAGAGTGGAATGTGGACTAAAGCATGAAGCATTGTGAAGCTAAGTGTCTTTGTGTGAGCTTGTGTTTGTACGGAAAGTCGTCTATGTGTCTGTTCTGTTTGATCTTTTCTACATTTGCTTTTAATGTACCAAGACGGATGAATACATGTATTTTTAAAAACACCATATATGAAATTCCTGGATCTATGCAAACACACAAATGCATTACACCTATGTGATTGCTTAGCATCTCATTCCTAAAGCACACTGTAAGAAGAGCGTCCTTCATTCCAGGAAGATTTTCCACAAGATTTCGCAGCCCAGCTGCAGGGATTTCCACTACCTCTACTGCGAGATAAGTTCGGCCACTGATGTTGGGTGATAAGGCCTGGCTCAGCCAGCCTTACAGTTTATCCCAAAAGGTGTTTTGTGGGTTGAGGTCAGGGCAGTGTGTGTGTGCAGTCAAACCAAATTCATTCACACCACGTATTCACTTGTTACAACAGAAAAATGACAGCACTTAAATCCTTCCTGCAGTGTGCAATGTTGTGTAAAACCAGCCCCAAAGTGAATAACAACATATGGACAACGATCATCTCCCATTTTTTATTTATTTTCAGTGATTTTGGGCCCGTTTCCCCACAAAGTTGACTTGCTTGCTCCCCTTTCTTGTCTGTCTCCTACAGTGCTTGCCTAAAGCACCTATTTCTAGTTTGTTGGTCCTTTTTTTCCACACAGGTGACACAGTCAGTGGAGGAGACAAAGTTGTACGACTGATGGAGTGTGTTTAGCTACTCTTCTGACAATGCCAAGAACTAAGTGTAGAAAACGGAGGACAAAACAACAAAGAGTGGGAGAGGGAGAAAGGGAGCGGATTGGCAGGTCAGATTAAACCTCCAGAGGAGGACATTTTAAAAGCAGTGTGCATATTCTTTCAGTGTAAAATACGTGAACATCACGCAGATCACGCCAGGACTGATGAATATCAAAGAAGCAACAGAATCTGAAAGGCGTAGCATAGAATAACTGCCGTTGGGTCAAGAAGTCAGGTACAGTATGTTCCCTTTTTCCTTTTGCTGATGCATTTACCACCTATCTCATCACTTCTTTACTTCCCTTAACATTCTCTTCTGGTCATAAATCCATGCATATTTAATTGTTATTGTATGGAAGCACACCTCTAGAAAGCTAATGCAAACTAAAACAACACTGCAATAAATCCAGCTTCATTACTCTAAAACTGTTCAGATCATTTTTGGATTGTTTTTAATTTAACAAAACAAAACAGCCTCTGAAATGAACAGGTACATATAATGGCAACTTCCTACAATCAGTTAAATCAAAAACCGAGTATGATAACATCCATGAGGCTGACGTTTCTTCATTCCTTTTGCAGGGCAGGTGAACTGGCATTAGCTTTAGCTCAGTGTTCTTACTAAACTTCATAAGCACTGCTTTGAGTGTATAAGTGTTTCACTCATGTTCAATACAGTGTGCTCAGAATATTTATCGTTTGTTCATAACAGACGTCGAGAGGTCTAAATGATGAGGATTATTTTCTTCTTTTTTTTCCCCCCTCTGCAGATGATCTGTGCTATGGTAATTTCATCAGCTTCATTGATACCGCTCATGTGTTTTTATTTCTCAGTAATGCAAATCACTGCAGAACTTAAGTCTAGTTTGAAATACAGGATTTGTTTTTCCTTACCGTTAAAAAAGAACAAACAAACAAAAAGAAAAAAAAAAAAACCTAGTGCCTATTCTTTGTTGCTCTTCAGTTTGTCATTTGTGCCACTGTAAAGCTGGTCAATCAAACTTTGTGCTTTAATCAGTATTTAGTGAAATGATGTACCAATGTGAATGAAAAATCTTTCCCTGCCTTTACTCCAGCCTCTGTAGTACTTCTACTGTAAATACTGCCGAATCCTACAACTCATCAAAACACAAAGACCTTGTCCCCACTTTCACATTGTATGTATTTATCTCTTTCGAATCTTGGACCTGCATGTATTACTTTGTGTCTTAATGTTTTGGCTTTAATATGGTTTACGTTGTCTGATTGTAAGGCTTTTTTCTTTTTTTCTTTTGCATGAATTTTTTTGTACATTAAATTCTAGGTTCATCATTAACAGCTGAGACAGGAACAATAACTCAGACCTGTATTAAAAAAGAAAAAAAAAAAAAAAAAAAAAAGCAAAACGCTGCTGTCTGGGCAGCAAACATCAGAGGACACTGCTGCAATGCAACACATTCAAAGAGCTAGTTAAGGGATATCTTAGTGTTTCTCCAGGGTTTCTATTCCTTGTCCACAAATTTCGGAACGGGAAAACCCAGGATGCGTCCACTGTAACGATTTTACAGGGATTTGCTCAAGACGGTTTTTTGCATCGCCACAGAAACGGTTGCACCTGAAGCCAAATGTGTATTCTGACAATCTGACATGAGTTTCTGTGGAATCTCTTGACTCGTCATTCATTTCATTGTATTCTACTGTTGCATTCAATTGTTTTAATAAATAGCATTGCTGTGGAAAAGATGCAGTGCATTTC
Source organism: Atherinosoma microstoma (assembly GCA_037177055.1). Lineage (NCBI taxonomy): Eukaryota > Metazoa > Chordata > Actinopteri > Atheriniformes > Atherinidae > Atherinosoma > Atherinosoma microstoma. The sequence continues at coordinate 11,638,115 of JBBBVU010000013.1, forward strand.
TGTACCTGAATCTCAGCTGACAATTCTTGTGAGAATACTGGGAGGAAAATTGTCTATACGTCTTTCTAGAAGCCAGCAATACAGCCTTCTGCTAACTAGTCGAACCCCAGTTTATATCCATGTTGTTCAGTTCAGGTTTATATAATAAATGTTGTGTAGACTGAAGAAATTTAATAGCCAGGCAGCTAAGATTCATGTCGCCAATTCAGTGTCACAATTTTCCCTTCTTCTCCTCCTGAGCTATGGCGTTGAATAATGCCCAGAAGCTAACCTTTGGCTCCATCACTCCTGGATGATAATGATAACATTTCTAATCACTCTACAGGCTTCCATGCACAGTTTAATCAAACTGTGGTCAGAGTTTGACCTGCTCATATTCAATTAGACCATCATCCTTGTTCCTGTATACCTGCACAAGAGGTGTATGCTCAAAGCTGGACTGTGTGAGAAGACATCCCAGACATTCTGCTGCTTTGCTGCAGAGGATTGAGCTTTATTAGGAATTAGGCTATGTTCATTTACTGTACATTTAAGGCACAGTTACACCAGGACAGTCTGGCAAACTCGGTTGACTGGGCGAGGAATTCTGAAAAACTTTGCACCTTCCTTTGCTTTGGTTTGCTTTCACGCAGTCCTTTACTCAAACAATATTCCCAAAACAACCACTGACAGAGAAGAAGAAGAAAAAAGCAGGATGAAGAAGAAAATCTGGCTCATCAGTTGGCCAGGACTGAAAAACAGAAATCCTTCCCCTTCAGTCAGCTTGTTCATTGCAAATAAAAAAAAGGAGCAACTCCAAGTTCATTCAGTCTTAAGGTTTCTGTGTTTACCTTGGTGTTCAAACCTTGTAGAGTTTTCAAAAGAATTTGTCTAGTATGAGCAGCAGGAGAAGCAGTAAGTGATACAACATCGCACTCTATATCACTTCCACCTTTGGTCTACTGGATGGTCCATTTGTTTTCACACTGCAAGACTCCCACGGTCCTTTCATCGAAGGCTCAAATACAGACTTTACAATCCCATTTAGAGCTCTATTCATGAATACTCATTTACAGACTCACTTGGGCCTTTCCATATTTCCCCAAAAAGCTGGTGGCATGATTAGTATGAAAACTGTTTCCCATAAAATGCTCATCTTCAATCTTATTAAATCGGATTTATGTAAATATGTTTCCAGGATAGGGTATGATGAACTGACTTTAGATGTCCTGATCCTTTTGTTTTCCCTTCTGCATTGCTCTTTGTTATGTCCTGGATGTCCTATGTTAATTGTTATGTTACAAAATGCTTAGAATAAAATAATTTCGAAAAAGAATGCTTACAGGAGAACAGATGCATAACGTTTTGGACATTAAAGAGGACCTGCTGATTCACCCAGGTTTACCAGATGCATAGTTGCATGCCTTCTACAATTTAAAAGTATGAATCAATAGAACGCAGCCTTCAACACTTGGTATGAAAACAAAATCCTAACAGGATAACATAAACATCATATGCGAGATCTAAAGAGGTGTGCAAGCTCAAAGTCAGTAAGGTATAAGAGTTGCTACCAGCTGTTTTGATATTTTCCCTTCTGGTAAAATATCGAAACATTATCTTAAATAATAATAATACCTTGCAAATAATATCAAAATTTTTAATGTTTCAAGGGCCAGTCCTACAACTTCAAAACCAAACATGTCTTGTGTGCACAATGACAAGAGAATTTTTCATGCTTTAGTTTTTTCAGCTTCCAGCATCATTGTAAAATCCATGAACTGCTTCAGAACCCTGAAGATAGATTTTTGACAAGTATGTTCGATATGAGCAGTGAAAGTGCCAGTAGATGCTGCGGATCAAATATAAGAATGATGGTCTTTCCCTCAGACCAGATTCCGGCTGTAATTGGATTTCTTTTGAACACAGCTGTGAAAAGGCCAAAGCACATTGAAATGTTTTTTTTGGGGAGGGGAATAAAAAGGAGACCCACATGAATGCATATTGACACAGTGAAGGGCTTCTAAGATGGGCTTACAGTTGTCACATTTCTGCCATCTCCAGCGTGGATTGGAGAGCAATGCTGCACACTGATAATGCCACTGTCCATACTGAGGATGGAAATTTACAAAGTCTGTGTGCAAACAGTTCATTTTACAATCTTTGTGAAGTCTAAAACAAAAAACCATGAGGTTGTGGGACCTAAAATATTCCTTTTTATTTTAGTGTAAAGTTTTAGCTTTCAGAGCAGGTTAAGGTTAGCAAAAAGGTTAGGTTAAGGTCTGCAGTTGTGGTGGTTAGCGTTAGTGGAGAGGCTAAAGAATGCTCTGTGTAAACTTTAAGTACCTAAAAGGATAGCAACACAAGGATGTGTGTGTGTTTGCCACAGGAGTTGGCCGGGGGAATGTGAAGATTAAGAGTACAGAGGCAACTGGAAGAGAGCACGCAGACACTGCACGTGCACCAAAATTTGTCTGCATACGTGTGTGTACTCACCTATGAAGCCAGATGAAGGAGGATTGGGCTGGATGTTCTCCTGAGTGTTGCCCTGAATCACATCCCAAAGTCGCCACACGTAGCTGGGATGAAGGATGTAGAAAGGTTGGTCGGGGTGGCGTTCACGGTGTTCCACATATGGACCAAACAGGTTGTAGTCTGGACTGGTATACCACTGGCAAGAAAAAAATAAAAAAGAGGAAAAAACCTCAGATAAGACAGCACATAGGGTGAATAGTTTGATTTTTCTGAGCTTTTTCTTCTTCCTCAATGAAACATGCGTACTTACAAAATACATACATAACATTTTGTGGAAAGTTTCTTTTCAACTTCATGTACTTTGGTATGAAATTGTGTTCATTTCTTTTAAAGTGTTACTCAGATTGGACCCACACATAGTTTTTCTAAACTAAGAGGGTTAAACACTTTCCTGCCTGGATGCACTTTGTGCAGGTGACAAGACAGGACTTCTCTGATGCAACTACAAACACAACTGTGTGTGGCCCTCCTCACAGGAGAGCTTCTTACACAGGTATTTATAAAGTTGCAGATGGAATGTAAAAGATGGCAGAATTGTAAGAGATTGATAGAACAGCACTTTACTCAAACACAGCAGCTTTTACCATGTGTCACAAATTTAGTCTGTAGGAGACTAGTGTATGAACTGAGGGTTCGATGTTTACAGGACACCACAAGGAGCAAAAAATCATTGTGTTTGATCAAATTAAGTCTGAATCCTAAACTACAGAAGCCAAGAGTTAGCAATCCTGCCTGAATGAACTTTGTGCAAGTGGAGACTTCACTGATGTCTGCAACAACAAAGGCAGCCATGTTTGATTCTCGTTCTACATTAGTATAAATGTAACAAGGCATTTTATGGAGTTAAAGATGGGATTTAGACTCCAGCAGCATTTGAGACTGACAGCAGATAGACATTCACTCCATGCAGCTGCTTCTACTGTTTGTCTTATTAGCAGCATGCTGTCAGAATATCGATGTATGCTAAAAGTTGGGGGTTTTTCCCCACAGTTTGTAAAAAACTGATCCTTTGGCCAAAAGTTTCGTTTTGTGTCCTGTTGAATACTCCAATGGGAAAAGACTACCTCTTGTTTTGTTTATACTATGATATATGAGGTAGAGCTGGGCGATATTACCTTAAATCAATATCAACATTAATTTAACATGTTATGATAAATTAGCGATTATTTCAGTGTTTTATTTTTAGCCCTCATAGCTAACCAAAAGTTTTTGTTCCAAATATTTTCATAATAGAAGAGCAGATACTAATTTTAAAATAAGTGAAAGGAAGCCCACACAGTCAAACTACATGCCCATTTAATGAATACTTTAAAATATATTTAAGAGAAATAATTGAAATAATCAACATGAGCGCGATTACATCGATTATTGGTTCTGAATGACCGTTTCGATTAATCGCCCAGTCCTAATGTGAAGGCACATACAGTACTTTTAGCTGGTGAATGGCAGAGAAAGCAACAATAGCCAAGTTCTTCACTGGGTTTCCCCCCACACCACAAATTGATTTTTCTCTCACAAATCTCCTGATCCTTGCTCTTTCCTGGTCTCTTTGATTCACAATTACTAAAACCACTTATAATATCATTGTCGAGGAAATATTAATGTGGGTTTTTTTCTAAACTCTAGTTCATGGTACGTGTTCCTGACACTGTAAACCACTAACATAGTTTAGCTGCAAGTTGCACTATAATATCAAAGATAAGCATCAATGTTTTCAGAATAGTCTTTCTTTTAAAAAAATATATCAGGAGGGGATGTATAGATAGTCTGCCAACTACTTGCTAGTCTCAACATAAAAAGCAGCAGAGTGTGAACCAATAAAGAAGATAAAAAGCTGGACATGTTTTAATTGATGGTGAGATCACTGCACCCTTCCTTTAATCTTTCTGATGAGCTGGCACTTCAGATCTATCATCACACCTGACTGACAGAGCATTCTCTCATTGAACCCAAAGCAATTCTGGATTGTGAATCTTAATTAAAATTCACCACATGTGACTTTCAATAGTCAACCTCTGTATTGGCAACATAGATGGAGGAAGTTCCTTTTTAACCCATTACAACCTGAATGTCTGCTGTTACCCTTCAAGTTTTCAAAGAACATTTTTTAACATGCATTATCATAAATAATATTTTTTTCTTTTTTTAAAAAGAGTAGTTTATACTCTTCTAATTTATAATACCACATTTTTTAAAATGTGTCAGTCCTGGTTAATCCTGATCCAAACAATGATTTCAGAAAAGTAATTACCCCTCAAGTAAAGCAAAGCATCACAATAAGTAGTAATTTAATAGTTCGTCAATGTGCAATAATTACATAACTATTTTCTAACCAGTTTATTTGATCTGTCTCACAAAGCTAAATATACTATCCAGTAGTCCCTCATGGCAGAAGTACCCCAAGGCCAACATAAAATAGTTCCTATACTTAAGCATATTTTGCAAGTTCTGTAAAGAAACAAAAAAAAACCTTTGGTATAATATGTTTACTGTGTGGGACCATGGTATAAGCAGATTTAACTACTTGGACCTGTGCATCATATGGTTTTAATGCTGCATGTCGTGCATTAAAACCATGTAATGCACAGGTCCTTATTGTTTAATCCTTACTTAATGATTCAATAGTATAATATTAAAATTCAGACTCCATTTAGAATGTGATGAACAGACTTTGGACCAGATTGATTTATGTAGGAAAACGGTTAACCAAGGTCCTTCATTTGTTAGTTGAATGGTCCAGCAGCTGATTTTGTATAATTTACTCCATTGTATATTAGAGTGGTACTTAAAAAGTTGTTTAAATACTGTAATTATTATCAGACTCCAGTACACTGATGAGGCTGTAAGGCCAAAATTCTGGTAGATTTACCTCCATCTTCAATCTGTATCTGTTGTTTTATCTGCAAATTGCTTTTCTCTTTAGTAGACTAGACTATTGTTAAGCTATCCTTACAGGTCTCCCTAATAAATCCAGCAAACAGCGACAGTTAGTCCAGAATGCTGATGCTTGAGTCCTCACCAAGACCAGGAAAGTGGATCATATAACACCAGTCCTCAGATCTTTACACTGGCTTCCCGTTTGTCAAAGAATCAACTT
>JBBBVU010000013.1:11669983-11684834 GCA_037177055.1 Atherinosoma microstoma
CCCCCCCCCCCCCCCCCCCCCCCCCCCCCCCCCCCCCCCCCCCCCCCCCCCCCCCCCACATCTAAAAATGTGACTTGCTACCAGCAGCAGATCAACTGGCTTCTCACCACTGGCACCTAGCATGAGGAGGTGAGAACACACTGCAGGCGATGGAGCTCATTCCAGCCATCCAAGTGGCTGCCAATCACATACCCTAGAGCATGCAACCACATGAGCGCACACATAAAAATGTACAACCAAGTACATATCAGTGTTGAAAGCTAAAAAAAAAAAAAAAATACAGCACAGATGGCAGCAAATGTTGTGAAACAAGATTTCAAATTCAGGTTCATCAACAGGATCAGTTGTGAGGCATGCAGAAAACTAAAGGAGCAGTTATGCTAAGTTTAACCTGGTTAATGCTTGCAGGGACTTCCATGCAATGTCAGCACACGCTCTTTTTTTTTTTCTTTCCCTCCACTAGTATGATGGCAAAAACCAGGATTATGATTTTCCTTCTTGCTAATAATAGGTCAGCTGTGATATTTTCCACATATACCCAATTATTAGTGCATCTAATTCCGTTTTTGACAAACCACACAGAAGCACATATGCAGCTCATTTGTCAGTATGACCCATTTTTTAAAGACAGAAACCAATCTTAGCGCTGAAGTTATAAAAACATGAATCTGTAAATACTTTAATAATTTAGAGCGTTGCTGCTGAATTTTAGGAGTAAATATTCACTGCTCTTAGCTGCTCAGAAACGGATATTTGGGGGTTTATCTCAGTTCCTAGAGACTAATATCAACAGTTTTATATAGAATATATAGCAATGATCCAGTATGCTTTACCAGGCTTCTGGTCATGAATGATTATTTAAGACTATTCTATTCTACAGTCATTTAAGCTGACGCTTTTATCCAAAGCGACTTGCATCTAAATACACCAGTAATGCCAACACCGGGGGCAAGGAGGGTAAAGTGTCTTGCCCAAGGACCCAACGGCAGTTGACTGGGGAAACAGGACTCCAACAGTCAACCTTCCAGTCATTGGACGACCTGTTCTACCGGCTGAGCCAGTGCCGCCCTTCAGACTAACTTCGTCTTTAGCTGATTCGGCAATGCTGCATCTTTCCATACTCCACTAACAGCCCTGACTATAACCTTGTAGTCTAGGTACAGTTTTGACAGTTGTCAGAATTTTGCAAAAGGGAGTTTTGATCTGGAAAAAAAGGAGGAAAATACATCAAACAAGCTTCTTTTTTCTTTTTTCCAAATGTGAAAAAGCATTTTTCCAGTGTAGTCATTTTAATGAATGTTCTATAATGTAACATTCAAAGTGCCTTTTAAAAATCTTTGATGGAATCACGATAATAGACTTACCCACTGGACCAAATTATTGTCATCTACTTCAACATCCAGCATGAGTGCTGTTACATTCATTAAGAACCACACTTTTTCTTAACTTCTCTATAAAGCTGTCATTTTACCAAGGAAATTTAGCTGCTGCTCTAAGAACAGCTGTCTGCGGTGTTTAGGAAATCTGGTTAATAAGAGGTGTCAGAATGGTATAAGATGAAAATTGGAAAAATGCTACATGGATCAAAAGAAATTTGAGTGATCTCGTTGTTAAAAATTATATTCATATGTCAGCAATGTGTATCCGAGTTGTCCATGCATGCTGGCAGCAGTGCCATATTTGTCAAAATCTAAAATATAAATAGGCTATTTATATGTAAACAAAGGCACAAACAAAAAAACAAAAAAAGGAAATCATGTTCAAGACTTTGTGAAATGATCAAAGGAACAAGTTAAATAGCCCTAGTCTTTTTTGGAGGTGTAAAACATCAGACTCACTAGGGACGACTTCATGCTGTTGTAATATCAGGTCCTGCAAGGTCAAACCAAAAAGTACAAACTCCATTAAAGACTGATCCCGCTGAGGCAGATTAGGTCTACCCTGCCTCTTCTATCCTCTTTCAACTACAGCCATGATTATATCAGCAGAGCAAAAAAACGTCTATTTTCTCAAAGACGTGCTTTAGTAGTTCATTAATCTTGCTCTGAAGCAACTAGACCCAATAATGGCCAAGAGGTGCAGGGAGGCGGAAATCTTCCTCTCACACACACCTGTCACAGTCCATCTGTTATAGAAAGCTCACACCTGAATCTTTATGCAGAGGAGACAACACAGTCTGCAACCTGCAAAATATCCAAATAATGAGTCTTTGTTCTGCTGAAAGGAGGTAAGAAACCATAACACGGAGATAACACCTGGACAAGGTTATAGTCACTGCCAATTAGCCGTTCTATTGAAGCACCAAGTGAGACGTTCATGCACCAAATATTAAAAGTGAGAAAAAGACACGATAAAAAGTCATAAACCGCCAAACATCCACAAGCTAAGCAGGCTCAGAAGTCTAAAACTAAAAAGCACTATGCTTGTCAAGTCACAGTCACTAAAAGGGAATGAATCAAAGTTGGAAACTTAAACAGTAACCTCTAAAACTAAAGGGTATCTGATATTGAAAAAAAGAAGAGTTGAGTCAATGTGACCTAAGCACAGCTTCTTCTGATAAATCACACAGGCCAATAGTTCTTGATGACAAGCTTTCACGGTGCAGAGGGCTCTCTTGAATACAGGCTGCCAACGGCAAGGTCCTATGAAGGAAATGCAGCTCTACACCTCACATTATGGCTCATAAATACAGCCAGGAGCGCTGACGCCCACGGGACGTAGGCTTTGAAGTGGAAAAAAGAGGAGAAAGTTAACTTAAGAGATCATACCACTGTCCGTTTTGCTTTCATTTTAAACTTAAAGGACATGAAAAATAATTATCTTTTCTTTTTTTGCTTGTTGAGACTATTGCTTGAATCAAGACTACACTAAATCATCATGCAGAAACAAGATGCAAATAAAAACGGAGGCTTGGACAGTAAACCACTTCCTTTATCTCACAAAAGGAAAAAACAGATCTTTCAGGTCTACATATATGCTAATGCCTCGCAAAGAAGCCAACACGTTGCAGTCATATCAGCAATTCACACACAGGCTGCTGCATTTGTGAAAAATTAATGTTTAACTCACCAGAGAACAAACCCACTGATCTACAGCTTCGCATCTACTTTGAGACAGCTTAACCTCATAATCTGTCTGAACTGTGGACACTTACTTCCAAACACAAGCTCAGATTAGCAGTCTATCAGAGATTTACAGCACAACTATGAAAGCTACGCCACAATAAGCTGCTCAAACACCCCCTTGTTCCTTTTTAAGACGCAAAATAAAGAGCAGAGGCACCACAAATCAACAGAGACTCGCACACACACTGTGCCTACACCTTCTCTCCTCCTCAGGAAGTTTACAGTCTAGTGAAGAAAGCCAATTACCATGGATATCCATATGTTCCTCATGTCCTCTAAGTGCTCATGCGCTCAGCCAGGAGTGAGGGGCACAGCTGGTCTTGATGACTCCAGCGCTCCTGCTTTTGAGGGCTGAGCTCAGATAACTGCTGGCCTGGTCGGTTAGAACACATCTGAAATTACACCTCCACCTTCCCTCAGTGCCCATACAGTCTCTGCGCTCCTCCGTACAGAATCTGTGCAGGCAGTCTGGAACAGATGAAATGAAACTTTATCTCTCCAGTAAAATTATAGGAGCAATCTAGGATTAACAAGGAATCTGATATAGAATCTGAGTGTAGCCATGCTGTATCATGTCTACATTGTTATTTATATAGTTATATATGATTTATATATAATAATTTTTAAAAAAGTCATATCGAGCGACAATTAGGGAACGATTGGAAAGTTGATCCAAAATCTTCAGCTATGCAGTCTCAGCTCCCAGTTTTTATTGTTTTGGTACACTCAGACTTTTTTTCTTTTCCTTTGTGTTGCTTTAGGCAACCAAACAACAGATGGACTCGGAGACTACAGCCCTATCCACACGGTGTTATTTTGGGCTGTCTGATAAGACAATGTAAAGTCGTGAAAGAAATGTGGCAAAATCTGCGGTTATCGCTCCAAAACAGCGATCTGCTGCCGATGCAGAGCTTTGATGATCAAAAGGCAGAGGTCCTGTGGATAAATTCCAGCCCCGATATCAAAGCAAGGCGTGTAACTGGCCCGCTGGATGGCCACAAGAGAACAAATCAGTGTCACGTTTTACATCGCCCAAGTGTGAAGACACAAAGGTGCAAACAAAACACACTTTAGATCGTTATTTAAATTTTCTTCTCTTTCTTTTTTTTTTACCATTATGCAATTTCATTGCAGTTTCAGTCACTGTATACTTAAAAAAGCTCATAAAAACTATTTGGTCAGGTTTATGAAGACAAACACCATTTTTCTTTTCTGCTGAGGTTGGGCTGCATGTGTAAGGGACTGGTTGGTGACTGAAGCCAATGCGATCCAGCAAAAAAATATATAAAGTAATACGTAAAATATTACAATAAACACCAACTATGGTGTAATGACACTAAAATGTGTTGCACACAGTGTGGCAAACTGCAACTGTGGAGATTTTTCTTCTTTTAAAAAAAAATTGATTTCAAAATAATATTTCCAACAAAGAAAGGGAATATCTAATACACAAGATCAAAGCTTTCAAAGTGCGAAAAGGGTTTAGGATAAAGTTAAATATTTATCTAGTCCGAGACCTTTTTCTATTGACACTTACACAGTATTTCATCAGGATATTTTAGCATATTGCAAATATGGCTGCAACGATTCGTCGACAATGTCGACTGTAAAAATTCATCAACGCCAAATTTCATTGTTGACGCGTCGTGTTATAAACGCCTATAAGGACTTTGACATTAAAAGTGCGCCAGGTGTCCTAACACAGTCTTAACCAACCACTGCTTTTCAGACAGTACACTACGCAAATAACTGCAACGCACCACAGGAAGTGCTGGGGGCAGTATTGTCATTATATGCAGCTTCTGCGTTTAACCAACGAAGAACTATTCAAGACCTGGCGGTGCAACACAAACAGAGTGACAACAAGACAGACTCGTATTTCCAAAGTTTGGGAATATTTCAAGTTAAAGTTTCAAAAAGGGGGAAATGTGCAGTCTGCCACTTGTCAGTTGGAATACCACGACAGCATGACAGTCATGCAGGAGCATCTGACACCCGGATGGGTACGTAAACATTTATTAAGACGACAGCAGCACACACTAGCATCATTAAAATGTGACGTGTCTCAGTCGGTCAGCGTAGAAATGCTTACAGTTAATCCCAAAAAATCTTTTCCCCTCTACCTAGCCTAGGTTTTAGTCTTGTGGGTTGAAGCATCAGACTAGGCACTGTGTGGTAACAAATAATAAATACATAGCATAAATGGATAAAAACATAATTCATTTGTAACATTTAAACAGGTAGAAGGGTTAATTAATTAAGTATCATTTTTGGCCAAATTTCATAGTTTTGATTTAATTGAAGTATGAATTTACTTACTTCAAAACTTTTATTAAAAATGAAATTGACCATGTGACTGCAAGACATGGCCAGAAGGCAGGTTTACAGTTCCCTGTGATGGGCCAGAGTGTCTTAACAGGCTCTTGCACTTTATATTGTACAATGAAAATATTTTATTTTGTTTTCTTTTTGAGCCAGATTCTGTATTGTTTGGATTAGGGGTGCAACAGTACAGGTAGCCCACGGCACAGTCCGTACCTCGGTTTTTGGCCTACGGTTTTGGTTCAGTTTCGGTACATATTCTAGTGCAAAAAGAGAATTGTTTTTGTTTTTTGTCACAAAATATGATTTTCATTTTGCTTGTCAGCAAAAACAGAACAGTAGGAATAAGATATATCTCTGTAAAAACTAAAGGAACACCGTCTAATGAATCATATAACATTATTATTATTATTATTATTATTATTTGGCCACTTGTATATAGTAGTATAAATTATAAATAAGATTTTTAAAGATACAAAATACAAACAAAAAACACTTAAGTGGACCATAGTCTTACTTTTTACTTAATACTTTTAAATACTTAGCTTTCATCTTAATACTTTTACAGCTGCTCTGCTGCTGGTGCCTGTTTGAATCGCTCGACTGTCTTCAGGAAGCGTTATATCCACCTTATTACGCGGGAATACATGGGCGGCGCCATTTGACTTCCGGTTGTCTTGACATTTCTGGTTGCTACTCAGATCCATAGCAATTCAGTTATTTCTACCAGCTTGTCCCTGATATCAAACAGTTCTATAACTATGACGAGTATTATTAGTATCAATCAAAGGTACTGCAACTGGAGAAAGATGATATGGTTTAATAATAATAATTTATTAACTAAATATTTGGATAAAAAAAAATGTCAAAAAAAATGTCGCCATAGGTCACCGCTGTACTTCATCCACACACTCAGCGGACTATTAACCGTGTGTGATGAATAAGGTTCATAATCATCCAGTAAAATAAAACGAATAATTGCGTATTTAGAAAAATATTAATGTCATTATTGAGCTGAAGAGGAATGTGATTTTTCCCGTATTTCCGTGACAATTAGAAAAATATATATTGTCAACGAAAAATGAATGACATGAAATTGTACGGTAATTGTGTCAACCTGCTCCCGTTATGTTTTGTTCCTACAGTGCTGCAGTCTCACTTTATTTATCTACCGTTAGGTTTCCACATACAGGGACAGGGTGGAAAAGCCGATTATGAGGCCTCTCAGCCAGAGAACACTGTTGGGACAGTTTGACTGCTGCCATACACGGTCGAACGGGAACCAGACCTAACCACATTTGTCACTTTATTTGGTTTATTTTCAAGTCGCTGCATTCTGCTATGTAGGCTACCGTGTTTTTCAACGTAACCCAACTAGCCGTAGCTAGCAACCGGAAGTGTCAACTCAATTCTGGAAGATGCATACACTAAAAGTGGGCGGGGCGAAATAAGGTGAATATCTGGACACTGACGCTGGAGATGCTTAGTGTTTCCTTTACCAAACGGGACATGTTTCAAAAGTATGGAGACATTCTTATTAACTGTTTTCACTCCCTCGTCATTGTACCTGACAGCAAAAGTGAAAATGATCACACAATGAAGGTTTTTAATGGAGCAGGTGAATCTTAACAGGTCTGTCTCTCAACTCCGCTGGGAGTTGTTTAAATGTTTTTGTCCACACTCTTCGTTATTAGTCATTAATATCAAACAGTAAGCCAGGGCGAATTCAGCCAGTAGCAGCTTTGTGTGTTTCATTCTTCTGAGCATGGAGCACAGGTGAGCGTCTCAGAGCTAGGATGATGCTGCACGAGGGCCGAGCCTTGTGAGTGTTTATCACCAATTCCCTGAATCGATTTGATTCGATTCACAATAGTCTATTTCGATTCGATTTCGATTTTATTCGATTCATTTACAGCTAATTGTTTAACAACACTTATTTTTCTTTAATCTCAGGTAACTGTTTTTATAAAACACGGAGCATGATAATAAAATTGATCTAAAATTGGGTAACGTCATCAGAAAATATGGACATACCTGCAAAAAATAAAATAAAAATTGACATAAAAAAAAACAACAACAAAAAAATCGATCCTTAGTTTTATGAATCGATATTGAATTAATTTAACTTGAATCGATTTAAATCGATTTTTTATTTAAATTATCGTGACTAAATCGACTAACCGAAAAAATAATTAACAGATTAGTCGACTTCTGAAATAATCGTTAGCTGCATCCCTATAATACACAATAATACCCTCTCATAATAAATCATAGTACACAATATACATTGCTTTCAATAAGTCTTGTTGATTGTTTCATATATTTTAATTATAGTATTTTTAATCATACGTTTAAATCTTCCTATTGTTTGACACATTTTTATATCTTCACTGCAACTACTCCTTAATCTAGCCCCTCTTGAGATACAGTGAAGTTTATTCTTTATTCTCACAGCTGGTTCTTTGAATATGTATGTTCCTCTCAGACTGAATTAACTCTCCCTTAATTGGAAAATCTTTTGGTTGCCGTTTGGCAATTGATGATGTTTAATGCATTGGATAGCAAAAAGTTAATCCATAATGTGGTACGCTTATGGTAGTGTGTATAGCTTGAGTGAATTAAGTTTGATCCTTGGTTGCGCACATATCCTCAGACATTTGACTTGAGGCTATCCTTTCAGATCCTCATTTTTGGCTTCCATTTCCAATGTTTCTGCAATTATTGCAACTAAAACCAAACTGCAGCCTGGATCAGACATGAAGAACATGAAACAGGTGTCACCATCTCCCATTATCCCTCAATAGGATCATCTAGCTGCAGGGAAACAAGCTCCAGACTCCCACTGACTCAGTGATGTTTGCATTCATGCAGAAAAATTGCACCTTTGGAGCTATACCATGCAAACTGAAACCAGAATATAAACATGAAACACTGAATATAATCCACCACATTTGTGTGGGAGAGGAAAAAAGAAAAAATACTTATCAAAACAATAAATGATTTGAGAGACTTTACGCGATGCCACATTTTTTAAAACATTAGATGAGATGATAAAAGCTAACGCTCCGACTCTGCTTTCATAATCTTTTTTTCTTATTTACATCATTACATCTAAAAATCTGACATGCCTCAAATCGATGCTGTGCAGTGTGACAAAGACTGAGGCCAAGATATTATTGGGCCCATCTCACACTGTGAAATCTAATAAACTCATATTACTACTGTTGGATTGTCAAAGCAGCAAACATATGCCTTTTTTCAGACATGCAATGCATTCACTGACTCAAATAGCTACTGAATAGGTCAAACCGATGTCAGAATGAGCTCCTCGATGCTTCTTAGCCACAAATCATGATGGTTTTACTACACCAACATGGCACTGGTCTGGTTTTCATTTGGTTTATGATCCCCTTACCAGAAAACAATCCAACAGATCATATCACTGAAAATGAATGCATTTCTTGTTAGAAAATGCAATAAAATCCACTCAAATAAGAAGCTTTTAATCTGTACACGTACACCTGTATGTGTAGAAAAGTGACATTTTTTTCTGCTTCAGTCCACCATTGATACGTTTTTTGCAACCACAGCATGCTTGCCACGCCAACCAACATGAATTTTTTATAGCATGATGTAAGAAAATTCAGAGTCAAGAAAGACTTGACAAGAAAGGCATTCTGCAATGGCAAATACGGCACAGATACCCCGGCTCACTCTGTGACTGTCAAGGGTTTGTCTGAATGAAGCCGTGAGGAGAAGTTATGTCCGAAAGACTGAATACTGTCCTTTTCACGGAGTGATTCAGATTACCTCTCTCATGTCTGCAAAGGGCAGAAGTGAAGCATTTATCACTAGAAACAGACATTTTTCATGAGTTGGCAGAGGATGAATGCACTCATCAGGGTTTTGCCCAAGGACACTGGCATGGAGGAGCTGGCCATCAAACAGCAAACCCTGTGATCAACGAATAACCTGGTTTTCTGTCACACAAGAGGTAATGTCTTTATTCCTTACCACTGCTTGAAGGTGACCAAAATTTTTAAAAAAAATTTTTAAAAAAAAGCTCTCATTGGAGGTTTAACCTCAATTTTTTAATTCGGTCATTTGGGATCATTCTTACAAAAGATCCAGTAACCCCCTATCTAATATCCATTAAGGAGTAGGGTTAGGTTACATTTACATTGCAGATCTTAACGGTCGATTCTGATTTTTAGCTGAGATTGATTTTTTTTTTCTATGTATCCATTTTATTTCATTTTTTTATGCTGATTGTTCACATGATAAATCTAAACATGTCCTCCATTAGACTCCAGTGTGACCAGTCTGCAGCCCTGAAGTGACACTCATGCGCAGAAGACGTGACATCACACTTGCAGCACGCTGTGTTTATGAAATTAAATATGGATGCTACATGTGTCCGTGAGAGTGTGTGTGTGCGTGCAGGGTTGCCAGATCTGGTTGACAGTTTCCAGCCCAAACACAATGTAAAACCCACCCACGTCAATAAAAACAAGCCCAAATCTCAACCTCAGCACTCATGTTAAAACCAGAAAAACTATTGCATGCGTAAGAACACATGATAAGCAGACAACTGCACTAAATAAAACTAAGAAAAACACAACAGGTTGAATGATCAGCTAAGAATGATTCAGCCACAACTATTAAGTCAGTTACACACAGAAGCATAGACGATATAGAAGAAAGGCCATCAGGCCAACGCACATCGGTGTAGTTTGATTGAACTCTTGATCCTGTTTGGGGCACTTTACAAGTGACCTACTATTTCATAGAAGGCCATCACTGATCGATGATGTCAAGTTCAACAGATTCTCTTCATTTCAAAATAAACGAGCCAATGACATACACTACTCACAAAAAGTTAGAAACATGTCATTGAACCAGAGCATTCAGTTTCAAGGTTGAGAAACTTTCGGGGATTTTTTTGTGGTTATTCATCTTATTGAGAACAGCATGTTGTACAATAAGTACTTAAATATTGAACAGTTTTATGTGTACATTTAAAAGCATAAAGACAGTAAAGGGAAGTTCACAAATAAAGGTTATTGTGCATTTTAGGTACATTCAGACATCATACAAAAAAAGGCAAATATCCCTAACTTTTTGTGAGTAGTGTAAGTGCAAGGACACAACAGTTTATTGAAAAGTGTACATTTTTGCCACATAATGGCAACTATTTAGATCATGTGACATGATCACACAAACTGAGGTCACTGAAAACAGATATGAATCTGATTTAGGACAACACAGAAAGCAGACTGGGTTTGATCTGGAAATAGTTTATTTATGCTGATCAGACCAAAAAAAAAAAAGAAATCAGATAGGCAACGTATGGGAAAATAATATATTTATCTGCAGTGTGAATGTAGTGCAAGTGTCTTCCCAGAATATGTAATGTTAATTATTCTGAGTTATATCATAAAAGTCCTGCAGTGAAACTAAAACTATGAGAATAGAAATTTAAAAAAAAAAATAAATAAATAAATAAATAAAAGATTTTATGGATCTGATGGCCTTCATAGACAAGTGAGTGACATGCAGCAAAGATTTGAGCAACAACTGCACTAGCAGATGAACTGACCATAACCGCAAATACGATACGTGAATCGCATCCAGATTATGTCTGAACCCCGCTGAGTGTAGTACAGACAATTTATGTGCATGCTAAGCAGCACCAATTTTAGCATGTAGCATTCCAAAATGACCGGAAGAGACTGTGAAAAAACCTTTTAATTGTGCTTTGCTACCCAAGCAAAGCACAATTAAAACCAGAAAAACTTTTAAAACAACCATAAAATATGTCTTACCTTTTCTTTTTGGTCAAAACTTATATTCCAGGTGGAAAAACTACAGCTAAGGTCTACTGCTTTTACTCTGTTAGTTAGAAGTGACTCATGAAGGTTATTTATATAAAGAAGAAAAGTTGCTCTTGTTTGTTTCTAGGTTAGAGCGTGCCATCTTTCTACAATTTACTATCCCTGGGTTCACTTCTTTCTGATTTCTCATTGGTGTTTCTAAGGTCTATTTGAGAACGAGCCTTTGTGTTTCCTGACTCTGATTAACACTTATAACTCGACAAATCCTGAAAAGTGGACAATGGATTCCCAACTAACCCTAAGAACACTTCAACCACCCTCCTTTTTGTAATGCATTGCAAAAAAGTTTCACTCCGGAAGATGTGTGTGACATTTTTGTGGTTTTACCCACCTAAATCTCAACTGCTGAACATTTGTATCACACAGACAGAAAGCTTGTTGTCTACTTACAGACTAACGCAGACTAAAGAACCATATCTCTGAAACTAAAGCAATACCTTCATCTGTCTCTGGTTCCATTTTCATTCAGTGTCCTGAGGTTGGTCGCACACTTAAATCCTGAAAAACGGTAATACACCATCACAAAGATCTCCAACTCTTCAGAAATTAAAAAAGGGACATGATGTCTTTTGTGAACATTCAACTAACAAAATCTAACAGTGGCTCATGTTAAACACGCCAATAAGACCGTCTCTTCTTAACCACACACTCTTCTGCATCACTTCCTCTCATCTGATGCTAATGAGGAGAGTTGATGTCTGATTTTAACTCTGCTACTGGGTCATCTCTGGTTGCAATTACGCATTTCATCAGTTAGTATTTTTAGAGGGGCATTCGTCCCCAATTTTATACAGCAGCTTTTTAAAAGATAAGTCAGCCTGCAGACGCCGCCTGTTCATCTCAGGAACGCGTGATTGTTTACAACAGGAATTCAAATGCTGCATAACTCGTGGACTCTTCTTATATGTGAAAGCAGCTGCATGTCCATGTTGACATCTGTATATGCCAGCTCAAAAAAAAAAAAAGATCATAAGGAGGTATATCAACACACTGTATTAAGCTCCCTCACAAATCTGTCACCGTGTCCTCTTTTCTGGGGTATTTATCACTGTGCATGCATCCTGAATAAGCTATATGTCCCTTTTTAGACATTATGCAACGCTTCTGCTCACATTTATTCCATATAATTGTACACAAAAGAGAGGTGTTGAATCTATGCTGAATCTGTTATCCCTGCACTTTGTAGCAATTCTGCAAACCTGACTATATTGATTAGCTTTCAATGAAGAAACAATTTTTTTTTTTAAAAGTCATTTTGTGGGTGGAAAATGAAGCTGCTGTACTGTGAATTGCCTTGTAGAATAAAACTAGAATTCTGATGTCTCCTGCACACCTGTGCTCTGTCTGTGTATGCAGAAAGAGGGTGCTCCATTTGGGGACAATAAATGCCCAGGTGCAGGGACAAAAAGATGCCAACCAGTGTGCAGCAATAAACAGAGAGTTGTGTGGAAAAACTATTAATGCAGAAGGTCTGTGAGAGTTGCAACCCTTTCACAAATCCACTTTTGTCTTTGCCATAGCTTCTACAAAGCCTTGCGAAGCAGGGCATAATTATACACAAACAAAATAACACTTTCCTGATGCAATGTCACAATAACCTGGAGAGAGGCTTTGAGTTGTCTTCCCTGTGCCGACTATGCCGCAGAAGGAAAAAAAATACAAAGAGCGGGCTGGTGTCTTTGATTCCAGAGAACTACAGAAAAACCAGAATGTGTGTGATCATACAGTATATTCTGGCTGTAATGAGTTTCAGTCGACTCTACTGCAGTTCTCCGAAGTGATGAGATCATGTGTTTCAGTGACATTTACGTCACAACCGAGTAAACTCTTGTCAGACAGATTCAAAAGATACTACACTCCAAAACCCCCCCATCACACAGAAAAGGAAACTCTTAACTGCTCTTGACACCTTGTGTGTTTTCCCTCTGGTTTTGAATGCTCTCACTGTTATCAATCATGTGTTGGGAGGGTAATTAACAACCAAACACCTTTGTGTTTCCCTCCAGTCCAAAAGCTGAGATTGCATCTGCCTGTCGGTGATAAGATTGTGGCAAGAAACACATTTTAAATGAGAGATATAAAGCGGTTCGATCTTTGGTGCACAAAGATGATAACAAAAGTCAGTTATTACAAACATTTTCAGAATTTCTGATAGTCACGGGTTAAAACAAAGACATATAAAACTTCTCTCTTTGTCAGGGTTGCATATGGGTTACACTGCATGTGTTATAGTAATATAATTGAGTAAAACAAAGCATCTAACACCCTGAAGTTGTAGAGAAGTGTGCAGGCCTGGCTTCACACTCAGCTGTGAATGAACTCAGTCCATCCAATGAAGTGAAAACCTAAAGGGACTCATTTTGTTGCCATATAGGAGAGAATCGCTCACCCACTGACAAACACTGAACTCTGCTGCGTTTGTCAATAACGCCGCTCGTTTTTGTTAAACCTTTTTTTTCTCTCTCTCCCTCTCTCTCTCTCTCTCTCTCATAGAGCCGCGTGCGGTTCCTAAATGAGCAGTTGCTAAATGAGCCACGGTGATTATGGTGATCCGGTAAACTACCAGAGATAAAGCGTCTTCTGCAACATATTCACGTGCACGTTAAATCCATTTAAACCTTCTACATGGAATCTTTTCAGCCCAACTACATGCATGCACATCCTCCCTTCACGCCGCTCCGTGTCCTGAAACAAAGCGCTCCGAAGCACCAAAAAAGGCAGATCTGTCTGGAAATCCCACAGAAAATCGAACAAAGCATTACCTAAACGCTGTGTCGGTCCTCACTGGATGCTGCTGCTGCTGTCCGGCGCTTCATTTTTGCTCGTGTTCGCCTTGTTGAACAGCGAGCATGCCGCTCGCTTTGGCTCGCCTCTGCCCTCCCCTCCGTTCACTGAGAAGATATCCACTACTACGCGGAGTGGCTGTGTTGTCTGTCACATTGTTGCTGGCCTTTTTCTCGCATCCACAAAATGAAAAAAGGCGGAGCCTTCTTTTCTCCATTGAGGAACGGAGGAGGCTCGCTCGCTGGTTTGGATGGAACGATCGAGGAAAGGAAACGAAGGAAGGGAAGGAAGGAGGTTTTTGATGTAGAATTGATATATTCTTGTAAGCAGATGGGCGCGAGGGGGGGTCCTGGTCATAATAACAGATCTTTTGTCAGATGCTACCTTAGCTTTATTGTCAAATTTTAAGTGAGAAGACTAAAATAAGTTAAATGGGTCATTCCTGGTTATTGGGAACTTTTCTGTCCCCAGAATGTAAAAGTCAAAATCTTATTCAAAATAAATGAAACATATATGATAAAAAGCTTTTATCATTGTTTGAAATCTTTTGAATGGGATCAACACAAAAATGCATGCAAAATATATTTATTTTACTTTTCATTATCTTTTTTTTTAAACATACACTTGTTTTTACCATGTCCCCAAAGCAAAATTTCAGTTTCAACAGGACATATTTGTGATAAAGATACAAATAAATATATATTTGATTTCATGATTATATTTAAA